>JAVXUP010000824.1:0-339430 GCA_033070095.1 Escallonia herrerae
GGGACATTTTCATAATTTTGGGAAACTTTGGTGGCATCAATGTAATTAATGTTCTTAGTAATGAAAAAATAATGAAATGAGTGACGGTATACATTTTAGTGACATTTAATTAAATTAACGAAGATTAGAAATTTTTGGGGTTTAAATGTAATTATATGAAATTTTAGGGGCCATTTTGCAAATTTTGGAACTTTGGTATTTAGGTGTCAAATTTAGAGAAGGCACTCCTAATTTATTGCCACCTCCTACCTGGTCATCTGCTGACTAACCTAACTGTTCGATCAAGAGATAAGCTTAACAAAACAAAGAAATAGAAAGGAAGTTGGGGAGGAACATATAAATAAAAAAAGAAAGAAAAGGGAACTTACCATTTCTGGAAGGATGAACAGTGTCAGAAGAAGAAAAAAAAAGAGAAATTGAGGCACGATTAGCGGTGAAAGGGGGAGATTCGAATGAATTCTTTGGGTAACCACCTTCTACTATTTTAGTGTGTGAGTTTGGTGTTCAGTGTGTTTTTTTTTTTTTTCTGAATGTTCAGTGTGTTTAAACATTGTGGGTGTGTCGTGTGTATTGGTGGGGTGCATTCATGGCTGCCGGGGGGGGACTATGGGTGAGTTAGCCGTAATTGTGTGTATAAGCGAGGTTACAATGAGTGTTGGAAGGCTGCGAGGGGTGATAGCAGTGGGTGTGAGGCAGTTCATGAGGTTGGTGCACGTTTTTGTATGTGCAGTGTGTGGGTTCTGAGTGTGCTTCAGTGTGTGTGTTCATATGTGTTTCGGGTGAGTGATGGGGTGTGTGAAGGTATGGTTAATTGAATGTTAATGTGTGTTAGGTGTAAATTCATTCGGGTAGAGATTTTGGGAGCATTTGGAAGAGTGGCCATGGGAGAGAGAAGCGTACCAGTGAGTTGTGTGTGTGCAGTCGTGAGGAAGAAGGTGATGTGTGTGCAAAAAAGGTGAAATAGTGTGTGTTTTGATCTCAATAGTAAGTGTAAGTGTCGCTAAAGACCAAAATTTATTAGGCAGTTTTTTAACGAATTTTCATAAATAACTGGAGCCAAAATTAGACAAAATTTAAAATAGTAACCCCCAATAACTTTACGAGATCTACGTTCTGGAAAATTTTAGGAATTTTTGGAGTCCGCAAAGAGTGATAAATGAGGTTATTGGATAACTACAATTATCAATTTATTTAGCATAGCAACCCAAGTTATTTTAACCTGAAAATTTTATGGAAGCCCTATTTTATAGATATGATTCATTATCTAAAATTTCGGGGCATTCCAAGGCTGATAGATATTTTTCGCGAAACTGGCCTTTTAGCGCTCGATCGAGACACTGTTTCAGGATTTTTGGACGACAATTTTTTAAAATACTTTTTAGTCCAGAAATGACATCAGGATACTTAAAATAGAGGTTTAAGATATTTTCGAGATTTTTCCTGTGCCAGAAGCCCCCGGCGTGTTTTGGTAATTTATCACCCCGAAGGGGTATTTTGGTAATTTTACCTATATGAGGTATTATGAAGTAAATTTACATACAGTAAGATTATTTTAGTGACTTTGCTTTTGGAAAAGTCATTTTGATGATTAAAGTGTAACGGGGGGTGTTTTGATAATTTGCCACCCGAAGGGGTATTTTGGTAATTTGACATAAGAAAGGTATTTTTACATAAATTTATATATGGAAAGTTTATTTTAGTGATTCTACTTATGGGTAGACCATTTGGATGATTTAAGTCCGAGAGGGGCATTTTGATAATTTTACACCCTAGGGGCGTTTCTGTAAATTTACATACCCGATGAGGGGAGGTTCATTTTGGGAGCATGTGTGAGTTCGTATTAAGTTATACTTTTGTTCTGTAGGTTATATTCTAATGGTTCAATTATTCTGTTTAGGTTAAAGCTAAAGACTTCCGGTTAGGATAATTTAGCTGCAGATCCAGATAACGGATTCTATCTGAACCTTGGGTAAGGACTTTTGTCCGAACCCTTATTTGATTACTTGTACTCGTAAGTACTCATTTGATATATTTATGACTAATGCCGAACTCTGAGTTAGGTATTGATATCAGCATGTTTTTGCCCAGAAAACTCTAATGTTGAACCTGAATCGGTTATTTGGAAATCTTGTGATGCTCGCATGTTATTGCGGGCTGCGCAAATTTGATAATTGTCTGTATCCACTCTCCCTAATTGTTGTGATTATATTCGATAATTATTCGCAGTCGTTCTGTTGTTTATCTGTGATTTTTCTTCTGAAATTCTGATTTCTTTTGAAAATCTCGAATGCTGACTTATGTCAGTATGATTATTGTTATGAGAACCCGAATTGATTCCGGGGATATGAGCTTATGTTAACGCTCATTGATATTGTTAATTTATGTGTTGACCTGGGTACCTATTTATTGGGGAGGCGGTATAAGGCTGGTTGAATCCTGCATGAAACGCAGGCTAGTACCCAAGTGGACTAGTAATTATTTAGTACATCATGCATGAGTACACTATATGATCTTGCCATAATGGCATTGCAATCGCCCAGGATCAACATTGATTTTTGATTTTCTTTAGCTATAATGATTTGTACTTTGGTTGAAAGCCCTTGACAAACATTCATTTACTTAGCTAGAAGGATTTGTACTTGGGTTGAAATTCCCAGACAAACCTTTATCGTATTATTTGATTTGATTTATGCTCGGATTGAAATCCCTTGAGCAAGGGAAATTTTCGTGGTACTTGGAAATGCGGACTTGAAAAGGATCTTTTATTGATTGTTTTGGATCTATTCTGATTGTTAATATTTATTTTGGTATTTATTTCTGATGAACTTTGCTCAGTTTGGGTAATTATTGAATTTTGATCATTCGAAGTGTCTTGAAAATCATCGTCGGTTGGATTTTTCGGAGTCATGTTATAATATCTTTTGTAGTCGTTGTACGACCTTACTGAGCTCTCAAAAGCTCAGTCTCCGTTTGATTCCCTTTTGTAGGTGACGATAAGCTGTAGCAGGTTCGGGAATGGGTTAGAGTCTGCGTGAGGTTCCGGTGAGCCCACCACTACTGTGTAGGGAGACCCCTGCGTGGGTCAGTACTGTAAATTCGTTCTTAGGAAATTTGAATTGCGAAGAACGTAAGCTGTAATGGTTTAAGCTAAGCAGTTTGTGATCTAGTATTTTGAAGAAATTGAGTTGATGTTGAATTAGGTGATTTGGAATATGTGTTAGTGAATAGATTTGACAGGTTTGATGTGATCCGGTAGGTTAACGACCCGGGAGTTCGGGGCGTCCGAGCTCCGGATTTTCGGGGGCGTTACAGGCTGAGTGGTCAACAACCCTCTACTGGCGACGATACGTCGATGACCGTGACCCGTGACCGGTTAATTATTCAACTGCCTTCATCATTTCAAATTTAGGTACGCATTTCAGATTGATGATTGATCATTTGCTTTCCTAATTTGATTTTCATTATTCATATATTGATGGATTTGATTCCCTGAGTATATGTTGACTGAGAATTTGAGATGCTATATTGACAATTGAGAAAAGCTTAGTTGATTGTGAAGTTTAATGGACAAGAAATGACCAAGCTTATTGATCGTGAAGTTTAATGGACAATGAGAAAAGCTTAGCTGATTATCAATCTTAGTTGATTATCCCCGAGTACATGTCTACCCACGTTTTTGTTTTTCATTTAATGGCCAAGTATCAGAAAAGGCAACAGTCAGATTATAAGCATCTGGAATTTCATTACAGAGAAGAACAACAGATTTATACATCTCTTTCCACCATTAAATAAAGACTACAAGAAGAAGAAGAATCAGCAAAAGCAAAATAATAGTCTCACTACCAAGAGTAGACCTGTTGTAAGTAGTCAAATAATAAGATACAAGTCACAGCAAGCTGGTAAGATTATGATTAAAGGTCTCACAGTTGATCACCTAAGAACAGGGATAAACTTGGGATGTCAAAGAATATATAGGGGACAGAAGAACACAATATTCCTATCACAATTACAGAACTAGGATGTCAAAGCATAATCAAGTCTCAAATGATGCAAGTTATAGTAGATAATAAAAATTACATAACTTTATCCATGTGCCAAGGTGCAAAATGTCCACCGCCTATTCCGAGGAGGACTTTGTCCCCTTTAGAATTACTGGAATTCAAAGCAAAATAGGGGTCAGATAGATACTTAGATAGAAACTGTCTGGAGCAAATCATATTTTATAAAAGCAAACAATCAGATGAAAAAAGAAAAAAAAAGGTGTCTATCATATAATGAATCAAGAACAGTCCACCTTTAATCTCATCTTGCGTGCTATCGCATGGTAAAGCCACACATGAAAGTAAACATCCATGTGATGCTATCAGTTAAGAGCTCACTAAGTTTGGACTTCCCATTTGAAAATGAACACATTAAATTAAGATGTTTACCTAGAACAAGCATAATGTGCATTAAAATGCACATCAAATTAAGAGGTAGAAAAAATGCTTGACCGGAAACAAATAGTTTGGTCTCTAACTCCTAAAAAAAAATTTAGCAAATTCGATATAATTTTAGCACCCCCTGGAGAGAAATCCTGGTTCCGCGCACTGTATATGAATTGCAGAAAAGTTTTGCGCACATCATTTTCATGCTATAGCCAGTAGATCCGAAACCCAAGTCACCCTCCTGGTCCATCTTGGTGTGCTATTTGGGGTGTTTAGCACAGAAGATGAGGGACCTATTGAAAACGTAGGGAAACATGCCGACTATTTATTTGAAACCCTGTGATATTGCTATGGCTTTTTCTTTGATATTTTGGGCTGACCCTGGAATTGAATTGACCTAGAGGTGTCAAAAGGGCCGAGCGGACCGCGGGCTGGCCCGATCTGGCCCGTCTTTCTCGGTGAATAGTGACAGCCCTAAAAAATTGGGCTTTCGGTCTGGGCTTGGACCAGGCCAAGAAATTCTGGAAAAAAAGCCTGGGCGAGGTCAAACCAGCCCGAAAAAGCCAGGTTCTGGCCCCGCGCGCGAAAAAAGCCCCGGTTTGGCCCAGTTTTGGCCCGAATTTTTAGGGCCGGGCTTGGCCCGGATTTGGTCCTGTTCTGGCAGGCTCCACGTTTTTCAAAACTTATTTTTCCCTCCATTTTCCCCCCAACAGTTATATACCCCATTATTTTCCTAAATTTTACTTTCCCCCCCCCCCCAACAGCAATATAACGGTTAGTTTGGAGGGTATTTTTGTCTAACTTAATTTTTTCAACTTTTTAAAAGGTTTTTACACTCTTACCCTCCCCAACAACTATAAACGGATAGTTTTTAAGGGCATTTTGGTCTTTTGTGAAGTTTCAAAATTCTATAAATTCACACAATTTCTCTCTAATTTTTCACACCAATCTTCTTACTCTCTCTTATCTAAACATTCTACATTTCTACAAGCTTTGCTACTATTTTCCTCTCCAATTACTACTCTTGCTAATTACTACTCTTGTTTACTAATTACTACTCTTGCTAAATTCTAATTACTAACTACTCATCTTATTAATTTGTTACTCTCTAATTCTTTTGTCTAGTAATTAGTAATTAGTGAATTTTTATTTATTAATTACTATTACTAAATTCTTTTTAATTACTAACTCTCTCCAATTTTGAATTACCATCAGTGATTCATTTGTTACTCCTTAATTCTTTTAATTGTTATTTCTAATTATTAATTACTGCTCTTATACTTGTGTATTTAGTTACTCTTACTATTTTTATTTTTCAATCTAGTAAAAAAGTTTAGCGTCAAATATGGCTGGATTACTGAAGAAACTGAAGCGTGGATCATCATCACGAAAAACATCATCATCATCACAAGCACCACCACCAGCACAAGCGCCAGCACCACGGCCATCACAAACACCAATCCAAGCACCACCACAACCATTCGTTCCTGGACGAATGAGTACAGGCTGTATGATAGATACCCAAGCCAATTGGGAGTTCAATCAAAACATTCCAGATCTTGAATACACGCCTGACAAGACCCCCCGCATTATAGTCAAGGACGCAGCTCGGTTGGCGAAGCTACTACTCCGTGGCATAATCTTAACCCTATGCCTGGTCATGATGAAGAAGGGCCGAGCAATGCCTCCGGTAATGAGCCAGAAGTCCAAAAGGAAAAAAAAAAAAAGCCGAGTGTTGGAATCATTTTGATGAAGTTATGGTGGACGGCATCCGAAAAGCTCGATGTAAGTACTGTGCTAAATTATTTTCGTCTGGTAGTGGTAATGGACATCTTAACAGGCATTACCCTCAGTGTGCACCTCGACAAGGCCACGTCGAACCTACCCAAACGCAGTTATCTTTTGACGGTAAGTTATTTGTTTATAATCAGCGAGAGCAAAGAGACGGTCTCGCTGAATTTGTTATTCACGATGAACAAGCCTTTTCTTTTGCCGATAATGCTAAGCACTCTAGATATATGAACACATACGTTCAACCTTTGTACAAAAAGGTTCATAGAAACACAACTAGATCCGATGCACTCCGACAGTATAATGCTGCTAAAGCACGCCTGATCGATTATTTCGATAAATTTGACGGTAAAGTTAGTCTTACTTCTGATATTTGGCAATCTCCATTTACTTTTGTTAGTTATACTTGTGTGACGGCCCATTGGATTGATGCAGATTGGATTATGCACAAGAGAATCATCGCTTTCGAGCTCTTTCCTTTTCCGCATGATGGAATGAACATTGCTACTATTATATTAAAAGCATGTACCACGTTTAAATTAAAGGATAAGATTATGAGTATTAGTTTTGATAATGCTTCTAACAATACAGCTGTTGTTGATGCTTTAAAGGAGAGCCTCAAACCTGTACTTTCTGGTAAATTATTTCATGTTCGTTGTGTTTGTCATATAATTAATTTAATTGTTCAAGATGGTTTAGCTGCTGCAGGAGATATTCTTGTCAAAATGAGGGGTATGACAGCGTATGTTAATAGTTCGAGAACACAACAATTTAAAACGTTGTGTGTTGAATATAATATGCCTCGCAGGAGAGCAGTTACAGATGTGGTCCACAGGTGGAACTCTACATACCATATGCTTTTACACATTCTGGCATACAGAGAAGTCTATACGCATTTTCTACTAACCTTGTTCCCAGCCGGCTTGCCAACTCAAGAGGAATGGCAGATGGCCACATACCTAGCTGAATTTTTGGAGGTATTTTACACGTCTACCAATTTATTGTCTGGTACGTACTATCCCACCTCTCCTCTCGCTGTAATAGAAATTCTCAAGATGGCTACAATGTTAACAAAATGGAGATATATAGGACCCTTTAAGGAAATAGTAAAAGTGATGGATAAAAAGTTTAATAAATATTGGAGTGAACTGCCTGTTATTTTTGCTGTGGCTACTTGTTTAGATCCTAGGTTAAAGTTGCATGGCGTGAACGTCTCGATACAAGAGATATCGAGATTAATGTGCTACCCAGTAGAGGACACAACCGCACTCACAGCGAAAGTGAGCAAGACATTTGAGGAACTGTTCAACCTCTATCGTAATTCTGCTGACGTGCGCGGGCGAGCTTCATCATCGACTGCTGAGAGGTATTATGCGCCATACCTTAAGGGCTTTGAACATCTAGTAGCAAGACAACTACCAGGTGAAGGTACTTCTAATTCGGCAGGTTCGTCTACTTTTTCCTCTTTTAATGAGATTGGTGTATATTCAAATACTGATCATTATTCTGATTTATCAATGCAAGAACAGGTTAATTTTAATTTGTTAAATTTTTGGAAACAAAATCAAAACATGTATAAAACTTTATCCCAAATTGCACGGGATGTACTGCCAGTGCAAGCCTCCACGGTTGCTTCAGAGTCGGCATTTTCAGCGAGCGGGAGGGTTTTGGATGACAGGAGGAGTCGTCTTAACCCCGAGTCGCTCGAGCTATGTGTATGTTGGAAGGATTATCTTGATGCGAAATACCGCGAGCAAGATAAACCGATTGATGATAGGAAGAGCAGTGACTCGGATGTTGAAGTACTTTCGAATGATTAGGTAATTTCTTTTTATTTTCCTTCTCTTAAGTTTTAAGAATAAAAATTTTCACAAAATATATTTATATATATATAATAAGTTTTTACAAGTAAGATAGATATTTTTTCGTATATATAAAAAAATAGGTAACTTCGCCTTTTGTTTACAAGCAGCCGGTCCTAAGCCCGGATAAAAGGAGGAGGGCCTATGAACACATTTATGTTCAATTTAACTCTATATGGACGTTAATAATTTACATACATTCATAAATTCTAACCTTACTTACTTTTTATTTTCTGACAAACACAATATATTAATATCATAAGTTTTTTTATACTCACTCATAACCATCCTATATACATATGAGAGTCATATATATAGAATAAAATTTTGTATATGAGAACAAGTAGAGAGAAAAACTGTTAGTCAAAATCTATACTTATTACTTAAGATCATCTCGGGAATTAACATGTATCAATCTCAACCAATTAATTTGATGTATTCTTGTTGACCATCAACGCAAATAAATAACAAGGAGTTGGGAACCAAAAAAATATTTTTTTTGGGCCCAGGCTTGGCCCTAAATATTGGGCTTAGGGCCAGGGGTTGGACTGGGCCCATATATCCACATTTCAGGCCTGGCCCGGCCCGTTTTCACTGGAGGCCCTTTGGGCTTGGGCTGGGCGGCCCAAGCCTGGCCCATTGACACCTCTAAATTGACCTGAATCTATCCACATTCAACAGACATTATCTATCCAAAATTGGCCCTGCAAATCAATCATGCTCCCATGTCAGCACCAACGTCAAAAGAACCTCTAGTTATTTGGATCCGGAGTATTATTTGACCCGTAGACTAACAAGGAAATCCGATGTGTACGCCTTTGGCGTGGTATTGTGCGAGGTGCTGTATGGGAGGCTAGCTATAGATCTAACACGTGGTGATGAACAGATTAGTCTAGCCTTGTGGGCTCAACACTGCATCAGAGAATGGACAATTGATGGCATGGTGGATCTTAGAATTGTGGGGCAAGTCCTACCCAATTGTTTACAAGTCTTTGCAGAAAATTGCAGGCAAGTGTTTGCATAATCATCCGAGTAGACGTCCTACCATGGCTGATGTGGTTACAAGGCTGGAGTTTGCCTTAGCATCACAAGTGAGTAAAAAATATTCAGTAGACGAGAATCTTTCCATTAACGTTGATGGTTCAGATGACTGGGAAGAGAGTACGGATTCTTCTTTAAGACAAGAGGAAGTTATCAATGTCGGCAATGGTGGGCATCGGGACGAACAGATAGATAAACGTCATACCATTGGGTGATCCGGGTAAAGTAGGCAATGGTGGGCAACGAGACGAACAAATTGTTAGTTTAATACCACTAGTTAAAGGACCCGTGCAACGCACGAGACGTTCTCTAAGATCTCAGATAAAGTCTCATTATTATTTCTATAGATACTATTACTGTTAATTTTTCTAAATTTCTCAAAATATTTTTTTACATGTGTTTTTATAAATTGTTTAGGGCTAATTACACATATGTCCCTGAGGTTAGGGGGTAATTACAGTCAAGGACACAAAGTTTCAAAATGTAACATTCTGTGACCAAAAGTGTTTCAAATGTATCACCCGTGTCCATCCGTCAGGGTTCCGTCCAAAAGTGTACTTTTTTATGATGTCATCGATACGTATTTTTAAAATGACAATGCTACCCCTTGTACTGTATGTATTGTATATTTTTAAAATTTTTTTATATTATGATATCAAGCCTTAATTAAAGATCAAGGTAATTCAATTTAATTTTCAACTCAATTAGGGTTTCAATCTACCAATTAGGGTTTCAAAACCCTAATTTACAAACCCTAATTTTCAAAACCAATTAGGGCTTCAATTCATCTTCAATTCAATCTGCAATTCAATTCAATCTTCAACTCAATTAGGGTTTCAATCTACCAATTAGGGTTTCAAAACCCTAATTTTCAAAACCAATTAGGGCTTTAATTCAATCTTCAACTCAATCTGCAATTCAATTCAATCTTCAACTAAATCTGTATTTTGGTATTCAATCTTCAATTCAATTCAACTGCCGAAGCCACCGTGCTGCTACACCACTGCAGTGGGCGATCAACTCCGGCGCTCCTTCCGATCAACCAGTGAAGGAGACGCCGGCGACGGGGAAGGGGAAGGGGGACGGGGAGGGTGGGGGGGACGGGGAAGGGGAAGGGGTAAGGTAGGGGCGACGGGGAAGGGAAAGGGGTAGGGTGGGGGCGACGGGGAAGGGGTATGGTGGGGGCGACAAGGAAGGGAAAGGGGTAGGGTGGGGGCGACGGGGAGGGGGAAGGGGTAGGGGGAGGCACAGGTGAGTGGGGGGGGGAGACAATGAAAATTAGGGTTTCATGTGGTCCCAGGGGCAAATTAGGATTTCAACTTTTATTTAGGGGCAACTTGGTCTTTTTGTCAGAACCGTTAAGTATTTTGGTATTCCGTTTGTCAATGGACATAAGTGTTACATTTTGAAACTTTGTGTCCTCGTGTGTAATTACCCCCAAACCTCAGGGACATAGGTGTAATTAGCCCAATTGTTTATAACTATTATTATTTGAATTGCCGGTAAGAAATTTACTATATAGAAGACTGCCTTTGAAAAACTAGCATTATAAAAGCATACCTTAGCAACAAAGGTAGAATACATGATTTAATATGATCAGTTTTTACTCACATATAAGATGTAAACGTTATAATTAAAAGAAAATCGTCTTATAGAGTTAGAATGCCTTTCATTAACGTTTCGCAACAACATATGGCGATAATTTTGTACTGCTATTTAACTGAATTTAAACTTTTTTGTTTGATATTTGGAGCATTGTAGATTTAATGGCTAGCATGTATTAGTGATGTATCCGGAATCAAATATGATTAAAAAAAAGTCAGTTATTTGTATCCTCACTTTCAGTTTTTTGTGAGTTTAATCCAGTAAAGAGTGTTATAATGGATTTACTGGTGGTGTATATTATCCTCAATCTTCCTACAAGCATAAATGTCAAATTCATTCACCTTCTTTCTTCATGAGAAACTCTTTGTGTGTGTTTTTTGTCCTGTACATAATGAAAAGGAAAAATAGCATTGAAAGTGTTTCTAACCATACATAACTTATAAAAAATTTTGCTAACATGACTTAATGAAAAATACCATTGGAATATTCTATTAGTGTAGCCTGGGCTAGAAAGGGGTTAACCATAAAAACATTGTCTTGCCTAATTAACGAAACTTTAACGAATCAAAATGTCAAACCAAAATCAAAATCGGAAGATAAAAGTCATTCTACGGAAAAAAAAAATTGCTACTTCTAGCCTGGATGTAGTTTATGTACATTCAAGTTTTTGATAGAACTAACCTAAAATTATTATGTTTTTATTAAGTTCATCGTTTGTCTACTTAAGATTCTCGACGTAACCCGTCCACGAATACTACACTAACACTACCTCCAAATACTCTAACCCTATCATTGCCACTACAAATGCAGTTATCTTCACCAGAGCTATAACTTTTGCTTGTCAGTAGTGCACTTTCATGTTTCTATCGTCAGCTTTTTTAGGTTCATCACTTGTTGAATCATTACAACTTAGCTTTTTTAGGTTCATCACTTGTTAAACCATTACAACAACTCTAACAACAACCATCACCTTTTGCACGCACTATTACCATTTAGTTATGACTATCATCGCCACAAGCATCAGCATACTACATGCCAACAGCGCGACAATCACATGTTGCCACTACATAATCCAAATCTCACTACCAACACTCCAATTCTACCGCAACAATTATCACTATCATAATTAACATTGATGATCACTTGCATAATTACATATATTACCACCGTCACACTCTCACATCTAGCACCGATATTTCGGTTATATCATCACCACCCTGTGGCCACCCAGGCTTCTCCCTTTTTGTAGTTTTCTATGAAGGAAAAATGATTCTTATAACTAATTTATCTTTTCGTCTCTTCTATTTTACAAATTTATTCTCAGCTTATCATAAATTATTCTTCAATCAATTTTAATTTTTCTTGGAGATCCAATATAACTGGTTCCGACTATTTTGTTCATGTTGTGCGTAATATGTTAGATTTTAAGAAAATTGGTGCAAAAGACGAAAGTTACAATAAAGCTTATGGATAAATAAGATTTCTTTAAAAAGAAAAAAATACTAAAACAAATAGGATGATGTTTTGCATAACTAAAAGAGGTAAAAAGAGAAATATGCGCTAAGAAAAGCTTACTTTTTAATTTGTAGAGATTAATCATTAATTTCATATATGATTTTCGTTATTTATATTTGTGAGATTTTATTTTATTTGTTGTAAGTGTTTTTAAGAAGTTAATAGTTCAAATTGAAGCCTTTTTGGATTATGAAGAGCTTTAAAAGAAGTAGATTTGGTTTTTTTAATTTTATAAGATTTATAAAAATTGGGCCAATGATTATACCAATGAATTAGTAAGTAGGGTATGATTTTTGTATTTTATATTTTTGAGATTTTATATTGTTATTTTAAAAGTACTTTTGAGGTTTAATAATCAAAATTAAGGCCTAATGTATAAGTATATTGATTAGGTAAAGTTTTAGAAGGTGTATAATTAGTTTCTTAATTTTATAGAGTTTAAAAATATTGCATAAATTATACCTAGGAATTTTTTAATAATAAATTATAGTGAAGAATTAAATTGAATAGAAAAGAAAAGAAAAAGAATACCAAAATAAATAGGACTCTTGAATCTAATTTAGAAGAGTTGGACTCTAAATATAAAGAGACCACTTAAGTTAGGAGACTACCACATGTAAAGATGAAGCTTATATGGCAGAAGGAGAGGGTTCTTAAAAAGTCCTACTTGTCGCAAAGATAGAGTTACAAAAATCTTATGTGTCGCAATTCTAAGCAAGGTTTCAGCTTTTTATATATTTACTAACTAAGGGACCTGTGCAACGCACATGATGTTCTCTAATTTCTCAAATCTTGTCTAATATTTATTTTTATAGATACTTTATAACTGTTAATTTCTCTAAATTTTTTAAAATATTTTTTAAAATGTGTTTATACATTGTTTATAATTATTATTGTTTGAATTGCAGGCAAAAGATTTACTATATAGAAGATTGCATTTGAATAGAACCTTTAAAAAATTAGCATTATAAAAGCATACCTTAGTAACAACCGCGGCGACATATGATGACAATTTCGTACTACTATTTAACTAAATTTCAGCTTTTTAGTTTAATATTTGGAGCATTGTAGATATAATCGCTAGTATGTATTAATGATATATCTGGAACCATTATGATTAAAAACAAGTCAGTTATTTGTACCCTCAATTTCAGTTTTTTTTGTGAGTTTAATCTAGTAAAGAGTGTTATAACTTATTTACTGATAGTGTATATGAACCTCAATCTTCCTATAAGCATAAATGTCAAATTCTATCTTCGTGAGAAACTCTTTGTACGTGTTTTTTGTCCCGTGAATAATGAAAATGAAAAATAGCATTGAAAGTGTTTCTGTCTATACATAATTTATTAAAATTTTGCTAACATAACTTAATAAAAATACCATTGAAATATTAGATTAGTATAGCCGGGCCTAGAAAGTGGTTAACCATAAAAATATCGTCTTGCCTAATTAACGAAACTTTAAGGAATCAAAATGTAAGATCAAAATCAAAATCGAAAGACAAAAGTCATTTTAGGGAAAACAAATTTACTACTTCTAGCCTGGATATGGTTTATGCATCTTCAAATTGCTGGTAAAACTAACCTAAAATCATTATGTTTTTATTTAAGTTCATCGCTTGTCTGCTTAAGATTGTCGGTGTAACCCGTTTACGAATACTACACAAACACTACCTCCAAATACTTTAGTGCTATCATCACCACTACAAATGCAGTTACCTTCACCATAGCCATAACTTTTACTCGTCAGTGCACTTTCATGTTTTTATCATCAGCTTTTTTAGGTTCATCACTTGTTCAATCTATATTTAGATCATAACTTATCAATCAGTACTGTAATATACATTAATATTATCTCGAAATACCTTAGTGCTACCATTACAACAACTCTAACAACAACCATCACCTCTTGCACGTATTACCATCATTTAGTTATGATTATTACCACCACAAGTATCAACATACTACACGCCAACACCGTTACAACCACACGTTATCACTACATAATCTAAATCTCGTTACCAACACTGCAATTCTACCACAACAATTATCACTATCGTAAGTAGCGTGTCTGATCACTCGCATAATTGCATATATTACCACCCTTACACTCTCACATCTAGTACCGACATTTCGATTATTCCATTACTACCTTGGGGCCACCTAGGCTTCTCCTTTTTTGTAATTAGCGTGGCTACTCACTCGCATAATTGCATATACTACCACTCTTAGACTCTCGCATTTAGCTTTTTAGATTTTTGGTGTTGGGCTTTTTAGATTATATATATATATATATATATATATATATTTTACTTGTTTTAAGTGTTTTTAAGATGTTAGTAGTCCAAATTGAAGTCTTTTTGGATTATGTAGAGTTTTAAAAGAAGTAGATTTATTCTTTTAATTTTATAAGATTTACAAAAGTCGGGCCAATGATCATACTAAAGAATTAGTAAGTAGGGTATGATTTTTGTATTTTATATTTTTGAGATTTTATATTGTTATTTTAAAGTACTTTTGAGGTTTTAATATTCAAAATTAAGGCTTAATGTATAAGTATATTGATTAGGTAGAGTTTTAGAAGGTGTATAATTAGTTTCTTAGTTTTATAAAGTTTAAAAATATTGCATAAATTATACCTACGAATTTTTTAATAATAAATTATAGTGAAGAGTTAAATTGAGTAGAAAAGGAAAAGAATACCAAAACAAATAAAACTCTTAAATTTTATATATCTAATTCAAAAGAGTTGGACTCTAAATATAAAGAGATCACTTAAGTTAGGGGACTACCACATGTAAAGATGAAGCTTACGTGGCAGAAGGAGAGAGTTCTTAAAAAGTTCTACTTGTCACAAAGATAAAGTTTTAAAAATTCTATGTGTCGTAATTCTAAGCGAATGTTTCAGTTTTTTATATATACTAGTCCAGTAACCCGAGCCAAGCTCGGGCCGGTTTATAAAGTACAGTATATTATAAGATTTTAAAAAATATATTAATATTTACCACATATTCTGAGATAAAAAAGACATTAGACACAGTGGAGCTGCTAGATACTTGTCTTCTTTAAGATTTTGTTTTAAATTCTCAAGTAGTATTTCAAATGAATATTGGCTTAACACTAAGAGTAGTAGAATAGTCATGTTAGTGTTATATAGAGCTAAATAGCGAATTCGATGTACTTGTAATTAAAATATGGTGACACTATTAGGTATCCCTTTCAAATTATAAAAGTTACATACGGATTTAGTTCTTTAATTTCAGAGGGTCTGTAAGGTATTACATTTATATGTTCCTGAAGCCATTAAAACGATTAAGTAGAAACTTAAAAGGAATAAAATTACATTTCAAATTTAACATGACTTATGTATAAACCTTATCACTTTCAAATAAGTTATTACTTTTCAAAGAAAATAATTTAACAGAACAACCACATAATACTCAATATGTTGTCCTTATTTTGGAGTGTTGAAATTATTTTTCACATCTTTTATGACAATTATTTGTCATCAAATTATAGTTTCTATATCTATATGCATCCAATGATATTTTCTCATAAAGTACACTTGTTTTATCATCATATAATAAAATATTTGTATACCAAAATATGTCAAATTATATCTATAACTATAATGAGCTTGTAAAGGATATTAAATATCATTATATTAGGATAATAATATGAAGTAAGCGTTCATTAACTATTTATTATTGCACTGATACAATAGTCACCACTCATCAATTCCATCGTACTCAGAATTAAATTTTAATACTTATAACTTGTCTAAAACTTACCGATTAGTTTTATTCTTCATGAAAATTTAATTAAGTATAATTAAAAAAGTCTTTTTAATCATTGCAAGGCCCCATATGAAACAAATTGGTAAATCAATAGTTTTGTAGAATTATACGGATTTATTTTTGCATCTTAAAGGTTTTAAATGTTCTCAAAATATAGTAATTAAAAATTAATTATTTGATTTAATTATACATTATTTTCTTTTTAATGCATAAGTAATTTGTTTTCAAAATCTCATATATGCGATATAGCAACTTGTTGATCTCGCGGTCATATTAAAACCAAAAACTATTCTTTTAATATATTATTGATCTTATACATTATGTAGACAAATTTTTATAATGATTATGTTTTTTTTGTGTGTGTGTGCTAGCGTGCGCGCGCGTGTATATATATATATATATATATATATATATATATATATATATATATATATATATATATATATATAATAAACTTAAATTTACTGTAACATAATTTTTTCTATTAAATCTTATATGTTAATTTTGTTTGCTATATACATGACTTTCTATTTTCATATGAGAGAGTTAGTTTTAAGGACATGATTGTCAAAATTATATCTTAATAAATTAGTGCATATTAGAGTTTTAGAATTAATTTTCACACTATATAGGCTTCCTTATATAGCCCTCATATAATTTTTGCAAAAATTAAAGAAACTTAAAAACAATAACATTTGCATACCTTTAGACACATTAACATGTTTAATATATAGCTTTAATCCTTTTCAACTATTAGATTTACGAATAAGTTTTATAATTACTATAATTTTAATTAACAATAATTGTACAGTTATTTGTTGGTAGTGTGGTCCCACCCAAAAAATACAATAAATTTTTTTATTTTATCAAAAGATTCTAAAAGTTATATATTATATTGATAAACCTTTACATCCATTTACGATAAGCACGTACTAAAAGAAAATAAATATGAATCAAGTGTTACATTATTTTTGTTATTTTAATCTCAATTGTAACATCATTTTTTCCCTCTTACTATTATTTTCATTTTTTAGATATATGAAAATTTATATTTAGATTATAATAGTGGTTTTAAGAATACAGTAGTTAAAGTTAAGTCATAATATGGTAGTTCATTAATTAGTTAGAGTTTCAGAATGCCTAAAATTAAATTTTCAATTATATAAAGCTTATTTATATAGAAATTCACTTATCAAGAAGAAATAAGGACCTCATTAAGATAATATTTGAGACATTTGGAGACACTTAACATAAAGTGATGACATATCATGTTTTTCAATCTTAAAGGTTCTAAATGTTCTTAAATATAGTAATTAAAAATAATTTGATTTAATTGCACCTTTTTCGTCTAATACGTATGTGATTTCTTTTCAAAATCTCATTTCTGCTTATATAACTATGATGTTGATCATGCAGTCTCATTAAACCAAAAAATTATCCTATAATTTGATTAATGATTTTATATATTATAAAGATAGTTTTTTGCAATGATTATGTTATGTGTAAACTATAATAAATTAAAATTAACTGTAACATAAAGTTTTTGTTCAGAATATAATATGCTATTTTTATTAAAGACACGTGATTTCTTATCTTTGAATGAGAGAGTTAGTCTTGAGAACATGATAGTCAAAATCAAATACTAAAAAATTAGCATATTTAGAGTTTTAGAAGCAAAATTAAATAAACTTAAAAATAGGGATCACACAGCCAAAATAATATTTGCATACCTTTAGATATACTGTTCAGTATATAGGTTTAAATCTTTTTTGACTATCAGATTTAAGAATGAGCTTCGCCATTATTGTAATTTTAGTTAATAATAATTACACAGTCATTTGTTGGTCATGTGGTCTTTCCAAAAAAAATTTACTACATTGATAAATCTTTATATCAATCACGGTAAGCATATATTAGAATTAATATATATTAAAATACAATGAATATCAACCAATTGTTGCATTATCTTTATTATTTCAATCTCAATTGTAATATTATTTTCTTCTATTTTGTAAGTCTAGTATGTTTTTTTTTCATTTTGTAGACATATGAATTTTTGTGTTCATATTATATAGTGGTTTTAAGGATATAATAATTAAAATTAAGTCATAATAAGTTAGTTCATTAATTAGTTAAAATATTAGAATGCTTAAAATTAATTTTTCAAATGTATAAAAGCTTATTAATATGAAAATTAACTTAGCAAGAAATAAGAACCATATTCAAGATAATATTTGAGACCTTTAGATACTTATAATGTTTATAATTTTATTTCATATATTGACAATATAATCTGATGATATTTCATATTCTTACATCTTAATGGTTTGAAATATTCTCAAATATAGTAATTAAATATAATTTGATTTAATTGCACCTTTTTTTTCTAGTTTCGAATTTAATTTCTTTTCAAAATCTCATTTACGCTTATATAACCACTTTGTTGATCATGCTATCTTATCAAAGCAAAAAATTGTCCTATAATTTCATTATTAATTATATATTATATAGATATTTTTTTTAATGATTATGTTATGTGCAAATACATATACAGTTAACCAATCATAATAAAATTAAATTAACTATAACTTAAAATTTTGTTCTAAATCTCATATGTCATATTTATTTTCTAGGTACATGATTGTTTATCTTCGTACAAGAAAATTAGTTTTAAGAACATGATAGCCAAATTCAAATCGTAGAAAATTAGTAAATTTAGAGTTTTAAAATCAAAATTAAATAAGCTTAAAAATAGGGATCACATCCAAAATATTATTTACATACCTTTATATACACTAAGTGTTTAGTTTATAACTTTAAGTCCTTTTTAACTATCACATTTACGAATAAGCTTTACTATTATTGTGATTTTAAGTATTAATAATTATATAGTCATTTATTGGTCGATGGTCTCATAAAAAAACTCTCATTAAAAATTATTTTTTTATTGTACTAAAAGGATTATAAAGATGAATCAATTGTTACATCATTAAAATATAATGAATCAATTATTACATCATTTTTATTGTTTCAATCTCATCTGTAACATCATTTTTTTTCTTTTCCAAATTTAATATATTATTTTCATTTTTTAGATATATAAATTTATATATTCATATTAGAAAGTATTTTTAAGGATACGATAGTTAAATTTAAGTCCTGATAAGTTACTTCATAAATTAGTTAGAGCTTCAGAATGTTTAGAATTAGTTTTTCAACTATATAAGGTTTACTAATATGAAAATTAACTTCTCAATAAATAAGGACCCCACTCAAAGTAATATTATTTTTATTTTAGATTTATGAAATTTTATATTCATATTGGAGAGTGGTTTTGATGATAAAATACTCAAAATTAAGTCCTATTAAGTTAATCTATTAATTAGTTAGAGTTTTAGAACGTTTAGAATTATTTTCAACTATATACGACTTACTAATATAGAAATTACCTTATCAAGAAATAAGAACCTCATCCAAGATAGTATTTCAGACCTTTAGTGACACTTATAAAATTAGTTAGAGTTTCAGAATATTTAGAATTAGTTTTTCAACTATATAAGGTCTACTAATATAAAAATTGACTTATCAATAAATAAGGACCCCACTCTATATAATATTATTTTTATTTTTTTAAATGTATGAATTTTTATATTCATATTGAAGAGTAATTTTGAGCATACAATTCTCAAAATTAAGTTTTAATAAGTTAATATATTTATTAGTTAGAGTTTCAGAACGTTTAGAATTACTATTTCAGTTATATAAGGCTTACTAATATAGAAATTAACTTATCAAAAAATAAGGACTCCATCCAAGATAGTTTTCATACCTTTAATCACACTTATAAAATTAGTTAGAGTTTTGAAATGTTTATGAATTAGTTTTTCAACTACATAAGGCTTACTAATATAAAAATTAATTTATCAATAAATAAGGATCCCATTGAAGATAATATTATGTTCGTTTTTTAGATATATATATAAATTTTTATATTCATATTGGAGAGTAATTTTGAGAATACAATACTCAAAATTAAGTCCTATTAAGTTAATCCATTAATTAGTTAAAGTCTTAGAACATTTAGAATTATTTTTTCAATTATATAAGACTTACTAATATAGAAATTAACTTATATACTAAGAACCCCATCCAAGATACCCTTAATGACTCTAATAAAATTAGTTGAAGTTTCAAGAATACTCAGAGTTAATTTTTCAACTATATAAGACTTATTAATATGAAAATTAACTTATCACTAAATAAGGACCCCATTCAAGATAATATTATTTTTGTTTTTTAGATGTATGAATTTTTATATTTATATTGAAGAGTGGTTTTGAGCATACAATACTCAAATTTAAGTCTTAATAAGTTAATCTATTAATTAGTTAGAGTTTCAGAACGTTTAGAATTACTATTTCAATTATATAAGGCTTATTAATATAGAAATTAACTTATGAAGAAATAAGGACTCCATCCAAGATAGTATTTCTGACATTTAATAACAATTATAATGGTAATAGTTCTATTTGACCTTAAAAATATAATGTGATGATGTGTCAAGTAAAGAAGCTATCTCTGCGATAGACGATATGTCATGCAAAGAAGCACTCGCTTTATTTATTATATATAGATTATATATAGATATAGATATAGTCTTATAGATAGATATAGAAGTAGTAGGGTTTGGCACGGAGCTCATTTCCTTTAGTTTAGCTCTAGCATAAGGGGGAGGGAGGAAGCTGTATTGCCATGATAAGCTCATTTACTCTTCTATTATGGTAGAAGTGCTCTACAACATAAAATTCTAGTTCATGTTGTTACGTTTCCAAAAGTCAAACACAACTGTACTAGTATGGAGCTCATTTCCTTAGCCCAGGGAGGAGGGAGGAAGCTGCACTGCCAAAAGATGTACGATATTTGGTACCACCAATTGATGAGAGAAATTCATATGTTATATAGTGAATAAAAATCACTTGGGTCACTTGACGCTTCTCAACAATACCAGACAAGAATATTTACTCAAAATAGTACAACTCTATAAGGAGACTTACCGAGTCATTTCGACCGCCAATATTATAACTCATACATCGTCATATAACTTGAAAGCGTCCAACCCATGAATCACCTAACCAACTAAACAACCCTTTACACTGAGTTGTTACTAAACCAGTTAAATAGCCATGGTTGGTTTGACTACAAGCTTTCTTATCACCTGCCTTCTTACACTCAAAGTTCTAGTATTAAGTAATCTAA
Source organism: Escallonia herrerae (assembly GCA_033070095.1). NCBI lineage: Eukaryota > Viridiplantae > Streptophyta > Magnoliopsida > Escalloniales > Escalloniaceae > Escallonia > Escallonia herrerae. Next base: position 21,294 of record JAVXUP010000824.1, read on the forward strand.
CCTCATCCATCTTAAATTATACTACTACTAAGTACTAAACTGACTCGCTGCCTGTCCTAATCCACCATTATTATAGAACAAGGAGTTAGTTGACGGGCAAAGGGTCAGCAGAAAGTTTTGGCGTCTGCCCCTTCTTCTAGTAGTCAGTCGTACTTGAAAGTGGAAGATAAAACTCTGACCAATCTTTTCGTTTTCCTTGTTCTTGTACTTTGGTCCTTGTTTACCGTATACGTTAAAGCAACACGGGAAGACTTGAATAAATGCCACAAGTTATTCAAAGTTGTATAACACCCCAACAGTTATATTCAAACTTTACTTAGTCTCCCAAAGCCGCCATAACTCAAAAAACTCTTGCATGCCTGAAGAACTTCTTCCTTTCCTCTCAGAGGTCAGAAACTACTCTCTGACTTAAGTGTTAATTTTTGTTGGTTTTTGGAGCTTTTTCTGTAATCATCAATTTTATGTTTATATTTGCTTTCTTCATTTGGGTAGTGGTTGTTTTAGATTTTCTTTGGTTCTGTCAGGCTATGATATGGAAGTCCCTTCTGTTCTTTTGAAGTTGTTCATGTTATTCCAGATTGGAAATCATTTCTTGTTCAAGTGGGGTTGCTCTTTGTTTCTCTTTATCGCCCCTGCTTTTGTTGCTTCAGCTCATGGATATTACTAGATTCGGAGTTGATGGACATGAGGACATGCAATTTTGAGCATTTTTATCCAATTTTGGGAATAAATCTAGAATTTCTTTTCCAACAGATTCTTTGGTGTTCTGGGGATTTGGGAATAAATCCCCAGCTAAGGGAAAAGAAAGGAAATTGAAAACCAAGGAATACTTCATACTTTTGGGACATGGGTACTTGGAAATTTGGATGTTATGCATAGAAGGATTTTAGGAAAAGTGTTCAACTAGGAACCTATTTTTGCTAATTTCTGTCTCGTTTACCTGGTGTTTGATTCAAGTTCTCTGTAAAACATAATTTACTTGTAGGTAGTGTTAACTTTTAATTGCTTCTCTCTCCAAAAAGTTATTTGCATCTAATTTTGGTTTGACATTTATCAAATGGATAGTGTGGCAGTCTGCTTCCAGTAATCAGCAGGTGTTGAAAGATTTTACCTTGTGTTAAAAATGGGACAAAACTTCCTGCCGATCTATCACGCCCATGACAAAATAGAGGATAATCAGCCAGGCTGTGCATGGGGCATACTTCATGCTCTTGACTACCATCAATGGCACTATAACGTCAAAAGGATGCTTCTTCACAAGAAGCGCGACAAACAAAGACACGCCAAATGTAAGCAGTCCTTAATTGCAGGGTCATTCTCTTCTCTTGTTGGACTTCTGTTCAAAAAATCCTTTATTTTGCATATTCTGGATAGAGTTTCTAAATTGCTTGAAGCTCTTAGGGTGTAGTTTAAGTGGCTTGTTCAAGTTTTAATTCGTTATCATGACTCCTTTAAGTCTGGTGACCTTACAAGTACAGGACTGCACCATCCTAAGCATTTAATTGCAGGGTATGATATGTTTAAATATTCTTAGAAGGAGTTCTCGGCAGCCTATCGACACTACTTTTCTATGAACGATAAGGAAAAGATTTTGAGGCACTGATGCTGTTTCTATTTAACTGACCCGTAAAACATCACAGCACATCTAGCAACATAAGATCTTGAAATTATGTACTATAATTGTATATGCTAAATAGACCTTATGGACCTCACAGCGACAGCCCGAGTGTTCTCAATCACTGCTTTACCTTACGAAGATGTTTGAATAGCTTCCCTTTTTGTTCTTATTCTCAGTTCTGCTTGTAAATACCAAATACATAACTGATTCTTTGTTATGCGTCTTGCCAACGAGGTTCTGCTTGCAAACTGATGTACTTTGGCACCTGAATTGTCTGCTTCCCATTGACTTGCGCAAAGTGGTGAAACACTGCATATAAACTTCATTTCTAGGCAAAATTAGTGGTCAGTTTCTTGGGCTTGAAGGACATTTGGACAGTGTAAAATATATATAAGGCTGTTTAACGGTAGTGAGATTGGAGCCAAAAAAAAAAATGGAAACCACAAAGTAAGCTTTATTTCTAAGCTGTTGAAGTGCCTAGTTTATATCCTCGTATGCAGAAATTAATAATAATATGCTTGACTGGTGTTTGGCATTGTTGGTGAATCTAAGTTCCATAGTGGCTTATATGAACTATATATCCTGTTGTATCTTTTCCCTCAAGCTCTCAATTATTAAACTTTCAAATACAACCGATTAGTAAAAACTTAGTTCTGCCATATCACTCTCCCTGCTCCCTACAACAGACTAGAAGCGGTAATCCTCGGATACCATATTAATCCTACCCAAGGTTTTTAAACACTTAGGATGGGCCATTTGCATTCAGTTTCTGGTAATATTCTTACCACGTTTTGCATGTCTCCTTGTATGAATGTAGGCATTACAAGTCACAAAACTAGATTGGATGTGCATGATTCTAATGAAGTGCATAAACTTTCGGATGCTGAAGCAAGCCACTTCCATGTAAGTTCGTTTAATTACATAAATCTTATAATGTAAAATCGTTGCTTTTATGTAGAAAGTGAGGTTTTTCGTGCTTGCTTAACTTTTACTAAAAAATTTCTAGGATGACTTCTGGTGCTAACAGTATCTTAATTTGGGTTGTATCAGGTCAATCAGAGAACTACAGGAACTAGCTCAATCAACAAAAGGACTCTTAAAGCTCGCATAAAAACATTAGTTGCTCATGACCTTTCTAAGAAAGAGGGCCACAAACAACGCGGTTCAGGCTTTCCTCGACGCTCACGGTTGCGACGAACTTATTCAATCCATCATTTAGAAACTTCAGACTACACCGTTGATGAAATAAGCAGTGATTGTCCAATTATAATCCTTCAGAAAAATGCTGACAGGACAGATTCCAGTAACCGAAAGTTTGACTTATGCAGTGCTGAGAAACTTGCTAAAAATTACTCACTTCACCAAAAGAAGCATGGCAAAGCAAGGGAAACTTCTGTGAGCCATAGACTCGAGCAAGGTAAAAATGCTTCACTTGACCAGCTTCAGGAGTGTGTGGATGTTCTGGAATTATTTAAGGTAAACAAGGATTTATTCCAAAAGTTGCTACAAAATACAGATGATGTCATTGCAGATCGCTTCGATAGTCTGAAGGCGCCCAATAAAAAAGGAAGATTGACCAAAGCAGGATCTTTTCCTGTGGCTGATTTGGTGCACTTTAAGAATTTCAGGCCTAGTACACTCGAACAAAAACAGAGTGAAAGTTGGTCCTCCTCGAAAGGAGAGAGGTTGCTTCCCAGGACTGCAGCACTAAATGTGGTTGCATCCAGAAGTTCGAAGGATCTATGCACAAATTCAGGGCCTTTAGTGGCTGTTGATTCTGAATGCAATGTGCTACATCAGAAAATTAATGAGGGATTGGATGAACAAGGAAATAATGAAGTGGTCATGTCGTTAAAAGCCACAGAAAAGAAAAATGAAATTGCAGTAAAGGAGGGAAAGTTTGAGGATAACTGCGCCTTTGTGGATGCACTCTTTGGTGAAGTTTCTGCCGGACACAGTGCTTTCATAGGTCCAGAAGAGATTGATAAGGGCGAGGAGAGTACGTCAATGGGAAATGGCAAGGAAGGTCTTAGCGTCTGCTGTGAAACTGATGGTTCTGTTTACAATCTCAGTAAGCATGGAGTTTCCCACATCAGAAGAACATCCTCCCTCCGTGAATCAATGGACAGATATGCGAGGTTGTTTGAGATCAGCTTCAGCAGGGAGGTCAAACTGAAACAATCTAAGAGCTTAAAACTAACAAAGGAATATGAAATTCCATTAGGTGGACAGGCTCCAATATCCTTTAGAAGGATCCGCTCTCTATCTCATCTTGATTTTTTTAGTTCCTTTCAGAATGAGGAATCTTCTGATTCTCACCTTTTAAGGATGCCAATTACCAATGTTGTGGATGACGCTAGAAATGTTGGAATGCAGTCTCAAGATGAACCAAATTCAGTAGGCTATTTCATAAGTACAGCAAAAGATGCTGGATTAGATGCTAGTGAGGAGACTGAACGCATAGTAGGAAGAAGTGATGATCGTACAAGAGAAGGATATTCAGCCATCTTAACAGTGAATAAAAATGGTGAGACTGCTTCTAATATAGGCGTACTTAGAGAGGAAACTGAAGAATCAACCATCATTGCAAGCAATTCCCACAACGAAATGGAGAACAGTTCCACAAGCAATAGCATAAAGATTCCGCAGCCAGATCCACTTTCAGCACGTGAAAGCTGTTTCAAAGAAATAACAGGAGTTGTTGCATTTCCAGGTTTAGAAGGTAAAATCAAACTTAGCACAGCTCATAGTTATGCACCTCACTATGTTGTATATCGTCCGTCCTCTGAATGTTTTACGGCGTAATTGCAAAGTTAGACGATCTCTTGGTTTTAGTAACCTTGGCGGGTCTCCTAGCCTCAAGTTGTAATGCATTTAAGTCTTCGAACAGAAATGTTTTGCCTTAGAGACGTTTTCATGAGATAACAACAGAAATATGTAGATCTGTCCTCTGGAACTCCTTTCCCATACATGGTCAGAAGCAGCAGTTAACTGTTTCTTGTCTGTCATTTCAGGATTGGAGTGCGGATACTTTGATGGGAAGAAATCTATAAACGACTCACTGACTGTGTCGGACATAGATTTTCGACCAGAGTCTCGTAACAAAATATTCCCAGTGAATGTTGAACATGAGAACAACTGTGCTAAGGAGCACAAAAATACTGACATATGTGGGAATGATGATGCCAACTTCAGCTATGTGAGAGAGATTCTTGAGCGATCAGGCTTCATTGGTAATGGCTTACATGGAGCATGTCACTTGTCTGACCAGTTGCTGAATCCTTCACTGTTCGAGGAACTGGAGGGTTGTTGGCCCCATGAAACAGATTACCCTGGAGAGGACATCAGTCCTTGTCTCCATCATCTGCTTCTATTTGATTTAGTTAATGAGGTGTTACTTCAGATTTATGAAAGATCATTCACCTATTATCCGAGGGCTTTGTCTACCAGTTGTCATACTCGTTCACCGCCAGTTGGGGACCATATTATAGAGGAGGTTTGGAGAAGTATCCGCGGATCTCTAAGCGTGAAGCCAGAGATGAAGCAGTCCTTGGACTCTGTCATGGCTCAAGATATGGCCAAGGATGATGGTTGGATGAACCTCCAATGGGAATCAGAATGTGTGGCACTTGATTTGGAGGACTTGATTTTTGACAAACTTTTGGAAGAAGCATTGTGCTCCTGAGCAGTTTAGACCTGATCAAGTTGCATTTCACGCCGCTCGTGCTTGTTGATAGTTCCTGCTAGTCTTGTACATAAATTTTGTCAGTGTTTCATTGTACATAACCATACTGAATTCCCTAAAGGTTAAGCCTGGTTGACTGCCAGGGCTTTGTGAGGAGAATAATGGAGAAAACTGGGAATTTTGTTCTTGATGGCTTCTCAGCCATAAAGATAAGTAGTTTGGAAGAGAAAAATATAGAAGTACGCATTATATCAGAGTCATAGTTGCATATATGTAAGAATTTTGAGTATTCATGTGTCCCAAGATGTTGGTTTAAATCTCTAGATGAGGGCTGAGGACTTATCTATCTTGGATTGGAAAATTTTGGTTCTGGCTTTATAACAATGTATGTATTAGCTGTTTGGAAATCTCTGGTACTTGGGGCAGCTCGAGCAAATACCATTTAATAGATGGGCACCAAATTTTTTAATTTTCGACACAGTTTACGCGTTCATGAAACTGTGGGTGGACAAGATGGATAAATTAAGGAAGAAATAAGGAAAAATGAAAAAGATAAAGGAGCGATAAGTTGACGCTGTGTAATGGTTGACTAAATGATGCAAATAATGAAATAAATTTGGAGGAGATTGCCCGGACCAATGCAAAGTTTTACGACGTCTCAGGATAATGATAGATAATAGTTTAATATAAATTGCATAATATTTAAAATAAAGCCCAAAAAAAGTCATCTTTTATATTTCAGCAACGAGTTTTAAAAGACTTATTGCGACAACGTAACGGCTTGTAAAGCTCATATATAATTAAACCGTCAAAAGAAAATAGATACTCCTCGTACTTGATAGAGCTCAAGACAGTGAAACCAAAAACTATTCCGCCTCAATCGCCAGCCTTCACCACCAAAACCAGGTTGCTTCCACATCGCCACCCGTTAAGACCACAGCTAGCCCTACGTCGCACTCGTGGACGGTAGTGGCCTACCATGGATGGAAACCTTGCAACTCCCTATTGGTATGTCGATTTGCTAATTCTCAATTCCTCACATAATTGATCCTCTTGCGCATCATTTAATGGGCACATCTCGTTCGATGACGAGAGGAAATGGCATCTGGCTAGTTAAGAACTAGGAAGTATCGACACCTCATATGGGGCAAGGAAGTTATCTGATACCTACCGACACCTCTGAACGGTGAACCTTTTTTTTTTTTTAATTTCGAAATACCACATGTCACGCACTAAAGACTTCCCTGAGTCAACCATGCGATATTTAGATAAATTAAGCCTCCGTTTACATGCTAAGTCAGCCTATCCCTCATGTTAGGCGATGCTAACAGTAAATGAACAAAGGAAAACAAAATAATTAAAGGAAAACGAGAGTTTGAGAGAATGATACAATGCTTGGATCAGTCTATGTCTTGGCCAAGTGAGACCTTAACTATTTATACTATTCCACGTCTTCAACGGATAGTGGAAATACATTTGATCTTACAGTCTACATTCTATCTGCAGAACTATATACAATAGTATCTAGATATTTATTAGTCTCCTCGAGTTTTCTTCCAAATCTTTAGAATTCTCTCTTATGTACAAGAGGCATGTGTAGAGAGTTAGTGAACATTCTTCGCCTCGTAAGTGCCCATAGTCGATATTTCATGACACCTATGAAGAAGATCAAAACGTATGGAGCCGAAAGTATAAATTTTCAAACTTATTTTAGGGGTTTGTGTGTAATAATTTACAATTAAGCTCTTTTCGACCCATGACCGTTGTCTTCTGAGTCTTATTCCTGCGGCGTCAAGAGAAGAGAACGAAGCAGCCGACCCACTCAAACTGGTCGCCGGAGGATCTCGCCGCCGTCGCCGGATTCGAGCAACAGGTACGTTCTTCTTTCTCTCTCATCTATGCTTTTTCCCTTATTTACTGAGGTCTCCTTCTTTCTCTCTCATCTCTCTCGTTACGGTACATTCGCAGATGACACTATTGATGTAGATTGAGCCCTTGGTCGAAGGAAAGAGATAATAGTTGTGTGACTTTGTAAGAGTTAAGAAGTGAAGTAATTTCTTATGACTTTGCAAGCGTTCCCTGTTTCTATTTCTGTTTGTGCGGTGAAGAAGAGGGCACTTTCCCTGTTTCTGTTACCTGTTTGCATGACTTAGTAAGAGTTGAGTAGTGAAGTACTTTGTTACGTTATGTACCATGTTTTTTTTGTACTATATTGCATTTAAATTTTAAGGATGACTTTTATTTGAGTTGCTTGTTTTGTGGTTATGATTATTGTTTACTGTTTAGATGTAGAATGTATTTGATATTTAATGACTATATATACATAATAAGAATATATAAAAATATTCAGCGATGTCCTGCGGTGTCCAAAATCTGATTTTTTGGAAATTGGGGTGTCCCGTGTCCTGGTCGGTGTCGGTGTTGGATGCGGTGTTCGTGTCCATGCTACTTAGGTTAAGAATTAATGTTTAGATGAAATGTTAAATAGAAGTTAATTAAGTCGAGATTTTCTTTCTCAGGTTTAGACTTGCATTACTATCAAAAGACAACAGAGTTGTTATAGAGTTGTCACAGTACCATTTTGGTCTAACTATCTAAAGCCACAATCCGCCTAAGATACAAATACGAAATAACTTGACACCGTGAAAGTGAGAAAATAGCTCTATATGTATCGGGTACAGACCAGCAACTTGCCATTTGAGCAAGCATTTTGGCCTCGTTTAATATATCTGGATCTCCGTTGTTAGACTGTACATGTCACAGTAAGAGCATAGATGGCAAATATAGGCTTCACTGCGTTGTCAAGCTCCTTAACTCCAGTCAAGTGCGAGAGAAGTTAAATAGTATTGATCGTAATATGTATAGAATGTTTTCGCTGGGTCCTTAAACATGCTTGTCATACACTATTAGCCCTAGGCTGTTAGTCATTAGAAGTCGGGCAGTTCTTGATGCAGTAACCCACTCTTCCTCCAATTCCACTTGTAGCAATAATCCGCACACCTGTCTTCAAATCAAATGTATTCTAATAGGTCACCATATGAAGGTGTAACTGGTGAGGCCTTATGCATCAAGAGACTGTGTTATCTTGGTGCAACAAAATTTGTAGGAAAGGGCTTTGAAGTTCTGATTATGGCTGGCGGACTATTTCTGGTTGGATACTGTGTGCTTATAGTAGAAAGTGCTCGTTTTTGGGAGCTACTTATCTGTTAAGAACTAGGTAGCACGGACACGGTGTCGGACACCGACACCGGACACCGCAATTTCCAAAAAATCAGATTTTGGACACCTCAGGACACCGCTATTTTTTAAATATATTTTATATTATATAGATTTTTAATAAATATCAAATATATTTCACAATCTAAAATAACAAATAATAATGAAAAACTATAAGTATAATTTATTTGATCAATATTTGTTTAGTTAATATACTGAAAATGCAACAACAAAGGGAGAAAAGAAAAAAAGAAGAAAAGAAAGAAATTGGGAGGACAAAGGAAGAAGGAAAATGACAGAAACAAAAGGAAGAAAAGAAAAAAAGAGAAGGACGGGAGGGATGACGGAAAGAAGCTCCAGCACCGCCGTAACCTGTGGGTCAGCGACGGCGGCAGAGGAGTCCAGCGACGATGGCGAGACCTCCGGCGACGACGACGGGCGACGGAGACAGCGGCTAGCTTCTCTTCCTTCGGCGACCGTAGCCCAGATCTGTTGGCTTCGGCTTCGGTATCTCCGTCAACTAGCTCCGACAACACTAGATCCATTGAAATTGGCCCCAAACGGTAAGACACTGCTCCACGCAGTGTCCGACACTCGTCGATGAAGTGTCCGACACGGTGTCGGAAATTAAAAAAAAATTCCGACACCGATGAGCCGTGTCCGACACGTGTCCGGAGGGTGTCGGGGTGTCCGTCTGTTTGGGACACCATACCTCCACCTAGGAGAGGTGTCCGTGCTTCAGAGGTTAAGAACAATAGATAATGTAGGCAGGTTTAAATGACTTCTGCTGAAATGTATACTCGGTTTACAGTGTAACCATATACACCAAAAAGGGTTTGAGCAGAGGTAAGATTAGATGAGGAGTTGGTTGTTTATGTCAACCAGGGGTATTAACCATTCCTTAAGGATGGAACTGACAAAGTTGTAATGAGACCCAGGTTACAAGCAAACAATACTTAGCGGAGAGAAGGACATTGGAAGGAAAGGTGATGGGCTGTTTCGATATCCCGTTAACAGAAGACACAGAGATTATATGAGATAACAGTCATGGTTGCCAGTATAACTTTAAGGGGTAGGCGGTCCAAGAGTAGTTGCCATAAGAACATCCGTATTTTGGCGGGGATTGGGAGTATCCTTAAGTTTGACCAGATATGGTCAGAGATTTCCACAGCCTGATTGAAATTTGGTTTTGAGTTACATAATCGTGACGTTTAGATATGCTGATATAACTGAAATTTCCAGCCGACGATGCTTAGAGATCTTGAAATCCTGTATTAGAGATATAAACACCTTTGATGATATTGACTTTGTGGGGGTAGAAACAGTAGATTGAATAACATAAATATTAAAACTTACAATAGTTGCACCACCCAAGGCACACCTTAAACATGTTTATGGTGTGTTTTGTGTTGTAATGCTTTGATAAAAGCTGTGTACGCTAGTTGTTTAACTGTCCTCGACTCTTATCCATCAAGAGATAGCAGTAGATAGTCACAGTCCAATTGTTTCAATTTAAAACTGAGATCATCTCAAAGCAATAACAAAGTAAAAGAAACACAATAATTTAGGGTTCTTAGTGGCATATCTTAAAGGATATGTCGGACACATATCCCATAACCATGTCCAAGTGTTGAGTGTCCAACACGGGGACTTTACGCATTTTGAAGAGTCCATGTAACATAGTGGGCATGTCGAACCACCCTGATGCCTTGGTTGTTCTTCTATGGCCTCCACCTTGGTCCACATTGACCGCATTGACTTTTGTGACGTGGCACAGGAAGTGGGTCCAGTGCAGGGCCACTTGTGCTTAGCCAAAATGGTCTAGCAACACAATCAAATTCAGAGATGCTAAAATAACATGGAAGGATAATATGGTTTATGAGATTGTGGTGTTTGCACATACGTTACAAGTGAATATATATAAAAACTTAACAAAATGGTTAGAACAATATTACATGAATCAAAGACTCTCAATAGAAGGCCTTGGAAGCATATTGAACTTGGACACTTGTTCCGAGTCCATGTATCATAGCATGCCCATTGCACCCTAGGCACCTACGATGCCTGACCAGCCAAGTGGTGGCCGCCAAGCACCTTGAGGTCACCCATCCCACCAAGTGGGAGCCGCCAAGTACCCATGACCACTGGACGTGCCTGAGGCACCTAGGCCACCCAACCTCCAACTGGGGGCTGCCCAACACCTTGAGGCCGTCAGCTCACCAAGTGGCTGCCTGATGTGCCTGCCCAGCCAAAGGCACCTACTTTCAGGCTGCTTGCTACGGCCCGACACCTCCAGTCACGTGCGAACCGCATTGCCTTGGCCTTTTCGCTCTCTGATTCACCCTTTGGTGTGTCCAATGCTAGGAAGAGCTCTGCCTGACTGCTCCTGCAACCAGACGCTGCTTCGCAACGATAGTTATAGGAGCTCCCCCGTAGACCTCCGTGTGTTAGACTTCTTGGGTGGGCGAGTGACCCCGTAGACCTTCGTGTGTTAGACTTCTTGTTTGAGCAAGTGAAACTACAGAACAAGGCGAAGCATTAAAAGTTGGTAAGCCCTCGGTGAGTTGTCACTGCCAGGTGCTGCCACTTGTAGCAAGGAGATGAAGCACCACAAGATGCATATCGGAGGGCCTCTGACCTCATTTTGGGGATCTTGGAATTCGTTCTTCAGTTGCTCATTTTCGGAATTCTCAGAGCCTAGAGAGGATCCTAGAAATGGGTATTGAGACTTTGGGAGCTCTTCACCTTGACATTGGACTGTGACTAATTACTCTAACTTGTACTCGCTTTGTGCGCTTTGCTTCAGCATTGTCAGTCCCTCCACTCTCCGTAGGTTTCCTTGGCTGCTTCCTTGTTCACGCCCTCGCTCTGTCCTGCATCTCCTACTTGACAACCAACTCAGATAACACTTGGTTTATGGCATGTACCAACCTCCCTCGGAGCAGATTATTGTTCTCCAGATGCTAACATGTGATTGCCACCAAGTAGCCTTTAAGGATTTCTAACAACATGGTGTCAGTACTTCAAGGCACTGCATAGCAGTAAAATTAACTGCTAACATATCCAATTACAACACTATATATACGCATCAGTGGTCAATATGGCTACTGTGGTCAACTTATGAAGTAGACTATCATATTGGCACCTGATTGGTTCATGGAATGATTTTACATGAAGATATTGATGACCATTGTGGTGAGAGCAACCGAGCATACAAGTCACAAAAGTGAGAGGAACCAATTATTGTGGTTTTCTAGGATCTTTGGATTTGGTTGTTGTTCTCCATATATCAGCATATAACTACCACCCAGAAACCTTTTACGATTTCGAAGAATATGATGTCAATGCTTCAATGGGTAGCAGTGGAATTACCTGCTAACTTATATAATTTTGAGACTAAGTATTCAGGTTGGTGGTTGTGAAGGCTGCCTTGATTAACATTTGAAGTGGACTAATATATTGGCACTTGATGTGATATTACATGAAGAATATTGGTAACTAGGACCATTGTGGTTTGGTGAGAGAGGAACCAACTAGGTAGCATGGACACGGACACAGTGTCGGACACGGACACAGTGTCGGACACCGACACCGACAGGGACACCAGACACCGCAATTTTGAAAAAATCAGATTTTGGACAGCGCAGGACACCGCTATTTTTTAAATATTTTTTATATATATATATATATATCAAATACATTCCACAATCTAAAATAGCATACAATAATGAAAAGTCTGATAAATTGATGGGCTGTTTTGAAATTATTGTACATTTGTACTTGTATAGCTGATTTTGATTATGTTGGTATGAGTTGGGGTATTTTTATAAACTTATGGCACTAGTTTAGACAATAAGTTAACACGTGGGACCAAAGAAAGGCATAGAAACTTGAAAACTCTGACTCAGCAAAAAGACTTGTCTCTTGCAAATGAAAGGAATAGAAACTTGTCTCTTGCAAATGACTTTGACTCGAGTCTTGACAGAGGGAGAAAAAAAAAATCAAGAGAACGACTTCAAACAGAGGGGGAAGGGACTTGTGGGTCAGCGTCGGGATCGAGGATCTCCGGCGACGATGAAGGAGCTTCGACGATGGCGACGGCAGCAGCTGCTTCCGGTGATGGCGACAGCGACTGGATCTGTCGGCGTAAGGCTTCAGAATGTTGGCGACCAGCTCCGGCGACAGCTCTAAGTCGGTAATGGCTCAGAAGGGCTTCCGTGAGGTGAGAGATAGCCCAGATAGGTGACGGCCGTAAGGTGAGTGAAGCATATGGCAATGGTTCAGATTAGGGCACAATTTGTTTTTGTTAAAAAACCCCATATATTATATTTATTATAGATTGACCCCCCGAAATCAGTTCCAAAAATTCCAAAGTAACCCCAAACAGTCCGACACTGCACATTGCCGTGTCCGACACTCCTCGACGAAGTGTCCGACATGGTATCGGAAAATAAAAAAAATTCTGACACCGATTGGCGGTGTCTGACACGTGTCGGGCAGTGTCCGGAGGGTGTCGGGGTGTCCATCCGTTTAGGACACCAAACCTCCACCTAGGAGAGGTGTTCGTGCTTCAGAGGGAACCAATGACTGAAGTTGCAAAGTTTTCCTTCTCATAGGTAGACCCACAGGGGCTGACAGAAGTGTGAATCATGTGGTAAATAAAATATCTTGTTTTTCTTAAAAACATAATAAAATGGTTTAGTATGAATTGTCTATTTTTTGAACCTCAACTGTGATTGACCACCTCAAAAAAATGCAGTTGTACATGTTAATATCATCCACACAGTTCTAGGACAAAATTATAGCACTTTTATGTTGACGACCGAAGAAGACCAGTGAAGATAGTGTATACTCAAAAGATGGAAGCCGTCCAAAATAGTTGTCAAAATGCTCTTACATTGGCCATTATTATCTGAGGTCATACATATCCTACTATGCATAACCTAGGTAGCATGGACACGGATACCCCGTCCGACAGACATTGACCAGGACACTGCACACCGCAATTTCCAAAAAATCAAATTTTGGACACCGCTAAATTATTTAATATATATTTATTAATTATATTTATTCAATAAACATGTATGTAACAATAGTAAACATCAATTGGAGCGGCTGAATTTCGTTTAAAATTGATGAGAAAGAAAGAGAGTAACATGCAAGTCTCACAAGCTACGAAGCACCAGTGCGGCACTTAGGGCGAAGCACCGACACCGGATACGCGTCGGGTGCAGGTGTGCTTGTGTGTCCACCTTTATTTTTCTATTTTTTTAATTTCTTAAATCCTGGGTGCAGATCGGGTGTGTATCAGCTCAGATCTGTCACCATCGGCGACCATCGGGAACTCCGGCAACCACCGGCAATTTGAGAGGAGACACTGGAGAGAAGAAGTAGAAGGAGAAGAAAAAGGAAGAAGAAGAAGAAGGAGAAGGCGACTTACCGGCTACCCACTGCGACGTGCGTCGAGTCCCGGTGACCCACTGCGGCGTGCGCAGAGTCCCGGTGACCCACTGCGGCAAGTGCCATGCGCCTACTTCCAGAGAAGTCGATGTTATGTGTCGATGTGTTGATCTTCTCATCTTCTGACCTTTGACTTTTGGACATTATTTTTGTTATATTATTTAAGACCCCAATTGTTAAGTTATTACATAAACTAACCCAGTATTTCAAAAAAATAGAAGTGATAACACATAAAAACTTTATTATGTTCAGTTCTACAATTTTAATATTTATAAAACAACCCATTAAACTTAACAAATTCTTACTAATTTGGTTAAAAGCTTTAAAATTTACGAAAGAACCCATTAAACTTAAAAACTCACTACTTTGGTTGGAATATTAATATCTTTTCACATATATCAAACATATATATTATGATTATTAAGATTTAATTTGTTTAAAAATTAAATACTAAGTATACATAATTAAAAAAATATTGATAAAATATGTCGTATCCCCGCCACACCGTATCTTAAAATTTTTAAAAATGCCGTATCGTCGTATCCACACCCGTGTCGTATTTGCACCCGCAACCGTGCTTCTTAGCTCACAAGTAACAAGAAAAAAGGAAAAAAGACATGGGACCAAAGACATGAAGGAGAGGTCATATACTACGACATGGGTCTGTAAATGAGGTTAGAGATGTTGGCTTATCTTCCGCTGGACCGGTAAGCTTGGATGCTTTTGGTAACAAAAAAGAAGGAAAAGAGAAAGAGATGAGAGAGAAAGAAGAAGGGTACCTTTGGTTGGAACCCGACAAGATCCTCTGGCGATAAGCTCGGTTGTCTGTGACTTCGTCTTCTATTCTCTTGGTTAGGCAGATAGTAGCGGCAGAGAAGAAGACTTTGAAGATAAAAGGTCTCAGTTGATTTGATTCGGGTATGGCTTAAAAGTTCATTTCTAAATAAGCCCCAGATTTGTCAATTATTACACACCAACCGAGAAATAAGTTTGAAATACTGTATTTTGATCCCATATGTGTGGACACTTCTTCAAGAAGTGTCCGATACTTCTTCAGTTGAGGTCCGATAATTTAAAAGTTGAAAATAAAACCGGACACCGCTGAGAGGTGTCAGACACGTGTCTGGAGGTGTCGGTAAGTGTCGGACACCATACCTCGACTCATATGAGGTGTCGTTACTTTCTAGGACATAACATTTGAAGGTTCTTCTTTGCGTATACTCAGATGCGTACATGAGGGCTCATCCTTTTTTCACTTTTGGGTAAGAGAATAAGATGCACTCTACCTTTATCTTTTGCTTGCCGGTTCTTTTTCTGCTTGTAATATTGATGATACTAGAATTCGGATCCTATGAAATTGTTGGGACAATTCTAGAGCTGATATAAGCTCCTAAAAGTCACTTTTCTTCTTTAACCGTTTACTTGTCATTTTTTTGTCTTTAGATGCCTGTTGCTGCCATTAATGACATAAAACAGCTTTTAGTGGCTATCTTTAAATCTGGAGTTATACTTCTTGAGGTTTTGCACTGAAAAACTTGGCAGCAAATTATCTTGGTGTCATTGGCACCAAAAGAGCCGCTTAACATATACAAGTGTCACTAAAGACACTTTAGGTGACAATAACACGCAATTGCTGGTTTAAATTTTTTAGCAACATTTTAAACTTAAAGTGTCAGTTCTATGACATATGACGCTTGTGGGTGATCTTTGTTGCCAATCCCCTATATAAATTTTTCATTTGATATTGTACATATTTGTTGTAAATATTGTGCAACACTTCAGTTGACCACCTTGAAAAACAATTCTGGATCCACTACTGCCCAAAATTCAACTGTTGTGCAACTTTCAATGGTGATCTTATTGATGAATTTTTGCAACGAGTATTCCATCATTTCCTCTGTACTACATGATTAGTTTTAGTTACAATTTGCAAAAAGCTTAAGTTATCAGAGAATGGGCTGAATCTGGAAGTGCTCTAACACGTCCTCTCACGTTCGAGCTCCTAATTACACGTAGAGAGATACTTCAGTGACAGATAGAGGAGTGCACTAACAAATCTGGTGCACCTAACAAATCAATGACAGATAAATGTGTAATTAACACTAAGGGAGCCAAATAGTACAATAGCATGGAAGTGTTTACCATTATTTGATTACCATGGTTTGCAGTTGTTGAGTGCATTAGTTACATATATTTTAATTTTACTTACTTCCAGTATATACCCAATATGGGTTCATATGGTGAGTCCTATAGTTTCTTGCACGGAAACTTCTTGAATTGAACACAAACATTAGAATTTGATTCTTGTTTATCTTGTTTATATGCTTGACTTTATTCAGTTTCCAGACATTATTTCATGCAGGTAATATTCAGGTGGTGCCAAGAGTTAAATGCCTGGAGTTATGAGGCATTGTTAAGTGCTCCATTTTTCTTTTTTACATGCTTGGGCAGCAGGTTTCACATGATTAAGCACGCCATTTGTTGAAATAGGCTCCAGGACTAGCCTTTTTACTAGCAAGCTTGCTTAGAAAAGGGAAGTCCAAGTCTAAGATATTTCTTGGAGAACCTTCTTACTCACCATAAATCTTTGGAACCTAGGAAGAGCTTAAGAGACGTAAAGAGTGAAGCAGATATGCTTTTGCGTAATGTGAAACCCATTAGGTACTTGGAGGCTTTTGGAGTATCTAGAAAATCACCATGGCTTTTAGAAACCTGTTCTTTTTCAGACATACCTTCCAAGAAATCAAAGCTCGCCCCTCTTCAGGTCATCTCTCTCTCTCTCTCTCTCTCTCTCTCTCTCTCACACACACACGCACGCGCGCGCCCGCCCGCGCTGTTTGCACACTACACCGATTTGCATCTCGTCCGATATCTTCTTGCTGGATTTATTGTCATCTTTCCTATATTCACTATTGTTTAAAAAGGAGCGGAGAATGATAGATCGGCGGAGGCTATGGGCTAAAGGAGGTGATGGCGGTAATGGTTGTACAAGCTTTCATCGTAGCCGACATGATCGTCGTGGTAGACCTGATGGTAGGTTTACTTATCATATCTATAATCACCATATAGCCAAGTGGTCATCATCATTGTTTCATCTGATTAAGTTTCTGAATTTGTCTGCTCCAGACTGTTAGGGTTTTCTTTCCTTGATTGACCAATCTGTGTGATCATTTGCCTTATGCACTTTGATTCGATTATATGTTCCCTGTCCAGCTTCTAGAACATGGGTTCATTTCTGTGTTTTTCACTTGGGTTTGATTCCATTCAGAAAAGGTTCATAGCTCTTTCTTGTGTACATGGAAAATTTGTTTAATCATTCTAGTGAAGGCTGACCATAATAATGAAAATTAAATTTGGTCCGCGTTTTTTTTTTGTTCAACGCTTGGACATAATGTAGGTGGGAATGGCGGAAGAGGCGGCGATGTGATTCTAGAATGTTCTCCCACACTATGGGACTTTAGCTGTTTGCAACAACACGTTGTACGTTTCACTTCTTTTTCACCTTTTTTCAGGATGACCTTTCTTTCTATCTCGCTCTTTCAACCTATATATGTAGCTTGATGGAGTGACAGTGATGTCCTACTTGTACAGAATGCAAAGAAAGGGGGACATGGTGCTTCAAAGAATAAGATAGGAAGCCGAGGAGCAGACAAGGTTATAGTTAATCTGATTTCTGCTTTTCCTGCTGGATTTACTTTGACTTTCGTGTACGTCATTTGACCATTTGAATTTTGATGCAAGGAGAATATCATGGTTCATTGACAGCTTTACTTTCTGGTAGGTTGTTCTAGTACCTGTTGGCACTGTGATTCATCTTGTAGAGGGTGAAATTCCTTCTGAAGTTGAAAAAACTTCCCCTACAGCTGTCGACCCTTGGGATGTTCCTGGTGAACTTGATTGTGATCTGTCTGAATCTGCTCGTCATTTGGCCTCCACTGTCCCAGGTGGGACTGGGGTGCAGGCAATAGCAGATTGCTGCCATGGCTCATCTTCTTCTCTTAAAGCGAGTCTGGTGAAATCAGCTGAAGTAAAGCAAGCCACTCAACTCTCATCAATTGTACCTTTTTCTCAATCTTCGCCTTTGTGTGATAGGTCCAGAGTTTGTAGAGAAGATCACAATGTTTGGAGAGAAGATGTAAGTGAGTTGGATTATGGTCCGTCTGAAGCAGATATAGATCATGGTTCATGTGAAGCAGATGAAGAAACAGAGGAAGAGGAAAACATTCAATACAATGTTGCGGAATTAGTAGAACCAGGCCAACGGATAATCGTTGCTCGGGGAGGGGATGGTGGCCTAGGCAATGTGTCGACTGGAAAATCTCATAGGAGTCGCAGTAAGCCTGGGGCAGAAAAGGATAAAGGCGTCAGTTCTGAAGAATCTCATGATGATCAGCATCCATCACCTAGTGCTGGGTTTCCTGGTTCTGAGGTAGTTCTTTTGTTAGAACTTAAGAGTATTGCTGATGTGGGCCTTGTCGGGGTGCCAAATGCTGGTAAAAGTACACTTCTAGGGGCTATATCAAGGGCTAAGCCTATAGTTGGCCATTATGCCTTTACAACCCTGAGGCCCAATCTAGGAAATCTGAACTATGATGATTTCTCGCTCACAGTGGCAGACATTCCAGGACTCATCAGGGGAGCTCATGAAAATCGTGGCCTTGGGCATGCTTTTCTGCGTCACATAGAACGCACAAAAGTTCTTGCCTATGTGGTAGACTTGGCTGCAGCATTAGACGATAGAAAGGGAATCCCACCATGGGAACAGCTGAGAGATCTTATTTTGGAGCTTGAATTTTACCGTGAGGGTTTGTCAGGTAGACCATCCTTGATAGTGGCAAATAAAATCGATGAGGTTGGGGCTGAAGAAGTGTGCGATGAATTAAAAAGAAGGGTTCCTGGTATTCCAATTTTTCCAGTTTGTGCAGTTCTGGAGGAAGGGATACCGGAGCTAAAAGATGGTCTTAGGAGGCTTGTCAATGGTGAAGAACTATACAGACTAAATCTTGATTGCCTAGTGCTTGACTAATCTGACAATGAATTGATTCACCCAGATAATGTTTATACATTTGGCAAAGGAGAATGTGGATACCGTAGCACTTCGCGGCTTGGATTCCCTGTATACGATCAGTGTTGGTATTTTTGGGACCAATGCTGATAGTAGGTTCTTCGGTGGGTGTCTGGTAACTGTGATACCATCTTCTGGATTTTTTTCCTTCTCCAGTTGAGGCACATTAGTTACCGAGGGCGCTGTTAGTTGTCTTTTGTAATGAAGTGTCCTGCTTCAGGTATTAATAGATCCATTTTCCCCATTGGTTATTTCAAATTGCTTTTCTGCGTAAGTTTAAGATTCTGCTTAATTTTCCGTGGCATTTTGAGGCGTTGAAAAGTATTTGCAGCATGTTATGCCTGGGGAAGTTCGATGAACAAACTGGGACTGTGCTGCATATATAAAGTGCTTATTTGCATCCTGATTAAAAATTAGAATTACGGGCTTACAAGTGAAATATGAGGATGTTTGTATGGCTCTGTATACAGGCTTACAAGTGAAATATGAGGATGTTCGTATGGCTCCGTAGAACAACTTCAGATGCTGGGTTTGTGCCAAATTTGGGGTTATGCCTGCTTCTCTTCAACATCTCTATACTGGAATGGAACATGCTTACTATCGAAGATTGTTTGAGCTCAGGCCAGAAAGTCATTTGGCTCCCTGTCTCAGACAAAATTCGGAAAAAGCCAACAATTTCAACTCAATGGCTAGAAGAGGAACTGCTTTAGCTTACGACCAATTCAGATAGAACTGAATATAGCTAGGTGGAAGAAAAAGTTGCTGACCATAGGTAGTAAGAGTAACTACTTTGCCTACTCACAGAGAAGGAAGAAAATATTGCTGACTATAAATAAATTAACTGAAAAAGAGAAGACTTTTTATAGAAGGGAAATGATTATGATTCCCATTTTCATAATAATAATAATAACAATAATAATAATGAAGTAAACTATTCTAAACTGTGAATGGCATCCAAAGTAAACTACTCACAAAGAAGGGTCCACGGTCTGACCGCACTGACAAGACATCTAAGTCCTCTGCAAGTTTAGGGGGGCAAAAAGGAAAATAATTGAAGAGATGAAGTTCTAAAAATACAAAAACATCCATCTCTCGCTTTTGGAAAATAGATTTCCTCTTTCTTGTCTACACTGAAAAGGACGAAGGACTCTCTCTCTCTCTCTCTCTCTCTCTCTCTCTCTCTCTCTCTTTGAAGCCCTTCTTATTCTGACTCCTTAAAATAAGGATATAACAGAAAAAGATGGCCACTATAAAGATGGCCATCTTATTCTGACTCCTTCACAGAACAGTCTCAAATAAGGATTTGAGACTGTTTTGTGAAGTAAAAAAGATGGCCCTCTTTCTTGTCTACACTGAAAAGGACAAAGGTCTCTCTTTCTCCATCACTCCATGAAGCCCTTCTTATTCTGACTCCTTGAAATAAGGATATAACAGAAAAATATATCGTAATTATAGTGGCAAAATTATTATTAATGACAACCTGTGATTACTGAAGCTATATTATTACGATAGAAATGCTACACAAGATAAGTTCTTTGTTCGTCTTTGATGTAATGACATACCTCTACTCCTGATACACTGACAATTTTATATCATTATTCTTTGTTTCTTTTTTCTTTTGGTGGAACAGATGAGTATTACCCTCCCCACTAGACATTTTCTAAGAGGCCAAGACTTTTTAGACAGGGACGGCATGAATTGTCAAAGTAATAATAGCGATCGTGATGGTGTAGTATCTTGCTTCCTCTTGTCCTCTGCCCTTGAACAAGTTAATGGGAGGGATTTGGATCAATTGCACCGGTGGAGTTCCATTATTGTTGCCAAACTTTCAACTTATTGGCAACAAAAATAAAGACTTTAGAAACTAAGGGGCGTACGTTTACGAATTTTTTTTTCGTATTTTGTATTTTGTTTTTCTTTTTCAAATTTTAATATTCAGTTTTAAAATCGGACTGTATACTTTTAGTTTTTTCCGTATCTACTTTTTTTATTTTTTTTTTGTACGTTTACTATTTTTATTTTCACCAACTTTTTTGAATCCATTTTTGTATTTTAATATTTTCTACACTGTTTGTACACATTTTTTTTCTCATTTTAATCATATTCTTAACCTAACAAATTATTTTTATACCCTTCATCTATTTTTCCAACAAGCCTCTTTACTCACTTTTTTACTTCTCCCAATAAAATTATCATTCAACACAACACAAATGTTTCCGCGTAGGGCCAACCCAAGCTCATACGGTTTTGGTAACGTTACGTGGTTCCCTTCCCCTTCCTTTTCTTCCCTGGGCCCACATATGTGTCTGACTTCCCCTTCCCTTGCCCTTCCCCTTCCCCTTCCCATTCTCCTTCCTTTCTTACCTGGGCCCACATACTTCCCCTTCCCCTTCAGTAGGTCATTGATATACCTGTATTTCTGAACCATGGAGAGCACAAAAGTCGAATCAAATGCATTTGAAGTACAGTGGGACACAAAGAAGACAATTGACTCGCCGCTTTTTTGAGTCGAAGATCCAGGCAAAAGCAATTCTCAACCGTGTAGCCTTTCCCCTTCCCCTTCCCCTTCCTTTCTTCCTTTAGTCTTCTATCTATTCATGTGCTGTCAAGAATAAGGATGCCCAGTCCGTTCGCTTACACCCATTCATCAAAATAGCAGTCCTTAGGGGCTGAAAAGAGCCCAGATTCACTTTTTCATTTTCGTGGGTAATGAAGCAGGGATGTTAGACACGAGCTTCTTGCCCTCTCTTGGTTGGGATTGCTATTAATGGTCGCCTTACCTAGACCGACCTGCGAGGATCATTCCATATGTGTGAGAGAAAGAGAGAGAGAGTGCTATAGGCGACAGAGGCATGGCAGAAAAATGTGAACAGTGGAGACAGGAATTGTATTATTGACACAGAATAGAGAAAGTGGAAAAGGTGAAAACACTCTTCGATGTTTTTTTTTGTTACTGTTTAAATTTTTTTATTCAAAATGAAATTAAAAAAAAGATAAAAATATACAAAAAAAAAATATCTTTTTTATCATCGTTACAGAAATCAAAACAAAATTTTGTAAACGTACTGCCCTAAACTGTCTCTACGAGTACTGCACAGAATCGAAATCATCGTCATTTGTCCTGGTAGACGTTTCCATGGACATTTTATATTTCCTTTCGAGTCACCGTCACTGCAAGGATCTTCTTTTACTCTCTGCCCGGTTGATAGACCAGATCTTCATCATCAAGAGGAAATGAAATTTTGTGAATGAAGAAAAGAAAGTAATGAACATGCCCATCTGCAGTGACTTGACAGTGATGAACATGCCCTCGTTGAGGCAGAATAAGCAAATTTTAGCCTTGCTGTTGGTTAACGGTTCCATATTGATCACCATTCTGCTCTTTTCATTGCCAATAATTTGAACCTGGGAATTCCTCAAACCGTTGAAGTTTAGAGTTGATTCGGGAGTTTGATCAGTGATAGATTTTATATTAATGAGATTTGATGCCTGGACCAATGACAAAATGAGTCAATGGGTTTATGCATCCTCAAAGGTATGGCACTATTTGATGAGTGAGATGATGCTCTTTGCTTGTGTATGATATTCTTACTACGAGCTTATTTGATTGGCGACATGGAGAGTTAGAGAGAGGAGGAGAGATCCATACACGTGTAGGGTGGATAGTCCACCTCCTTTCTCCCTGCTGCACTATAAATTGAGCTTAGGCTTCGTCAAAGAACTCAAGCCTGAGTACTCTTTCGAATACCATATCTAGTATAATCTTCTCCCATACATCCCTTGCTTGAAAATGTCTTGCTGCGGAGGAAACTGTGGCTGTGGTTCTGGCTGCAAGTGCGGCAGCGGCTGTGGAGGGTACATCTTCTGCTTCTATTTCTCTTAAATGTTGAAACTGCTTATTAGTCAGAGAATTTGGTGTCCTCTGTAAAAAAAAGTTGAATTAAGATGGTACTAAACGAAAAACATAAGAACGTATTGTGACAGTAAAAGTGGTTTGCTAACGCACTGTAGCAAGTAGTTATGTTGGATCTGTAATAGACCCAACCCAAATCCGAGTCAACTTCGCCTCATCGATGGTTTTAATAGGTGTTACTTTTGGTCTAAGTTTGTAAGCTGTGATTGCAGATGCGGGATGTACCCTGACATAGAGAAGACCACAACTACAACCATTATCGGTGGGGTTGCACCAGTGAAGACGTATGTAGATTCAGCCGGATAGTACATTTCTTAAGTCTTAACGACCATTTTTTGTATGAAGCAAGTCTTAAGAAGGTGACTTTTGTGACAGGTACTATGAAGGGACCGAAAAGAGCTTCGGAGCAGAAGGCGGGCATGCCTGTAAGTGTGGATCAAACTGCACATGTGACCCTTGCACCTGTTGATCACAAGATGGACACACCCTCAAACGAAGCAGCTCTCTCTACATAAAACATATTGGAACCTAGTAATCACGTCTTTGTGCTAAGAGTCTCAGGAAGCGTTGTACAATAAGACAGCCATGACTCGTGCAGATCCATTTCTTGGATTTGGTCCTATTTCCTATGGCTAGCTACTTGATTGTTGTCTATGACATTACGGTTTTATCTGCTTTGTGTTGTGGGTGCTTAAAGTCGGGTGAAGGAGGGGTTGACATGTATCGAACAGACGACATATTGTTATGATATACTACTATTTTCCTCTCGGAAGCTTAGCTTGCACAAACCCTGTTTCAATTGCTTATGCTTTCCTTTTTCTGCATAGAGATTTAGGGAAACTTTACTTCATCTGGGTTAAGAGAAACCTCAAGTAACCAAATCCGTAGATGGCAGTAGTCTACATACGCATGAACCGATTAGTTTTTGAAATCAAGCTAGTAAATACTCCTGACGAGATATAGAATCTCAAGTGAAGTATAGGGTCTCAGACAAACGAAGGCCCTGTCCAAAGGACAAATGACTTATTTTACCTGATGGTACAACAAGGGAATTCAGTTCTGAAGGTTATAATTAAGTGGACCAGTCTCTAGCATCAATGAGGAAAAACTGGAAGAAGGATTCTATGAGAACTAACCAAACAGAAACAAATGTTCCACTCCCATGCATAGAGCTCGGACAGAAACAGTACTAAGATTTCCCCTGCCAAGGGCTATATCAACTAAGAAAGTAAAAGTCCCGCGGAAACTGGGCTGTACGTTTATCCAATTTATTTTCGTGTTTGGTATTCTGTTTTTGTTTTTTAGATTTTAGTATTCAGTTTTAAAATTGAATTGTATACTTTTAATTTTTTTCCGTATCTATTTTTTCAATTTTTTTTGCACGTTTATTATTTTCACTAACTTTTTTCAATCCATTTTTATATACTTAACATTTTTTACACTATTTATACACATTTCTTTCTATTTTAACACTACTTTAAACCTAACAAATTATTTTTATATCATCTATTTAATTTCCCACCAACCCTTCGTACTCACTTCTTTACTTCTCCGATAAAGTCATCACTCAACACTGGGCCAAAATCCTTCACGTAGGGCCCACCCAACTCATCCTTCACGTTATTGAGACCTGATTCCTCTCCCCCTTCCCCTTTCTTTCTTCCGTGGGCCCATATCTGTGTGTCCCCTACCCCTTCCCCTGGCGAGGGCATTCATTACCATTAATTGCAGGTTTCAATGAAGAAGATAATAAATAAAACCAATCCTTCCGAGGCCCGTGCCTCCTGAAAATCCTTATCCAGGTTCACCTCGAGGATTGAAGAACCAGCGTGATAATAAAAGAGTCATCAAGCGTTTCAAGAATCTGAGACAAAAGATTAAGCATGCCATCAGAGATGTGGAGGAGAACACTGTTAATGGAAAACGTGGTAAATACAGTCCTGGAAGTAGATTTGCAAGTGATCAATCCTCTGCCATTGGCAAGGGTGGACAGAAGAACATCTTCTTTCAATGAATCTCTGGATACATACAATCGGTTATACAAGTCCAGTTTTTACAGAGTTGCAAAACATGACAGAGAAGATGCAGCTAGGCGGCAGAGAGAGATTAGATGTAGCTAGGCGGCAGAGAAAATTGTGAATAGTGGAGACAGGCGATAATATTCTCTTACACCACAGAGAATACTAGCGGTGAAAAAAAGTGAAAACACACCCGGTGTCTTATTTTTTTTTTCTGTTACTGTTTGAATTTTTTTTATTCAAAACAAAACTGAAAAAAAAATATATATATACATCTTTTTTATTATCGTTACAAAAAACGAAAACAAAATTGAGTAAACCTACTGCCCCAAAAATCTGCAGTAGCAATCATCTCTTCCTTCCAAGACTGAAACACACAAAACTGAATTTTGTTTGCGTGGCTAATATATCAAACTCTCTAGCTTATTTCTTTTTGCTCCTTCATTCCTCCAGTTCATCACCAGAAGATTGGCTAGATCGAGATTTGATCCAGCATTCAAATCGAAAAATTAAATCTAGTTGAGCTTGCTTACATGTGTTGTCAGGTGTCATACTTTCCCCAAATCCAGTTTCTACAGAAATTGTCTGAATCTAAAGAGGGTTGATTGCTGTGTTCTTCTTCCTTCAATTTACCCTTCCTTTGCTTTAGTGTGCTCTTGCAAATTAGATTTTTTCTGTTATCTTTGGTCTTTTTCTCCGCCGGGTCGGGCGAAACAAAAAGGCACACAGGCAATCGAGTGTCATATCCCCTGACTAGGAAAAGTAAAAGTAACCAGCATAGGCATCTACTCCATGGAAGAGAGGATGAAAGGTGTTCAGTGGTTTAAAAATAAGAAGATTAATTAGGGGATAAAGGTGAAGGGTGAATTTAAAGCAATGTTGAAGAATCAAGATTCATGTAAAGGACGAAAAAGTCTTGGTGTATAATCTCAAAGCTAGCTCCACAATGGGAGGCTAGAGGCAATTCAGAACCCACACCACAACAGTACTGATGAATGATGAGATATGTAGGTCCTCTTCTCCCTTTAATATATTTTAAATGAATCCTATACAGGTCTTCTATGTTACCCTCCACTTGACCATATACATGAATGTGGAGTACTTGAACATATAAATGTGTAGATGATTAAAAAAAAAAGAGAACTGCACGATAAAACCCCACCATCCAGTCTCGAATCTAAAGCTTTTAACTGTACATGCGCCTCTCTGTCTCGCTCTTTTGGGGGCGTGCACACAAGCTGCAAATAGGCCCTGAAAGGCAAAGCAAGGCTAAATTGCAACAGTCATTTGAGAATTCCTTGTTGGATAGTTAATCAGTCTATGGGATTGTATGATAACATAACATGAATAAAAACTGACTTCTGCCCTCTATAACCGAAAAATTATATTGCTACTACATCTTCTACCTTAAGACAAGCAAAATAGTCCAATGTTGTACAGATCATGGAGCTATCATAAGCTTTGACATTTACAAACCTAATTTTGGAGGGAAAGATGAGCCAAGTATTGATGGTGGGAATTTCCAGGCTTAATTATTTAGTGGGAGACCCCACCCGAGAATCCTTCGAAAGGATTGATTTGCAGCGTTGGTATGACTGCAAGAGGGCGGCGGATCTCCCCCTGTCGCTGGTGGTGTGTCTCCCTCTATCACCGGAGGGGATGCCATAGGATGTTCGACACAGTCCCATGCTGGGCAGAAAGTGGTGGTTGCGGGTGTAGGAGAAGGGTCGAGATGTGTGGTAAATGGGAAGACGGTTTCCTCAAACTTCACATCCCGGGAGAAGAAGACTTGATTAGTTTCAAGATCATATACCCGCCAACCTTTCTTGGCCGAGGGATACCCAAGAAAAACACAGCGTCTACTTCTAGGGGCAAATTTGTCTGCGGATTTTGTGTGAGCATAGCAAAGACAACCAAAGACCCGAAGATGGGAATATGATGGGACCTTTTGGAAGAGGAGTTCATGGGGTGTTTTGTGTTTGAGAATGGTTGAAGGAGTACGGTTTATGGGGTGAGCAGCCGTAAGTACACATTTCTCCCAAAACTCAATAGGTAGGTTGGCTTGAAAACGTAGGGTTCGGGCGATCTCTAGAATATGACAGTTTTTCCTCTTAACCCTCCCATTTTGTTTGGGTGTATCGACCATTGAGGTTTGGTGTAATATACCGTGATCATTATAGAATTGGGTCATGGGCCAGGAATCAAATTCATGCCGTTATCGCTCCGAATTATTTTGACAAGTTTGCCAAATTGGGTATGGACCATATTACAGAAGATTCAAAGCAAGGTACCAGTCTTACCCTTATCATGCATTAAATAAACCCAGACAACCCTACTATAGTCATCCACAATGGTCAAAAAATATTTTGCACCAGAAATAGTGCTTACCCGATAGGGGCCCCAAATGTCACAATGTATCGATCCAAAAATATCCATAGCACGACTAGTACTATCAGGAAAAACAGTCCGAGTGTGCTTTGCACGACAACACACATCACAAATAGTTTTAAGGGAAGGGAAAACAATTGGAACTGTAGGAAGATGAATAAGAGGTTGACTGGAGGGATGCCCCATGTGCCGATGCCAGAGCTCGTAGGACTCAGACTCAGAGACGGCGGCCACTATAGTAGTAGAGAGTGGCTGAAACACGAACACCCCCTGATGCATCTTACCCAGTCCAATCGGGCTCTTCAAAGTGCGGTCCTGCAATACACATATATCATGGGAGAAAGTCACAAAGCAGTTAGCGTCAGTAGCTAAACACGAGATAGAAATAAGATTAACAGCCAAGTTTGGCACATAGAGCACGTGGCGAAGAGTGATGCCATCTGCCAAGGAGACATTGCTTGCTTTGATGGCATTAGTTTGAAGACCGTCCGGTAAGCCTACCGGAGAAGGTGGAATATCCCAAATACTTGAAAAGAAATTCAAGTTCCCCGTCATATGGTGCGAGGCACCGCTATCAATCAACCAAGTATGTTTAGTAGGCAGAGATTTACCTACGAGAGAGTCTGTACCCGATGGAGAGGATTCCAGAAAAGTGATGAGGTGTTGCATCTACTCGGGTGTTAGGCCCGGAAGAGCAGAAGTGGCGACGGCTTGTTCCTGGCTGAGAGAAGGGCTGTTGTTTTGTGTCGCGAAGGCAGAGGCCTGGAGTGGGCCAGATGAGGAGTCGACTGTATTTTGTGACATGGCAGGCGATCCACGACCCTTCCCTCGCCCCTTACCAGGCGGAGCAATACCAAGGCGGCGATAACATTTCTCCTGTGTGTGACCCACCCGATGACAAAATGTGCACCAGGGCCGTCCTGTAGGTGTACGGTTTGGGTCCCCTACAGTGGCTGAAACAAGGCCAGAAGACCGTGCAGTAGGCGGCCCATTTTGGGCGTGAAAACCAACTGCCGGGGTAGTGTCACGGCTACCAGTGATGCCCCGGTGAGACTCTTCCTGCATGACCATGGCATAGACTCTGTCTATGTTGGGAAATGGGTCCATGTTTATAATCTGAGTACACAAAGTAGCGTACTTGTCATCGAGGCCCATGAGAAATTGGTAGGTCTGTAAGTCTTGATACCAATTCATTTTTTCAGTACCTTTGGGACACCCACACGACTCCAAAGGCGACAAAGTCAACAATTCATCCTACATCCCAAGCAATTTCGTGTAATAGGTCATGATAGAATCCCCTCCCTGTGTAGTCATAGACGCTTCAGACCACAATTTATAGATCCTAGGTCTAGTGGGTATTGAGTATTGGGTTTTCAAGGAATCCCAGATTAATTTGGCCTCATTAAGTAGTGACACAGTGGCACGGATAGGGGGATCTAGTGAGTTACAAATCCAAGAACATAACGTGGAGTTAACAATATCCCAAGCTAGAAAATCTTCAGACTTAGGGTTTGGTTTTGTAATTCTTCCATCAATAAAAGCAAGCTTATTGTGTGATTTTAGAGTCAGAATAGCCAATTATTCCAAGGCAACATAATTGTCTCCTTTCAAGGTATCCTTACTAAGGGAATTACATGAGTTTGCTTGACTGGACAAGTAATATTCTGAAGTTGGATCGTGGTGCTTGGGCTTGGAGGTTTCTGCGTCCTTGGCCATGTCGATAAAGATGGAAACACAACGCTCCTTGATTGCGGGTCTGATTGAATGCGTCGACAGTGATTGCCGAGAGTTGTCAGATTGCTTGCACACCAGCAGATAAGGATACGAGACCTGAGAGTCCGATGAAGCGAAGGCTGATTTTATGGGCTACAGGCTGGAATTTGACACAGCCGAGTGACAGTGGTCCGGGAAGAATGAACGCCGGACAAGGAGAGAAAAAAAAAAGAAGAAAATAGGGCTAAGCGGAAATATTAGGCTTTGATACCATGAAAAAAATAGTATCAATTGTTGTGTTGTTTCTCATTTACATGTAGCACTATATATATACACTGAAGAGCTAATTCTATGGGCTAAAATGAAGCTGTAAAAGATGAAAATCCTATAAATATGCCCAAAACTTAAGCTATACAAGAAGGAAGTGAAATAGATCATGGCATTTGTTATGGGCTGTTAAGACTCTAAAGTTTAGCACTTATTTAACATGTGCATGACATTTGTTATGAGCTGTCAAGATTCTAAAGTTAAGCACTTATTTAACATGTACATAATCCCGGTTGATACAGAATGACTTTAACAAATAAATCTTATCGCAACCCCTTGAGATTCATGCACGTGTACGGTTGATATCCATGCTATCTCTTCTCCTGCATTATAAATTGAAGCCACTGGCATCTCATTTTCAAACTTGAGGAAATACGACCTAGATATAATACCACCTCTTGGCAATCATTCGCTTACTTTCTCATTCGAAGAAGATGTCGAACTGTGGAGGAAACTGCAGCTGTAGCTCTGACTGCAAGTGTGGCAACAGCTGCGGGTAAATATACATCTTCATATTCTCTTTACAACCACAAGTTTCTTGATACTAATTATATACATGCTCCTGTCAAGTCTACGATGATTGATTAAAATCTATAACGAAGTTCATTTCCTCCCCATCCCTTGAATTTTCGTCTAAGTCTTACATTATAAGCTCTAAAATGCAGATGTGGGATGTACCCTGACATAGAGAAGACTACAAGTGCAACAATTATCGGAGGGGTTGCACCAATGAAGACGTCGTCGTAGTCGTAGTAGTAGTAGTAGTAGTAGTAGAGGGTGTTTGGATTTGATTATAGCATAGTCAAACCTGATTTAATCTATATTAAATCAGGTATGTGGGTGTTTGGCAAAAGAGATTTAATCCATATCCAGAAGTTAAAAACTGATTTAATTCATAATCCTTAAAAGTGAGGATTATGAAATAATCACTTTTTTTATAATCAGGTTTGACCTTCCAATTTACCATCATATCCTCATATTTTTCATAAAAAGACCTCTCATACTCCTTAATTAATTATCTTAGATAGTTTTTGGAGTTTATCTCTTCTCGTATTGCTAAACTCTTCTCCTACGACTAGATAATCTTTTTTTTACTTAAGATAAATTTTATTTGTAATTTGGGGATTTATCGTACTATAAGCAATAACATGAGATTGTTTGTATTTTTAATTTAAAATAAAAAGTAACAACTTCAATAGGTACGTGAAAATAGTTATTTTAATAATTTATTTGGGCATTATAGTTATTTACAAATAAAAGTTATGTTAACGTTGCTTGGATATTAGAATATATTTATTGAGTGTCCTCTATGGTCGTTTTGTCATAGTGAAACTGATTTAAGTACTTTTTTTATCTAAATATTTTTTATAAATTTAATTTAGTTTACAATTACTTTTGCCAAACAACAAACTGATTCTGATTAAATTAGATTTTGAAAACTGATTAAAATTTAAGTTGAATCTGCTTTTTTTAATCAACCCCAGACGGGCTCATCGTAGTAGTAGTAGTAGTAGTAGTAGTACTTTTTTAGATTTTGATAAGGAAATGATAGAAAGAGAGAACCATTTGCGAGGATTAAATTTAGAAATCTGACTATCACTTTTACAGGCATTTTGAGGGATCAGAGAAGAGCTTTGGAGCAGAAGGAGGCCATGCCTGCAAATGTGGATCAAAATGTACCTGTGATCCATGCACCTGTTAAAAGCCCAAACCCCCTGCAAAGCTGCTAGAACTTGTTTCTCTTGTGTCTGAAAGTTGTGTGTAAAAATAAGACAGACATGATTTCCATCAGCAAAATCTGTTTACTGGATTGCTTGAGGTCTCATGGGTCATGGGCAACTTCTGCTTTGGTGTCTTCATGAAACATGTATTTCTCTGCTTTGTGGGTTGGTTTATGTGTGTGTGAGAAGCCGTGAGATTGTATGGAAAAAAAAAGGAAATCTAATATACGGTCTTACTTCCTTATGGCTAATTATCTTGGGTATATTTCTCACTTTTCGACTTTTATATAGTTATATTGATATTGATATGTTGCTGGTTGACAAAAGGTACACATCATTACTAGTGTAAAATGTAAAAGGAATTGTAATAATCTTCTGCACTACTTATAGTTATGAAAGGCGCAGGCACACTTCGAGTGCAAATGGTTCTTGGAGCCTAGGCGTAAGGCACAAGGTGTAGGGCGCGCCTTTCTGAAGTAAGGCGCAAAATAAGAATTAACATATATTTGGGCATTAAACTAATAACATCGCGTAAAAAATTCAGGACATGACAATTTAACAAACTTTCAACTCTTAGTTGATCCTAAATGAACATGACAACGTCATCCTCATTCATCACTGAGCGCTAAGGCAACAATACTTTCTTCAAAGGGAATCATAAGCTCTAAGTCCATAGTGATTCCTCCTCAATTTTATCATTTTCGTCAACAAGGTGAACTGAAGGAGTAGATTTATTTGAAAGGGTGCAACATTCGGCTTTACGTGGCACTGACACGATGAACAGCGTGCAGCAAGAGAATCGATGGATTGGGGAGTAGGGTTTTTAGGTATGTTTTTTTTTGGATTTTAGATATTGACTTGATATTGTGAAACAAAATAATCAAAGACAATGAACGATTGAGATGATGCCATGACGCATGAATAAAAGACTAGATCTTTTTGTGCCTCTACCCCCATTTTGCGCCTTGCGCCTGAGCGTACAAGACACGCACCTTTTTGAAGGGATTGCGCCTAACACTGGCTTTCTTCCAATAACACTGGCACAAGCGTATGTATAGAGGTGTTAATAGGCCTGGCTTGGGCCGGCCCAGCCCAAGCCCAACGGGCCTCAAGCGAAAAAGGGCCGGGCCGGGCCAGGCCCGGCCTGAAATCTGGATATATGGGCCCAGTCCAAGCCCTGGCCCTAGGCCTAATATTTAGGACCGGGCCCAAATTTTTATTTTATTTTTGTTCCAACTCCTTGTTATTTATTTGCGTCGATGGCCAACAAGAATACATCGAATAAATTGTTTGAGATTGATACATGCTAATTTGAGATCAAGATCCTCTGTTGTACAGCAGAGGTGCTGTACCCACAAAATGTCGCTGAATATTTTTAATGACACAAAATTGTCACTATAAATTTTAGTAACAGCGACAAAACACTTTGAACGACAATCTTTTGTCGCTAAATGCTGTACAGCACCTCTGTTGTACAGTAGAGGATCTTGATTCGTTAATTTTGTGTAATATTGACAAGCATTTTTTGGCCTACTAACATTATAATTTATATGTAGCATTTTTCGAAAGTTTCAATTCTAATCAGTTTATTTCAAATTTATACTATTAGTTTAATTTTGTATAAAGTTTTAGCAAATATTTTAAAATCCTAATCAGTTTATTTCAAATTTATTCTATTAAGCTTTACTTTTTTTACTAAAGTTGAATTTTTGTTCTTATAATGTACCACTAAAAACTAGTTGGAATTTACAAGAATTTAAATTTAGAGTATAGTTATTAATTCCCTAGACGGTCTTAAGTAATAAGTACAGATTTTGACTAACAGTTTTTCTCTCTACTTGGTCTCATATACAAAATTTTATTCTATATATATGACTCTCATATGTATATAGGATCGTTATGAGTGAGTATAAAAGAACCTATGATATTAATATATTGTGTTTGTCAAAAAGATAAGAAGTAAGTGAGGCTAGAATTTATGAATGTATGTAAATTATTAACGTCCATATAGAGTTAAATTGAAGATAAATGTGTTCATAGGCCCTCCTCCTTTTATCCGGGCTTGGGACCGGCTGCTTGTAAACAAACAGGCGAAGTTACCTATTTTTTTATATATACGAAAAAATATCTATCTTGCTTGTAAAAACTTATTATATATATATGAAAAAACTATATTTTGTGAAAAATTTTATTCTTAAAACTTAACAGAAGGAAAATAAAAAGAAATTACCTAATCATCCGGAAGTACTTCAATATCCGAGTCACTGCTCTTCCTATCATCAATCGGTTTATCTTGCTCGCGGTATTTCGCATCAAGATAATCCTTCCAACATACACATAGCTCGAGCGACTCGGGGTTAAGACGACTCCTCCTGTCATCCAAAACCCTCCCGCTAGCTGAAAATGCCGACTCTGAAGCAACCGTGGAGGCTTGCACTGGCAGTACATCCCGTGCAATTTGGGATAAAGTTTTATACATGTTTTGATTTTGTTTCAAAAAATTTAACAAATTAAAATTAACATGTTCTTGCATTGATAAATCAGAATAATGATCAGTATTTGAATATACACCAATCTCATTAAAAGAGGAAAAAGTAGACGAACCTGCCGAATTAGAAGTACCTGGTAGTTGTCTTGCTACTAGATGTTCAAAGCCCTTAAGGTATGGCGCATAATACCTCTCAGCAGTCGATGATGAAGCTCGCCCGCGCACGTCAGCAGAATTACGATAGAGGTTGAACAGTTCCTCAAATGTCTTGCTCACTTTGCTGTGAGTGCGGTTGTGTCCTCTACTGGGTAGCACATTAATTTCGATATCTCTTGTATCGAGACGTTCACGCCATGCAACTTTAACCTAGGATCTAAACAAGTAGCCACAGCAAAAATAACAGGCAGTTCACTCCAATATTTATTAAACTTTTTATCCATCACTTTTACTATTTCCTGAAAGGGTCCTATATATCTCCATTTTGTTAACATTGTAGCCATCTTGAGAATTTCTATTACAGCGAGAGGAGAGGTGGGATAGTACGTACCAGACAATAAATTGGTAGACGTGTAAAATACCTCCAAAAATTCAGCTAGGTATGTGGCCATCTGCCATTCCTCTTGAGTTGGCAAGCCGGCTGGGAACAAGGTTAGTAGAAAATGCGTATAGACTTCTCTGTATGCCAGAATGTGTAAAAGCATATGGTATGTAGAGTTCCACCTGTGGACCACATCTGTAACTGCTCTCCTGCGAGGCATATTATATTCAACACACAACGTTTTAAATTGTTGTGTTCTCGGACTCGAACTATTAACATACGCTGTCATACCCCTCATTTTGACAAGAATATCTCCTGCAGCAGCTAAACCATCTTGAACAATTAAATTAATTATATGACAAACACAACGAACATGAAATAATTTACCAGAAAGTACAGGTTTGAGGCTCTCCTTTAAAGCATCAACAACAGCTGTATTGTTAGAAGCATTATCAAAACTAATACTCATAATCTTATCCTTTAATTTAAACGTGGTACATGCTTTTAATATAATAGTAGCAATGTTCATTCCATCATGCGGAAAAGGAAAGAGCTCGAAAGCGATGATTCTCTTGTGCATAATCCAATCTGCATCAATCCAATGGGCCGTCACACAAGTATAACTAACAAAAGTAAACGGAGATTGCCAAATATCAGAAGTAAGACTAACTTTACGTCAAAATTATCGAAATAATCGATCAGGCGTGCTTTAGCAGCATTATACTGTCGGAGTGCATCGGATCTAGTTGTGTTTCTATGAACCTTTTTGTACAAAGGTTGAACGTATGTGTTCATATATCTAGAGTGCTTAGCATTATCGGCAAAAGAAAAGGCTTGTTCATCGTGAATAACAAATTCAGCGAGACCGTCTCTTTGCTCTCGCTGATTATAAACAAATAACTTACCGTCAAAAGATAACTGCGTTTGGGTAGGTTCGACGTGGCCTTGTCGAGGTGCACACTGAGGGTAATGCCTGTTAAGATGTCCATTACCACTACCAGACGAAAATAATTTAGCACAGTACTTACATCGAGCTTTTCGGATGCCGTCCACCATAACTTCATCAAAATGATTCCAACACTCGGCTTTCTTTTTTTCCCTTTTGGACTTCTGGCTCATTACCGGAGGCATTGCTCGGCCCTTCTTCATCATGACCAGGCATAGGGTTAAGATTATGCCACGGAGTAGTAGCTTCGCCAACCGAGCTGCGTCCTTGACTATAATGCGGGGGGTCTTGTGAAGGCGTGTATTCAAGATCTGGAATGTTTTGATTGAACTCCCAATTGGCTTGGGTATCTATCATACAGCCTGTACTCATTCGTCCAGGAACGAATGGTTGTGGTGGTGCTTGGATTGGTGTTTGTGATGGCCGTGGTGCTGGCGCTTGTGCTGGTGGTGGTGCTTGTGATGATGATGATGATGTTTTTCGTGATGATGATCCACGCTTCAGTTTCTTCAGTAATCCAGCCATATTTGACGCTAAACTTTTTTACTAGATTGGAAAATAAAAATAGTAAGAGTAACTAAATACACAAGTATAAGAGCAGTAATTAGTAATTAGAAATAACAATTAAAAGAATTAAAGAGTAACAAATGAATAAGAGTAATTCAAAATTCAAAATTGGAGAGAGTTAGTAATTAAAAAGAATTTAGTAATAGTAATTAATAAATAAATATTCACTAATTACTAGACAAAAGAATTAGAGAGTAACAAATTAATAAGAGGAGTAGTTAGTAATTAGAATTTAGTAAGAGTAGTAATTAGTAAACAAGAGTAATAATTAGCAAGAGTACTAATTAGTAAATAAGAGTAGTAATTAGCAAGAGTAGTAATTAGAGAGGGAAATAGTAGCAAAGCTTGTAGAAATGTAGAATGTTTAGATAAGAGAGAGTAAGAAGATTGGTGTGAAAAATTAGAAAGAAATGGTGTGAATTTATAGATTTTTGAAACTTCACAAAAGACCAAAATGCCCCTTAAAACTATTCGTTTATAGTTGTTGGGGAGGGTAAGAGTGTAAAAATCCTTAAAAGAGTTTAAAAAATTAAGTTAGACCAAAATACCCCTCAAACTAGTAGTTATATTGCTGTTGGGGGGAGGTAAAAGTGAAATTTAGGGAAATAATGGGGAATATAACCGTTGGGGGGGAAAGGGGGGAAATTAAATTTGAAAACCGTGGGGCCTGCCAGAACCGAGCCTAAAACTGGGCCAAAATCGGGTTTTTTTCTAGGCCGAGCCAAAACCGGGCTTTTTTGGGCCGGGCCTGGCCCGGGCTTTTCCCTGGAATTTCCCGGCCTGGTCCAAGCCCAGGCCCAAAGCCCTTTTTTTAGGGCCTTCACTGTTCACCTAGAGGGCCGGGCCAGCTCGAGCCTGAAACGGGCCGAGTCGGGCAAGCCCTCAGACCGTCCGGCCTTTTTCACACCTCTACATATGTAAGGTTCAAGCGCTTGCTTATATTCTAATTGGACTTTTAATTGTGCAATTGTTTTCTTCCAACACAGACTGCATTAGATCTCTCTCTCTCTCTCTCTCTTTCTGGGTATGTGTGGGTATTTAGCCAATTGTACTATCTATATGCAGCAGAATTCCAATCGTGTAGGTCAAAGATGAATAACGGGGTAATAGGTTATACTTCGACAAAGTCATCAAATATGACGACATATTTCACGAGAAGATGTCAAAATTGCTGCAGATTACATCTCTTTCATCCGCATTCCATTGGTGGAAGTACAAATATTAAACTATCCTAACACCGACAATTGCCGTCTCTTGATATGCTAAATACATCTCCCTCTAAGCATAAAGAGTTGCAGCAAACGACATTAGTTTCCGTGAACATTCTCATTTTCCCCTTGAAAGTCACTTTCGCGTGCAAGAATTTCTTGTCTTAATTCCAAAGGTTGATGGATAAGGTTTCCCATCAGAGATGGACGAGAAGGAAAGGGAAAAACATAAGAAGTTAACATTGTTGAACTCGAAACAAGTTTCTTGTAGTACTTTGTTTACTAGTTTCGATATCAAACTGGTGTGATGGGTATAGCGGACAAGTCATTTGGCCTTGGGAATCTGTTGATTTTTCAGGTTCGAGGATTAAGAATCTGAGTCAGTCTAGCTCTACTGTTTGTTTTCTTTCCTTCAAAGTCAACCCTGTTATGACTATTAAAGGTGTGGAACTCATAGAAAGAAACAAATCAGAATCTATACGAATGACCATTTGAACCGTTCAATCTAATTCAACCGATCACACTAAATCGACTAAACAGGCCTATCACAAACTAATTTAAAAAACAATAGGTTTTTTTTTCTTCTTTCTAAACGATGGTTAGTTCAGTTGGTTTAAAATCGGACCATTGTTTAGAACGGATTATATATATATATATATATATATATATATATATATATATATATATATATATATATATATATATATATATATGGGAGCTGATCCATTGATAGCGCTAGCAAAATGGAGTATTTGCTAGCGCGATCTGGGCCGTCCATCCTGAAAGATGGACGGTCCAGATCGCGCCTTTTTCGAAAACTGTCAGTCGTCCGCGACACTATGTCGCGGACGGATTTTTTTACCTTTTTGCCCCTCCACCCGTCCGCTACATTGTATCGCGGACGACTGACAGGCCTTCTTTTACGTTTTTTTTAAGTAGTCCGCTACACAATGTAGCGGACGTTTTTTACCTTTTTACCGTCCGCGACATTATGTAGCGGACTATTTTACTTTCTCGAAAATGAGACATCTGTGTTGTCAGAGCTCTTGAAAAAAGACAACCAACTTTTATTTTCTCCCTCATCTCTTATTCTTCTCTCTTCTGGATGAGCTCCTTCAAGACGGTTCAAGGGTGATAGAAATGGAGGAGGTTGAAGACCCTAGAACAAAATGACAATCTGTTGGCTAGCCAATTTCATGAATGGTTCCAGCCTGCAGGTGGAAGTGCTAATTAAGTGTGCTCGTTTTGGAGTCTTTTTTCACCCATGACAACCAGATCAAAGCACATCATAAGATTTGTTCGGCAAGATCAAAAGTAAGAAGAGTTTTCAAATGGTTGTGGTCAGAACTGACGCTCATAAGGGAGAGAAAAAAAGAAGACTAGTCCGCTACATTATGTAGCGGACTAGTCTTCTCTTTCCCTCCCTTGCGGAACATTAATGACACAGAAAAGTCATACCACACATGTGTGGGCCTGTCATTCGTCCGCGATACTATGTCGCGGACGGCATGGAGGGGCAAAAAGGTAAAAAATGTCGTCCGCAATATTGTGTCGCGGATTACTTTTTTTTGACATGCGTCAGGGCCTGTCAGTCGTCCGCGATACAATGTAGCGGACGGGTGGAGGGGCAAAAAGGTAAAAAAATTCGTCCGCGATATAATGTCGCGGACGACTGACAGTTTTCGAAAAAGGCGCGATCTGGACCGTCCATCTTTCAGGACGGACGGCCCAGATCGCGCTAGCAAATACTCCATTTTGCTAGCGCTATCAATGGATCAGCTCCCTATATATATATATATATATATATATATATATATATATATATATATATATATATATATATATATATATATATATATATATATATATCAAAAAAAGTGAGGAGAAAAAGTAATATGAAATTCAAATGTATAATATGGATAAAAGAAGTGGAAAGAAAAACAAAAACTAATATAAAGTACTAATGAAATATAAAAAATAGACATTTTGGGTATAAAAATTACATATAATGTCTAAAAATGAAAAGGAAAAAAGAAATGTTATTTTCAATAGAGGTAAATAAATCAAATATACAATAGATATGACAAATTAAATATAAAAACTAAGAGAGTTAAAAAGATTGCAAGGTCTTAGACCTTGCAATAATAACATATCAAATAAACAATTCAATAGGAATATAGTATTAAGTGACATTGTAAATTTTATTTTACAAGATCCAATTAAAATGTACAAGCCCTTTTAGAAACCCATTTTAAAATGGCCAAAACAGGCCTAAATTACTGTCTATAGCCCCCAATTCAGCAGCCCATGTTAAACTGTCCAACAAGAAGCAAATTTCATTTTAATAGTCCAAAACATGAAAACAAGCCCAAAGAACAGGGCCGGCCCTAAAAAACGAGCTAGGCCTTAAAGAAAGGGCCGGTTACGGGCCAGCTTGGTTTTTAGGGCTGGGTCGAACTGGATAATTTTGGAGGGAAAAAAGGCCTAGTCCAAGGCCCTGTGGGTCAGAGCCGACACTGTTCACAAAGAAGGTCAGGCCAACGCGGGCCAATTTAGAGCCAGGTCAGGCTAACCCACAGGCGGCCCAGCCCTTTTGACACCTCTACTCCCAAGTACCAACTTTACTTTTTCCAATATTGATGTCTAACTACCGAGGAAGAATTAGGTGTATAAAGAATAATATTTTATTTCAGTTATTGAGCTTTCAAAATGATGCGCAAAAGTTAGTATTGCAAAAAAGTAAACCTTTTATTTGAACAATTGCCCAAATTGCCTGAAGTTCACAAGCTCATAGGTGTCGCATTTAGCTTTGGAGTCTCTTGACCGGACTTTTTAATTCAATATATTTTTGCTACTCCATTGTCTAAAAGAATGCCCTTTTTTGTCCGCGATGGAATTGTTAGAGTTTTTGGGGTTATCTGCCAATAACTATGGGAAAGAAACTTATGAGTTTACCACCTATACCCG
Source organism: Escallonia herrerae (assembly GCA_033070095.1). Lineage (NCBI taxonomy): Eukaryota > Viridiplantae > Streptophyta > Magnoliopsida > Escalloniales > Escalloniaceae > Escallonia > Escallonia herrerae. The sequence continues at coordinate 61,132 of JAVXUP010000824.1, forward strand.
GCCTATGGCTCACAAAATTTATACATAGAGCTCATTCTTGTAGCTACGACAGGGTTCAATAGATGAAAACTTAACAAGTTGGAATTTAATTGGCTAAAAAAAATGTAAGTCATTATTGCGAATAAACGTCAACGGATTAATTTGGATATAGAAAAATTCAAAATGGCTCTTGACAACCAGTCCAAAGCTACCTGGATGATTGTGTATGTTTAGCATTTTCGTTTGTATTTTTATTTTGTGTTTTGATTTTCATGGTTTTCGTACCTAGTTAGAAAATACGCTCATTTACTTTTATCATTTTCACCAAAAAAAAAAAATTAGCTACTTTTTTAGGCAAGGTTGTGTACTTATACTATTTTCATTTTCAATTTGTTTACTTATATCCTTATTATTTATATGTGAAGCTACCCCACACAACCCACACAACCCCACACTTTGCCCTTTCCTATTGAGCTTCCCCACACCTACCCCCCCCTAAAAAAACCCCCCCCAATATCCACCACCACCATCATCAGCATGTTAAAAATGTATCAAAGCGATAAAGTTCAACACATGGGATGGATATCATAGTTCCTCTATCTAATAACTCGTGGACTTGGAGTTTCTGTGCATAATATTACAAATGTAAGCAAACTTAATCATCTAATATGGGGAACTGCCATGGCTTCTCATCTTTATAACAGTCTTGCCAAATGTAGATGGTGGGTGTAAACGACGATAAACAAAGCCACAATATCAGATCTGAAGTGCTCGATGCAATATCTATCTCCATAGCCACAAATAGTACATTGCAATATTTTTCTCTTCACCTATCATATCTCTGATCTTTTTGTTTAAAATGGTGTTAGGTGGTTAGGCGTCGACTGTGGGTTGCCATTGGAAATAAACAGTGTGACGATAGTGGTTTTGTTGTGGAATGGCGACTGTGTGATTGTCGCTGTGTCATTATAGAGATCCGATCTGGCGTAGTGGTGGTTTATGGTGGTTGTGTAGCAACAAAATGGCCAGAGGAAATGAGGTCTGAGTGTTTATCAGTGGCTATGATGGCTGCGGTATGGTTCTTTGTTGTGTACAGTGGTAGGGTCAGGTTCTTTGAGGTGGTGCCTTGGCATTAGTAAAAAGAGAGAGGGGGCAGGATTCTGGTTGTGTCAGATCAGTGAGATGCTTTTGCTTTTTTTTTTTTCTTCTTGACATTGGGTTAAGTTTGGTTGAAAAAACTAAAAAACACCTTAAAGGTGTTTTGAGTTTTTTTGACACTATCTGGGTAATTGTATCCGAATTGAATACAAAAATGGTAAAAGTACACCCAAAAAAATATCTTTTTTGCCATCATTATAGAAATGAAAAAAAAAACAGTAAACATTCAGCCCCAAGTGTCTCCTATTATGCCCCACAGGGCTTGAACTTTCATCCAAATACACATGAAAAGGCAAATGCAGAGAGGAATGATGCTCTGTCTATCATCTGCATGCATTTCTTTTTGCTAGATACTACATATTGCACCACACTTAAACCAACTCGTTCTTTTGAAGCCAGGGGCAGAACCACGTGGGAACTTGGTTGGGGGGGAGAGGGGCTAGTGCACTCCCTGAATTTTTGAATTTTTTTTTGGGAATTGCACCCCACCTCTCAGTTCTCTCTCCCCAAGACCCCATCCCCAACTCTCACCTCTGTGGCTCTCTCTATACACACACACACACACACACACACACACACACACACACACACACGTGTGTGTGTGTGTGTGTGACTCACTCAGACAGGCGACAGCCAGACCAGACGGTCGTGAGTCTGTGACCCACTGCCCCTAACCCCGTGAGCCGTGACTCGTCAGTCGTGAGCCCGTGACGGCCACTAGCTGAGCACAAGCTGTGACCAGATCTGAACAGAGACGACCTCATCAAGCACCGATAGACCGACACCGATGACTACAACAGCCAATGGGCGACAAACGGCTGGACAAACATTCATATCTGGAACGTTTCTCATTTTCTCGAGTAGTGTGGCTGACGGGCGACTGATGTGCAAGCGACACCGCGACGGGGAAGACTGACTAACTGAGGACTAAGGACTGTGCTTCTCTACTGTGAGGTAAGCTTTTCTCTACTTCTTTAATTTCTTGAATTTTAGTTTAATTTCAATAATTGATATATATATATATATATATATATATATATATATCGAAAAACATGTTTGGTTAATTTGCTTTGCTAATTCTTAATCGGTGATTATTTAGCTTTGTTGTCTGCCTGATTATATTCCAGAAATTATTGGTGATTTAGTAGAACACCTTAATTATTTGGTTAATTTACTTTGCTAAATCTTAATTGGCTAATTACTTTTCTAATTCATAATTTTTCATAGATAGTTTATAATTGTGTTAGAATATGACGTTGAGCTTGAACCAGTTAAGCTATTTAATTTTAAAATTGGGAGGTTGAAAATGTACTCTTTTGTTGGAATTTGATGTTGTGTTGAGATTGGGAAGTGGAGCTTGAGCTCGGGAGGTTGATCTTGGAATGTGATTTAGTTTTAAAATTGGGATGTTGATCTTGAGCTTGAGACATACAGTTATTTAACTATGTGAATTTATGTTGAGAACTCGAGATATTGAGATTTTATTCCAATATATGTTTTGTTTTCAAAATAAAAAAGTTTTTTAGAAAGAAAGAAAAATTCACAGAATCCTTGGAGTCTAATCAGAATGTATGGGGAATTCAAGATAGTGTTCTATAGTCTCCAATTCTAACAGTAAAGGACAAGGCTCCTATTGTGCATCGAGATGTTGATTTCGGGCATTCAAGCAGAATTTGTGATGAGTTCAACTCTGTTGAATTTATTGCGGATCCTGGGTTGCGTCCGAATATTATGGATTATAGTCTTAATATTTGGAATAAAGTTCAATGAACATATTGGTCGAAAGGTCTTTGCCAACCTCGTAACTACAATTTTGCGTTTACACGGTTCGGGAAACAATCTGGTCGTTTTGTTTCTTCTTGGTTTGACCGTCATACAAGTTGGTTGGAGTATAGTGTAGCAAAAGATTGCTTACGTTGCTACTTATTCAAAAGTGCTCATGAAGAGTATAGGGGTGGTGGTACTTTTGTCAGCCATGATTTTAAAGATTGGAGAAAGAGAAAACAATCCAAAAAAAAACATGTTGGAGAAGTCGATAGTACTCACAACCTTACTTTGAGCAAGTGTCAAGCCTTTGATAACCAGAAGCAGAGTATTGAAGTAGTCTTGTCTAAGCAAACAGATGAAAGTAAGGTTCACTACCGTACTCGCTTGACTACGTTAATTGATGTCATTCGGTGCTCTTACGTTAAAGTTTGTCTTTCCATGGGCATGATAAATCTAACGAATCAGAAAAATTTTCTAGAACTTTTAGAGTTCCTTATGGATCACAATGAGAATGCGGAAAAATTCACGTTGTCAAATGCTCCTTAGAATCTCAAAATTGACATCACCAAAAGTTCAGAAAAAAGTTGTTGTTGCCATTGCTGAAGAAATAAGAGATGCAATTGTTAGAGACATAAAAATTGAATTATTTTCCATTTTGGTTGATGAGTGTGGTGATGTCTCAGTCAAAAAACAAAAGAAAGTTATCTTGAGATATGTGGACAAAAGAGGGCGTGTCACTGAAAGTTTTATTAATATTGTCCATGTTGTAAATACCGCTGCCTTATCACTGAAAAATGTGATTGATAGTTTGCAACGCATGAATTGAGTATTTCAAGAGTTCGTGAACAAGACTATGACGGGGTAAGCAATACGCAAGGTGAATTCAATGGTCTTAAAACTTTCATTCAAAGGAAGAATGAAAGTGCTTATTATATTCAGTGTTTTGCTCATCAACTTCAGCTAACTCTTGAAGCCATTGCAAAAAAAGATTATTAGATTTTATTACTCTTTAATTTGGTTGCTAAGTTAGTAAACACCATAGGAGTCTTATGAAAACGAAGAGATGTTCTTCAAGAAAGTGAAGCCGTTAGACTTGCTCATGCCCTTGAGAGTGGTGATATCGCTAGTGGTCGGGATTTAAATCAGGAACATGGCATCAAAAGAGCAGGAGAGACCCGTTGGGGATCACATTATGGTGCATTATTAAATTTGATTCATATGTTTGCTTCAGTGATAGACGTGCTTAACAAGGTTGTTGACGATGCTATGAATTATGATCAGAGGGGTGAAGCATTGAGCTTTTTGAATTCGGTGCCAATTTATGATTTTGCCTTTAACGTGCATTTGATGAAAATCATTTTGGGGATGATGATTGAACTTTCACAAGCATTGCAAAAGAAAGATCAAAACATTGTGAATGCAATAAGAATAACAAAGCAACAATTGCAGAGTTTGAGAGATGATGGGTGGGAAGACTTATTGGAAGAGATTTCACAATTTTGTGTAAAACACAAAATTAAAGTATTGGATATGAGTGCGACGTTTGTAGCCCGGCGAGGCGAAAATGTAATGCTGAAGAAGGTACAAATCTATACCACTATCGTGTTGATACATTTTTAGCTGTTGTTAATTTGCAAATTAGTGAGTTGAATAATCGTTCAATGAGATAACTACAGAGTTGCTTATTTGTATGACATGTCTCGATCCAAGTGATGATTTTTTTTTTTTTTGCTTTTAGTAAGTAGAAATTGAAATGCCTTGCACGGTTTTATCCATTTGGCTTTTCCCAATAGAGCTTAAGATACTTGAAAGTTAGCTCGAGACTTATTATGGAAGTGCGATCCTGTGAAGAACTTTATGATGTAAAGGAAATTGGTGAACTTGCAATGACGTTAGTTGAGTTAAAAAAGGATGTAATATATCCTTTGGTGTTCTTACTTATGAAATTGGTCTTACTCTTACATGTTGCAACTACTACTATGAAAAGAGTTTTCTCTACAATGAAAATAATAAAGACTTGACTCCGAAATCGCATGAAATATGAATGGACGAATGATAATATATGACTTGCTACATTGAGAAAAATGTCTTCAAAATCTTTAGAAACGAGGCTATTATCAAGCGCTACTGATCTTCGGGGCCTTATCGAGTAGTAATTTAGTACTTTCGTTTGTAAACACTTGAATATCTAGTTTGTATTCGCTTTTTTTTTTTGTATACTTGTAAAGAGTCTTAATGTCTATCTTAGGACTTAATAATATTTTTTTTATACTTTTTAAGGGCACTTTGTTTTTTTTATTATTTTACTAATAATTTTTTTGATAAATTCGGTATATTTTTTGCATATCCTAAAAAAAAAATCCGGGTTCTGTCACTGTTTGAAACTACAGTACAGCAGTACCGCGGAGACATGTAGGTCCTCAATACATGTAAGCTTCGCAAAATTGTCATACAGTCACGATGGTTCTTTAACGTTACAATGTCTTTCCACTAAGCTCATGAGCAAATACATGCTTATAGAATACCTCTGTTTACCTCCTCAATTCCAAAGCCAAAAAAAGGAGGTTGACAAAAAGTGGTTTTGGCAACTTGATTCGAGTTTTGACAAAGCAATGGCAATGCTACTGTGGTAGCAATAGCAAGACCATTCCTTTTCCCAAAAGAGTGGCTGGCCTGTGATATCCTACCATCCAGTCTCGAATCTAAAAGCTATCTGGCTGACACAACATTCCAGAATTCTTAATTGGATATTTTTTTTTTTTTGGTAAACGGACGAATATATTCCAAACACAAACAGAATATATTCCAAACACAAACAGAGTACCAAAATTCCAAAAAAAACAAACAAACTTTGTTCCTACACTTCTTCCAAGTTAGACAAAAGGTTGGATGAAGGAGGAACAAAGTCAAAAAAATTACAATGAAAAGCACAGGAAGCTAGATGATGAGCACTAGAATTAGCACTCCTTGGAATTTGGCCTAAAGACCAGCAGTTCACTCGCAAGAGCAAAGCTTTGGCTTCCTCCAAAATTGGTTTGGTTCTCCAATTTTCATTCAAGTTGGAGCCTCTCAATGAATTTATAACCACCTCCGCATCACCTTCAAAGAAAACATACTCCTTTTTACGTAGAACTGCAACCCGAATGGCAAGGAGAGCTGCACTAGCCTCCGCCACTTCGGAGTTACCTGAAGAAATTAATTCAGTGTGACCAAATTGGCACACACCCAGATGGTTTTGGCTAACAATGGCAGCACAAGATTGAGTTCCTCGAGTGGCCGCATCAAAGTTAATCTTAGACCATCCCATCGGCAGTACCCTCCAAGTAATAGTGACAATATCTGGCCTGATGGGTTTCACCAGCACTCTCCAGAGAATTGGATGGTTGTAAATAGCTCTAAAGCAATGGAACATTGGAACCAAAGCATTACGCAACAGAAACACACTACCTAACCCCACACCTTCGGGAAGAAAAATAGACTGAAAGCGTCATCAACTGAGTATTCAGTTTCCCGTATACCTGCTGTGATACTCCAATGGCTCATTAGCTTATTAGATTTGTCAAGGAAACTACCTGGTAACTCATCTCAGATATAAGTACCGAGTGGGATAACACAATTTTGAATTGTGTGTTGGGCGTGGAGCCGTGGACCGAGACTTTTTGATTTCCTCCCGTGTCGTAATTTGAATAGAAGCTCGATCTTTATTCTCATCCTCATCAAGATTCTTTAATCTCCTCCATATGCCTTAATTCTTACCGAGATCACAGATTTTTTTCATCGTTAGCTATTCCCACGTTTAGCATTTGACGTGAAAGCGATGTTAAGTTATATTTCACATCAGTTAGAAATAAGTGGTGGATCTGCTTCTTATACGTAGTGGGCTAATCCTTTCTATGAGCATGCATGACGTTGAGTTGGACACCAAATTTTAACCCTTACAAAGAAAGAATTCTGCCATACATCTTTCACTATAGTTAAAGGTGAAAATACCCAGGTTGCATAGATGACAGAACTATGGCTTTACTTATGGCAGATCCATAAAGATATTGGATTCTTGTCTAGAAAACCATTGACATTTTCAAACCTAAGTTTGGCGGGACAGATAAGCCAAGCAGTGAGGGTGGGGATTGCCAGGTTTAATTTATACAGCGAGGGGCACCACCTAAGAACGTAAACAATAACTAGCAGTGGCGATCACGGATCAAGTGCATAGCAGCATGCTTCATACCTCACTGACAGTGCTTTCAAAAGAAACTATATATGGTGTCGTCCTTTAATATGCTAAATACATCTGCCTCTCAGCACAAGAAGGCATTGCAAGCAGCATAGACTTCTTCCAAAGTCACTTTCAACTGCAAGAAAGCTCCCTTTTTACGTAATCAAGATCGATACGTGCTTTTTGTCCCGTCTACACAATATTGCCTGGTAGTAGTCAATATACTACTTGGATCACAATGAACTACAGTGTTAAAATATTATCCAGTAAGGTATGACTGAATTGAAACCTGCATATTATCACCGGTGAGGTGCCTCCTAGAGTTAATTTTTTTTTTTTGGACACTGCTGAAGATGCTAAAGAATTATTTCCAGATGCTAGCTATGGCAATACAATAACAGTTTCTTTACATGATCTGCTTGATATGGGTATCTATCCAAAAGTTGTTCCAAGAAATTTTTTTGGCTCATACTGGGTTGTTAGACGATACCCAAAACCCCGCTTCTGTAGCAACAATTAATAGTTGTTAAATATTTTTAGTAACTTTTCTACTAATACTTTCAATAACAATTATTAATCGTATTTTTTTAACGTCACTATATAAAAGTCATAAAAAAATATTTAGCGATTATATTGCTACTATACAAGAAGTTGCGGGTGATTAAGCGTTTTCTCTTTTGCTCCGTGTGGCTTGAATTCTCATCTAAATACACATGCTGTTAAGGCACATGCAGAGAGGAATGGTGCTCTGTCTATCGTCTGCATGCATTGGCCTGTGCTAGATGGCTCATATTGCGCCACACATAAACCAACTTGTTCGTTTGAAGCTATGTCACAGCAGTACTGCTGTGACATGTCCGTCCTCCATACACAGGCCTAGCAAATTTGTTATATAAGCATAATGGTTCTTGTATGTTACCATGTCTTTCCTCTAAGCTGAGCAAGTACGTGCATGCAGAATACCTCTGTTTCCCTCCTCAATTTTAAAGCAAAGAAGGGAGGTTGACAAAAAGTGGGTTTGGCAACTTGATTCGAGTTCTGATAAAGCAATGGCAATGCAACTGAGGTAGCAAGACCGTTCCTTTTCCCAAAAGAGTGGCTGTGGTATCCCGCCAGCCAATCTCGAATCTAAAAGCTATCTGGCCGACACGTTCGAGAATTCTTAATTGGATAGTTTTAAATAGGTCCAAGGCAATGGAACCAAAGGATTATCCAAAGGATTATGCAAAGGAAAAAGGACACCCCCCCCTCCCCCAACCCCACCCCTTCGGAAAGACAAATACATTGAAAGCATCAACTAGGTATTCAGTTTCCCATGCCATTGCTGTAATATCCAATGGTAAGGAAACTCCCCGGTAGCTCATCTCATAACAAAGTTCAAGTGGTACAACTCTACATAGATCACTGCAAGTGGAGTTGTATTATCTTGAATTGTCTGCTGAGTTTGGATCGAGAACTTTAATATCTTCTCCGTGACGTGATTTGAATTGAGACTCTTCGTTCTCATCCTCATCGAGCCTCTGTAAATATTTCACCCGAAATCAAGTGTTAAGTTATTTTTGAATATCAACTAGAAATAAGCCGTTAATATGCTTCTTATACCTGACTGGTTTACTTTTTCTATGAGCATGTTGTGGGGGTAGGAAGGACATCAAGTTTTAACACTAACGAATTTTGCCCACTACAACCAATACACCTTTCATTACAAAGTGAAAATGCCTAGTGTTGTTTAGATGATATATTCCATAAAAGTAATGCATTCTTGTCCAAACAAGCGTTGACATTTTCGAACCTAGTGGCAATAGAACCAAGGGATTATAAAACGGAAAAGGACACCCCCTAACCCCACCCCTTTCGTAAAGAGAAATACCCTGAAAGCATTATCAACTGATATTCAGTTTGCGTGTCATTGCTGTAATACTCCAATGGCGCCATTAGCTTATTAGATTGCTTAAGAAGCTACCGTAGCTTATCTCAATACAAAGTTCATGGGGTATAACTTTCATTTTAAACTACTCCAAGTGTGATCACGCAATTTTGAATCGTTTGCAAAGCTTCGGTCGAGACTTTTTAACTTCCTTCCCATGTCAATCTCAATCAAGGCTATTTATTCTCATCCTGGTCGAGCCTTTCTAATTCCGCATTTCACACGAAGGCAGATGTTAGAATAATTTTTACATCCTCTAAAAATAAGTTGTGGATATGTTTTTATATCTAACAGGTTTATCATTTCTATGAGCATTCCGTTTAGTTGGACATCAAACTTTAACTCTTAACAATTCTGCTCAATACAACCAATGTTGTATAGATGATAGAGCTATGGCTTTGCTTGTCACGGACATTGATCCATAAAAATATTGCATTCTTGTCTAAACTTTTTTTTGTTTTGTTAGAGCACCCGGTATCTGGATACCATATTGGGAACCGACTAATCCGGATTCGAGCTGGCCATGACCACATGGGCGAGAAAACTCTCCCTACCAAGTTTTAACGCCAACATTGACATTTTCAAACCTAAGTTTGGCGGGAGAGATACGCCAAGCATCGAGGGTGGGGATCCAGGCTTAATTCATCTAGCAAGGGGCAGCACCTAAGAATGTAAACATTAACTGGCAGTGGTGATCATGATTGCATCAGATGCATAGCAGCATGCTTCCTATCTCTTTGACAGTGCTTTCAAAAATAAATTTAAGGTGCCGTCCTTGAATATGCTAAATACATCTGCCTCTCTGCACAAAAAGTCGTTGCAAGCAACATTTACTTCTCTTCCGAAGTCATTTTCAACTGCAAGAAAGCTCCATTTTTTGTTAACCAAGATCGATACGTGCATGTTGTCCCGTCTACGCAGAATTGCCTAGTTGTAGTCATTACTGAAAGCTACTTGGACCACAGTGGATTACGATTTTTGAAACATTGTCCAGTTAGATGTGACTGAATTTAAACCTACCGGCTAAACTAATTCTTTTTGGGGCACTACTGAAGATGCTAAAGCAGTATATCCAACATTTACTTTTCATGATGGGTATTTCTCCAAAAAGACTTTAGTTTAAGTTTTTTAGTTGTCTCAATATTATCAATTAATGCTGCCATTGTAATTGTAAACAAGCTTCTATAAGGGGAGAGGTCATAATCACTTGTAGCACTGAAAGTTATATGCATCTCCCTTGCGATTCATGCACGTGTAGGGTGGATATCCACCCTCTCTTTCCTCTCCTGCACTATAAATAGGAGCTAATTACACCATCAATTTTCAAAATTGAGTGCGTACAGCATACAATACTCTCATTATCCCAATCATTCTCTAGATTTCTCATTTGAAGAAGATGTCTAACTGTGGAGGAAGCTGCAACTGTGGCTCTGACTGCAAGTGTGGCAGCAGCTGTGGGTAAGCCCTTATGTTCTCCTCTCGATAACAAACTTCATGTAACATGAAAACGAATCTCATTTATTTCTTAAGAGCACCACCCAAAATGGTGTACTTGGCACTCTCACTCGGTTTTTTTGGCTCCAGTTTTTGTTTCCATTCTTGTCTTAATATTATAACCTATATGATGCAGATGTGGGATGTACCCCGACATAGAGAAGACCACAACTGCAACACTAATCGGTGGGATTGCACCAACGAAGATGTATGTATAAATGACTTATATGCTGAAAAAATCATAGAAAGTAACGGAGAATGCCCAAGTAAAATTCTATACACTTTTTCATTATACTAGTAAGGATCATGTGCTTTACACGTTATATAATAATTTGACTTGTACATGTACACCTTGTTGATTTGAATCTGTCGCAAAAAGAATGGCTCGGCTTGGGGTGAGGGCTTAAGCGATGATTTTCGCACGTGCCTCTAATAGTGCCAATAGCACCTTTAAGCCGGCACCACAGAATCCCACACAAGGTGCACCAGACATGTACGTAGGCATGTCCATGCTCACCGTACACTTCATATTACTAAAATAATATAATATAATACATGGCCACTTATATACCTATAATCTTTTAATGTCTCAAGCAATGTGAAAATCCACATTACAATTCTTTGATATTCCTTATAATGTGAGAATTTACATTATAACCCGTTGAATTCCTTATTTTATTCCAAACTTTGAGACTTTAGATCTCCTTAACCACTCAATAAAAATGAGTGATTCTTTTTATGAACATTACACCTTGCAGTGTGAACTATTAAAAGTCAAGTTGGAATACTGAGAAATTTCCAACAGTGTACACAAGTGAATGAGACAAGATCGTCATAAATGACATTTGACACTTTTACCAACTATACAGGTACGTTGAGGGATCAGAGAAGAGCTTTGGAGCAGAAGGAGGACATGCCTGCAAGTGTGGATCAAACTGTACCTGTGACCCATGCACCTGTTAAGAGACCAAAGCCTCAAACAAAGCAGCAAAAATGTCTTTCTTTTATGTGTGGAAATAAAGCTTTACAATAGGCAGTCATGAGTATACCTTGAATTTGGTTATCTCATGGCTACTTATTTGGAGCCTATATGTATTTATGTATTCCTCTGCTTTGTGGGTTGGTCAAGATTTATCATATGTGGGAAGGAGTGGTGTGATTTTATGGAAGGAATGATATCTAATATAGCTCCTTCACCTATGATTAATCTGTTTTCTTATCCTCCTTGATCTTGTTTCCTGTTTTCCTTTCTTGCATCTGAATCTTGACGTCCCCTTGGCACCAACCAGTACTCGTTCTGAAGAAGCAATCAACCAGGCAAGACACCAAATGACCAAATTTCAAAAAAGAGAAGGAAAAAATATCATTCCGAGAACAGAACCGAACCAGTTCTAACCAGCACAAGTGGAGAACAAGGCTTTAAAGCCAGTCGTCGAGTAGTAACAGTTAGCCAAACATCCAATACCTCTCGATGCCCGCGTCCCATGTATAGTTCATCCGTCAGAGTGCATCTTTGGAATTTGGGGGATAGAGTCCTGCTAAAAAACGCTTCCTCAATAACTGCATCCAATCTGAGGACATAGGTAGTAGGAGTTTAGGCCAAAGAGCAGTAAAATATCGTTATATCGTACTACGAATTAATTAAGGTTTTGTTTATTATATTTTGTAGTCTTTGTGTTAGGACCATCATAATTTTTTTCTTTCTCATTTTTTTTATTCCATCTCCATTCTTCTAAATTTTAAATTTCAAATATTCAGATTTAAAAAAATACGAATCGATCAAGATTAGTTTTTTTTAGCTTAAATTCTTATAGTATGTTAACTTATACGTAATAATCGTATTAGTCAAATTAGCAATTTATTCTACATTTAGCGTACTCGATAATCAATAGTGATGCTAATTATAATATGTTAACTTACACGTAATATGCTTCTTATACATAAAAATCACATTAGTCAAATTGAGCAATTGATGACTATCGTGATTATAAAGAATGCCGAGTTCTTTTTTTATATTTTCATGTTTTGTGAAACTTTGATGAACTACTTACTAATTTTAATGCTTTTGGCATTTCATGTTTTATGTGAACTTGAACCTTCTTGATTCTTTTATCTTAGTCATCAATTTTGTTTAATATCTTTTTGGTCCCCGCGGTTAAATTTTCTGGATCCGCCCCTGGCAATGCTCCTTGACCGTCAGTGTCAGTGTTCAACGAGAAACAATACGTGGTCAACGTACTGAGACACATACAAACGTGCTCAACACTCCTTTTGAATGTAACAGAAAGCTAAGGCCCCGTTTGACACTCTTTTTTTCCCTCTTTTTTTTTCAGTTTTAAAAACTGAAAAAAGGAGCGTTTGGTAACCATTTTTTTTTCAATTTAAAAAACCAGTTTTTAAACTGCAGAGTAAAAAAAAAAACTCCAAAAACTGGTTTTTTTTTTCACTTTTGGTTTTTTTTTTTCCGACCACCACCACCACCCTCCCACTGCCGGCAGCCACCTCAGGCAACCACCGTTAGAGACTGCCGGCCGCCGGCAGCCACCTCCGGCCGCCGGCGACCACCGCCGGAGACTGCCGACAACCACCTCCGGCGACCACCGGCAGCCACCTCCGGCCGCCGGAGACTGCCGGCAGCCACCTCCGGCCGCCGGCGACCACCGCCGGAGACGGCCGGCAGCTACCTCCGGCCGCCGGCCACCACCGCCGGTGACTGCCGGCAGCCACCTCCGGCGTCGGCCACCACCACCACCACCGTCGACCACCGCCACCGCAAACCACAAAAAAAAAAAAGTCAAAATAAAAAGGGTTACCAAACACCAAAAAAAAAAACCTAAAAAAAAGAGGGGTTATCAAACACCCACTTGTTTTTATAAAAAAAAAAATTAAGCTGCTCTTTAAAAAACTGCTCTTTAAAAACTGAAAACCAAAAAAAAAATTTTGTCAAACGAAGCCTAAGACATGCAATAGGTCTTTTCATTTGGGTTAATTTACATGCTGGAGGTCAAAATTCCATATTTTGAGATACTGGGAAACTGATAATAAGGATGTTTCAGAAGATATGATTAAAAGGTGTGAAAAAGGTACAGTACGAAGTTACCCAAGGTGACTTCCCTCTTGCACTGTTACAACACTTTTTAAGATGTTATTAAAGCATCATATATTTATGGATATACATTATTAACAGGAAGAGCAGGCAACAAACAGAAAAAGGAGCGCACAGGTGTGTATTGTTTGTGCAATGTTTAGCTACTTTGCGCACGTGAGCCGGGTTTAGACCTAAGCCATTTCAAGGCAAATTTCATAAATCTACCGAAAAACTAGTTAATCGGGTGAGCAAGGGGGCGGGGGATGTGGGTCGTTGACAATCTCGGCCCAAAAGCCCTCGTGGGCCTACCTCTGGGATTTTCGTTGACCAACAAATTCCAAAATGAACTCCGCGTCAAAATCAGTTTGTCGTTTCTTTTGTGTTTACAAGGTTGACTTCTACCCATTTTTTCACTATAAAAGAACGACCTCTCTTCTAGTTTTAAGCGCAAATAAAATAATCAGAACTCTCTCTCGCTCTTACATTTATGTTCTCTAGCCCTTCCATTTTCGGCGATAATATTCGAGTGCTCGTTAGCGGAGAAGAGATTGTTGAATACTGGAGGGTAGCCGTCCATGTCCTTGAGCATCGAGAGATTATCTCCAAGGCGGTGAAAATACTCCTAAGGACAACGCAAAACACGCCTCAATATGTTGACTTTTTTCCAATAAGTTTGTTATGCTAATTGGATTTAGCTTTGGGGTCTTTTGATTGGACTTCTTAATTCAAGATATTTTTACATTCGATTGTCTAAAAGAATGCGCTTTTTGTCGCAGATGAAATTTTTAGATTTCTAGGTTATTTGCCAAAAATTACAGCAGAGCAATTGATGATGTTTCCTACCTATTTTCGGATTGTGGCTTAAGAAATTAACACATAGAGCTCACCCTTGTAGTTATGGCAGGGTTCAATAGGTGAATACTTAACATGTCAAAACTCAATTTGCTAAAAAAACATTTTAGTCATTATTATGAGCCTAAGGTCAGCATCTTATTGGTTTGGATCCATCAGAAAAATTCAAAACGGCGCTTTGCAACATGTGCAAAGCTGCCTGGATGATTAAATGTCTGCTCTTATGCTCCATATGGCTTGAATTCTCATCCAGAGACACATGTTGTTGTTGATTTATGTCTTGAATTTATGGCTAAGGATAAAAGTGTAGGCCGATTTGTCCACCGAGGGTTCGAGGTCGAAGCTCTTAACTCGAATTTTTTGAGTGTCCGTATATGAGTAGGGTTATTTTTTTCCTTGAGTTGAACATAGTTCTAAATACGATGTGTTCTCTTGTATAAACATACGGCAAACAATTAAGTGGATTTGAATTCTCCCTGAATTCGTGTGTTCTTACGTTTACTTATTATATATGTTCTGTACATATTTATCGAGAGAGATTTTGTAATAGTTGTTAAGGCATAAACAGAGAGGAATGTTACTCTGTCACTCATTGCATGCATTGCCTTATGCTAGATGGTTCATACTGTGCCACACATGAACCAACTTGTTCATTTGAAGCTACACCTCAGGCTACCCAGCAGCTTCAAAACAGAACCCTATTCATCACTTCAAGGCACAACACCAACCCATCTCTTTCAAAGACTAACTGCTCCAATCATCCTACGACAACGCAGATGACATGGAAATGGAAGATGAAATTCCTAGTGAAGACGAAGCTGAACCAATTGAGGATGAAGATGATACTGCAAACATCCCAAGAATCCAACTCTCACAGGAAATGAAAACATGAATCAGGAAACCGTGGAGAAAGGCTCTGATTATCAAAATTATAGGTGCAGAATTCACGGTGACTCAAATTACTCCGCGCCTAATTGTGATTTGGAGACCGAAGTGAACCTTGGATATTATTGGATTAAACCATAGATTCTTTACCATAAATTTTTTAACCGAAGAAGACTATAGGAAACTTTGGAACAGGGTCCATGGTTTATAGGTACAAATTATCTCTCAATTCAAGCTTGGACACCTAATTCTGACCCTAAAGCAGATATCATCACTTCGATGGCTGTTTGGATTAAACTCAATTGACTCCCCCTCGAGTACTTTGATAAGGAAATCCTTACCTTGGTGGGGAAACAAATCGTAACCATGAGACGCATAGACACAATTACCTCTGAACGCGCAAAAAGACAATTTATCTGTATGTGTATCCGAATAGATACTGGGAAACCACTAGTCAAACATATCCGGATTGGTAAGCACCTACAACACATCCACTATGAGAATGCCCCATTATTATGTCACCGGTGCAAACAACTGGGGCATTTGACTGTGCAATGCTCAATAATTGCTACCTCTACCACCGAGCAACGATCTCCTATGATAGAGACACAAATGACAGATACGATGCTAGCCCAATCTCAACCCCGTTAACCACAACTCAAGGGTAATTATCAAATCACAGGAAGCAATATGGCAGTCGAGAAGAACACTGGCGAGGGCCTATGGACCGTAGTTAAGCGTCAGCGTCACCATGGAATCAAGGCATTGTCTGCAACTTCTTAATCCTTGGGTCGTCAAACTCTGAATACGGAAGCCAACCATCATCTATGACCAGGGAAGATGCAATCACGATCAGATTTGGTCCCAAGAGTCCAACGAACATCTCAACCTGCCAATAACCAAACTTTCAACCTCAAATTGACAGACACAGGAGCTGAAATATCGGAGGAACAACCATGTACAGTACAAAAGTATATCAGGTGAAGCTCAAATGTCCCTAAAAAACCAAAGTTCGAATTGCAAATCAGCTGTCTATCAAGATACCGATAAACAATCAGAAGAGGGGATGCCCGATTGGCGGGAACCAAATCGTCGCGTAAATACCAATAATAACACAGGCGATGCACTTATTAATATGGATGAAGATAAATATCCCAAGGGTGAAAGGAACATCTCTACAGGTAGCCTGAGATCGAAAAAGCACAACGTTGATGGGACCCAATCGGCTGAAGACATCTCTGATCTAAAGGAAAGCGGCATCCAACCCACCAGAGAAGATGATTCTGAGAGGCAAGACGACAAACAAGCCAAGACCCATATTAGGGACCGACCAGCCTAGAAAACCCATACTTCGACTCTTATCCAGGATAAATCTGACACACCCACTAACAATAAAATCTCTGACGCTGCCCTTAAATCCCGTAGAGACATGCATCCTTGATCATTCCAATCTAACCTCTAGTTCCAATAAACTTTCTAATATTACCAAATATATTACCTTACCACTGCAGAACTGGCCATCTCAACCCCCAAAACAACCCTGCTACACTTAAGCAACCTGAAAACTCCAAGACCAAATCCTTGAGCAGAAACACTGCAATCATGACGTACAAACCCAGACACTTATATAATGCAGAACCTAAGGCCATAAATGTCCCAACCAAACCCCTTGAAATCACAGCAACAAAACCAACTAAGCATGGAGCCTAATCAATTTCCTCACCACCCAATCGCACCACTTCATTCCAGTTCATACCACTCTATGGAGAGTCAGGAGGCAACCTCTGAAGCCCCTCAACTGGGATAACAAAACCATACCCAAGCAGTGGAGCATAGTTTGTTGTTGTACCCATTAGCACCTGTGATCACCCATCGCCATATATCATCCCTGAATATGATGGTAGCATTTCTGTCCATCCCCATCCGTCCAGTGACTCCAAACCTGAGACACCAACCTCACCGCTTAAACCTAAGGGAGACACCTCTGACACAATCTGTACCTCACATGCCAACATCTCCCTATAATGTACCAACATCTATAACACATCCAACACAATCCACCAAAAACCTCAACATGAACCTGAACTTATCCCACATCCCACATCAGCTTCCCCCACTGACAACATCCTCCCAACCCCATAGGGCCCAACCCAGAACCACATCTGAACAGAATCCCTCTAGAATTTGAACTCCCATCAGCCCCAGTTATCTCCAACCTTTAGAACCCCAGCAGTAATCCCCAAGTTCTCCCTGGGCAATGCGCCGACACGCCCACACCACCCCTGACTTTTCACTACAGATTTAGACGCAACCATTTTCACAGGAACTTAGCACGTCACTCTTGGCATCTAAGTCCTCGACCTATAATGACAAACAAGTACTTAGCCCTCGACGATCTAGCCTTGCGACTAAACTGCAATCTCGAATCCTTAACCAACATCCTTTTTCAATACTTAACCCTCCCCATAGTCGTTACCTCCATGTTCTCCCGTGAGCACGTGGAGGGCGGACCAAACTATTTCCTCAATGCACAGAAAATTAGAACTCAACCGGGGGAGGTGTTTGTCTGGCCAGGATAAAACGAATGCAACTAGCAGCCGCACTAGAGACCACTCCAATATGAAACCCGCACCTTTACTGACCCACTCATCATGAATATAATAGCTTGGAATTGCGACAGAGTGGGAAATTCTCGCTTCAATCTACATGTTTGTGACCTGATCCAACGTCATAAACCTGAGGCCTTGCTTCTCCTTAAAATTAAGATTATAACCGCTACGACAGAACGCATAGCCAGCTCCCTTGGCTTTGACAAAAAATCACTGGGTGGATGGAAATGGATACCATAGCGGCATCCGGCTCCTCTGGCAGTCCAACAAACTTTCGATTGATGTAGTACATGAATCTCCACAGGCCCTCCACGTTGTGGTCCAGGCAAGTAATTCAAAACCTTGGCTCTTATCTGCTATCTATGCTTCACCAGTTCGTACTATTAGGGATACTCTATGGACAGATATGATGCAAATCAAGAAGTCCCAAAATATGCCTTGGTTAGTTATAGGGGACCTAAACAAAATAACAGACCAATGTAAAAAGAAAGGTGGTAGAAATTCTAATGTTCAACAGGTTTGTTCTTTTTTTTTTAAATTTCGTGAATCAGACTCATCTCATAGACCTTGGCCTTCAAGGTCAGCCGTTCACTTGGAATAATAGACGGTCGCTTAAGCATGACCTAATCTATGAGCGTTTGGATAGGGCCATGGCGTCGGGGTCTTGGCTCCACATCTTTCTTACTGCGCATATCCTGCACCTCTAGCGTACACACTCTGACCACCACCCAATCATGCTTCCTGCGAAACCTAATAATCTCGAACGGACCGGTAACCAAACATTCAGATTTAAAACTGCGTGATTTTACCACCTGAGCCTGAAAGGCACTATAGCCCATAATTGGAATACCCTGTCTGCTGAACATGATACCTTTTCCTCTAAAATAAAAAATCTGACCTCTCATCTGTCCATCTAGAAAAATGAGGTCTTTGGAGATATCTTTTGGCAAAAAAAGAATATTCTGGCTAGATTAATGGGAGCTCAAAAAAGTTTAGCGACAACTTTTTTGCCCTTTCTGCACAAATTAGAACTTGAGCTTCAAGACCGCTATAACTCTATTCTTACCCAAGAACATGAGTATTGGAAACTTAGGGCAAAAATCCGGTAGAACTGTGAGGGCGATCACAATACCGACTTCTTTCATTTGATGACCCTTAACAGACACAGATATAACAAAGTGCAAATGATAAAAAAAAATGCTCATAATCGTTGGATCACAAATGACACTAAAATTAGACAACTGTTGCATCACCACTTAAATCAGCTTTACACTAGTGATCAGCCTGTTCCTTGCCAAAGAGACTGTAAACCCCCCCCCCCCCCCCCCAAAACTACAGTCAAAACCCCTTAAAACTACTATGCAACTTTGGGTAGTATACCCTATGACGAGGAAATTAAGCAATCTTTCTTTGATATGGGCCCGGACAAGGCACCGGGTCCGAATGGTTTCCACCCGGGTGTGTTCTAAAAATATAGGGACATCTTTGGCCAAAACCTCCTTTCTTTTGTAAAAAAGTGTTTCACTGACACGACCATCCCGGATACCCTCAATAACACTCTCATATCCCTCATTCCCAAGAAACTGGGCGTGGAAGATGTTACTCAGTTCAGACCGATTAGCTTATGCAATACAACTTATAAAATCATCTCCCGCATTTTAGTTAATCGTTTACGACCCCAGATCGACTCGATTATTCACCCGAGCCAAACTAGGTTTCTCAAAGGTATGCAAGCGGCTGATAACATCATACTTGTAAATGAACTTCTTCACAATATCAGGTGTACTTAGGGTAAAGGTGGCTTGTTCATGGAAAAGATTGATTTAGAGAAAGCTTACGATAGACTAAACTGGAAGTTCTTATTCAATACACTTTTAAAGAGAGGCTTTCCAAAAGAGTTCATTCTGCTTGTCATGAATTGTGTTACCTCTGATAAATGTGCTATTTTGTGGCATGGGAACCGTCAGATTTCTTTAGTCCTAGTCATGGTTTGCGTCAAGGAGATCCGTTGTCGCCCTATCTTTTTATTCTTTGTCTGAATGAACTTTCTAAAAAGCTCCTGATGGCTGAAACGGATCACCTCATTAAGCCAATTAAAATGGCTCGGAATAGGAATTTTCCACCTTTTTGTGGATGATATACTTCTTTTCGGTCGTGCCACTAAAGAAAACTTTCAACAATTTATAATACCTTTACTTCTTTTATTGTCAGTGTCGGCCTAAAGATTAATACTGATAAGTCTCGTATTCTCTTCTCTAAAAATACTCAGCGGGACACTCACAACTTTATTAGCTCTCTATCAAGTATACCCATAATTGACAAGTTTGATAATTACCTTGGCGTTCCCTTAACCCAAGGCTGGATAACAACATCTTATTTCACTCATCTGATTGATCAAACAAGAGCGAAGCTAGCAGCTTGGAAAGCCCGTTCCTTATCTTTAGCCGAACAAACGCCTCTTATTAAATCAATTCTTAATTCGATGCCTATCTACACCATGCAAACCTATGCCCTCCCTACTACGGTGACCAATAAACTCGACTCCTTAAGTCGTAATTTTCTTTGGGGACATTCGAAGAGAGAGAAAAAATGGCACGCTCTTATGTAGGGTAAAGTCATTATTCCCAGCTATGCGGGTGGTTTAGGTATTTGGAAGACTGGGAATGCAAATAAAGCCATGTTTTTAAACATCGTTTGGCGGTTATGGAAACAACCCCAGTCCCTCCAGGCCATTGAGCTAAAAGCTAAATATCATCACCATTTGGACTGTCAGGAAAATGACCAACTCCTCTCCCTTTTTGGAAACAAGTGTTTAATGCACGTGATAGTCTACCCTCTTACGCTGGCAAATGGGGAACGGTGAGTCTATTTCCTTCTGGTACCACCAGTAGCATCCTGTCGGAGTACTTCATAAGTTTCTAATTGGACCCCTTATAGAGCAGGCAGAAAACCTTCGTGTCAAAGACGTCATTATCAATAAAAAAATGGGATTTGGTTAGCCTTCAGCTATTAGCCCCTGACTTCAATTTGTTAAACGCATTACTGCTGTACCCTTTCCCTTTTTCATGATAAACTGGATACCATTAGTTGGCCTTACGACAAAGGCGAGTACACTGTTAAATCGGCTTATAATCGGCTAATTTGGAGAACCGCAGTGATTGGATGTGGATTTAGAAAATCCCCTGCCTCCCTCGGGTCCAAAGTCTTATATGGAAATGTGGGCATTATGCTATTCTGGTACGAAATAATCTCCCATGGATTGACATCAAAACCTACCCTCATAATTATGGAATTAACGAGACTGTAGGCCATTGTCTACGAAGCTGCCCCTCTATAATAAGGATATGGAATTCAGCGAACCCCAACGCTACGACGGGCCATAAGCTCAATCTAGTCAAGCGATAGGTCCGCAACAAACTCTTTGGAACATCAATTTCGCCTTTCTTTTGTGAACCATATGGCATCACCGTAATAAATTAGTCATCCTAAATGAAAAGTTCACTAATATTGGAACAATTATTCAAGAGGCTAACACACGAGCACGGGACTATATATTCTTCAAGAATCTGAACAACAAGATATCTACTCGAACTATGATCAATAGAGGTTGGAAACTCCCTCCAACTCAATGGTTCAAGATCAATACAGATGGTAGCACAAAGCCAGCTCTAGCTATCGGAGGCGCTGTCGCTATTATTAGAGACCACAATGGGTCTTGGGTGAAGGGTTGTGCCCGCCATCTACATTACACGGATAGCCATTCTGTGGAATGGTGGGTGGTCGCAACGACCTTGCTCTGCCTGGGATATGGACTGTCGGCACTTTCTTTTAGAAGTTGATGACAAGAACGTAGTTGATTTGCTTGAAACTAACAAATCCCCTCCCCTGCTAATGGAAACTCTGATTATGGATTGCAGGGCACTCCTTAAGCATTTTAGGTGTGTCATTGTTTCCCATGGGTTCCAAGAAACAAATTTTTGTGCGGATTGCATGGCTAAACAGGCGGTGGATCAGTGTCTTGATTTCCAGATATGGGAACATGCGCCGATCTTTTTGTCACCACTCCTGAACCTTGATATTAGTGAGAGAGTCACCACATGTTGTGTGACTCAAACATTTGTTTAAGTTAAATAAAATTTCTCCTATTTAAAAAAAAAAAAAGTACTGCTGAGACATGTAGGTCCTCCATACATATAAGCTTAGCAAATTGTTATACAAGCATAATGGTTCTTGTATGTTACCATCCCTTTCCCCTACCTGAGAAAATATTTGTATATATAATACATCTGTTTCCCTCATTTTATAGCCAAAGAAGGGAGGTTGACAAAAAGTGGGTTTGGCAACTTGATTCAAGTTCTGATAAAGCAATGGCAATGCAACTGAGACAGCATGACCATTCCTTTTCCCAAAAGAGTGGCTGTGATATCCCACCATCCAATCTCGAATCTAAAAGCTACCTAGCTGACACGACAGTCAAGAATTCTTAATTGGATAGTTGTGAATAAGACTGTAAATTAACCGAGCTGTTTATGCACGGCTCTTGATTCATTCCTTAAAAAATTCGTTCATGTTCGTTTGTATAATATATAAATCCAATAATAACACATTTTTAGAGCTCGTTTATTAAACAAGCTGAGCATAGACATTCTAAAGTGTACACAACTATATTCATGAACAACTCATCTAAGAAATAAATTAACTATAATATGTCAAAAGACTTGAAATCATATGACCTAATTGTAATAATTGAAGTGTAAACCAGAAGGCCCTAAAATCAGTTAACCAAAAGCCCAAACCCACATATAAGTTCCCAATGTCGAAGCCAATGCAAACATCAAATTTGGATCGGACATCCTTGCCACTATTCATCAAGATTCTAAAGCCAATCTCTAGCCCGTTGTACAAAAATATAACCAATTCTGTCGATGGACAGTCTTTATCCGTCAATCATTTCCTAGTATTTATGGCAATTCGAATGTTGGTAGTTCAGGCCTGTATTTTGTAAATTTCCTCTTGAGTTCTTGAACAAGTTTTCATATGAACTCGGATCGAATAGTTAAACAAACAAGCCGAGCTGAGCTCGAGTTCTGTGATAAGAAACTCGAGCCGAGTTCAAACATCAAGATTTGGCTAGCTCGTACCGAACAAGAGCCCAGTTTAGTACTTGTAAATAAACAAACTGAGCTCGAACACATTCTTGTTTAGTTCAAACTCGGTTCATATATAGCTAACTATAGTTGTAAATAGCTCCAAATCAACGGATTCAAAGAATTATGCAATGGAAAAGGACACCCCCTGACTCCACCCCATCGCAAGGAAAATACACTGAAAGCATCATCGACTGGGTATTCAATTTCCCATGTCATTGCTATAATACTCCAACAGGACCATTAGCTTATTTGATTGGTTAAGGAAACTACCCAGTAGCTCATCAAGTGGTACCACTTTTACTTAGACCAAAACGAGTG
Source organism: Escallonia herrerae (assembly GCA_033070095.1). Classification (NCBI taxonomy): domain Eukaryota; kingdom Viridiplantae; phylum Streptophyta; class Magnoliopsida; order Escalloniales; family Escalloniaceae; genus Escallonia; species Escallonia herrerae. The sequence continues at coordinate 84,575 of JAVXUP010000824.1, forward strand.
GATCACATAATTTTGAATTGTTTGCTGGACCTGAATCGAAATATTTTAATCCCTCTCCATGTCGTATTTTGGATTAAGACTTCTTATTTTCATCCTCATTTAAACTCTTTAGTTTCCTCCTCATGCCATAACTCGGATCGAGGTTATAGATTTTCTTGATCATTAACTAATCTCGCGTTTGATGTTTCACGTGAAGGCAGGTGTTAAGTTATTCTTCACATGAGCTAGAAATAAGTCGTACATCTATTTCTTATACCTAGTGGATTTATCCTTTCTATGAGTATGTTGTTGGATTGAATACTAAACTCGCATTTAGAAAGAAAGAATTGTTCTTAGAAAAATACAACTTTCAACAAAATGAAAATGCCAAGCGTTGCAAGATGAAAGAGCTATTGCTTTGCTTATGGCAGATCCATTAAGACATTGCATTCTTGTCTAGAAAAGCCTTGTAATTTTCAAACCTAAGTTTGGCGGGACAGACAGGCCAAAGCAGTGAGGGTGGGAATTGCCGGGCTTAATTTATCCAGCGAGGGGCACCACCTAAGAATGTAAACAATTACTAGCAGTGGTGATCATGACTTCAAGTGCAAAGCAGCATGCATCTGCTTCTCAGCACAAATTATGGTGCCGTTCTTTCATATGCTACATACATCTGCTTCTCAGCACAAGAAGCCATTGCAAGCAACACTTCTTTCTTTAAAGGTCACTTTCAACTGCAAGAAAGCTCTCTTTTTAGTTAATCAAGATCAATACGTGCATGTTGTCCGATCTACACAGAATTATCTAGTAGCAGTCATTACTGAAGGCTATTATTTGGATTACAGTGAACTACAATTTTCAAAATATTGGCCAGTACGTTAGAGAATTGAGACCCACATATTATTACTAGTAAGGCCCTCCTAAATTAAACTTTTGGACTAATTACACTTATGTCCCTGAAGATAGGATATAATTACAGTCAAGGATACTAAATTTCAAAAGGCATCAGTGGTGTCCTTCCGTTCTTTGTCCGTTAAAAAATCGTAAATTTTGATGATGTCATCCGTTATGTATTTTTAAAATACAATTACTACCCTTGTACATTATTGAATAATTTTTCACTTCAACCCCCAATTTGAAAATTAGGGTTTTGAACCCTAATTTGCACTATCACACACATTGATTGTATGTGTAAGAACTTAATGAATTAGGGTTTAAAGGTTTTCCTATGTTGCAATGAATACTTAGAAAATTAGGGTTTTTTTCCTAATTACACTATCACAGACCACTACCTCGCCGTTGCCGCCACAGGGGGAGGGCCTACTGTTGTCGGGTCTGCTGTTGCCAAGTTGCCGCCATTAACTTCTCCGGTTTCACTCTCGACTCGTCCCTCCCAACTCATCTCGAGACCCGATTTAGCAAGCTCAAATCCTTCCCGTCAAGAGAACCCACGCAGAAGAGCTCACATTATTCGCATTTTCCTTCTACCAAGTCATTCAAACCTCAACTCGACGGCGAGTCAAAGGATTCAGCTGGATCGAAGCCCGAGCCAGAGTGGTGGAGGATGGAGGGGCGGCGGCGATACGTTTAGGAGGGAAGGACTCAAGTTGAGAAAATTTGATGGAGGTGGCGGCGCAGGTACGATGAATCTACTGTTGCCGCCGCAAAATGAACCCAATGTCTCACCACAAACCTTAATTGGCTTCAAACATTTTCAAATGATTCCACAAACCCCATGTCTCACCACCCACCTTCTCCATCAATTCTCCCCAGTACCCAGTTCCCCAAATCCTCACTTCCCTTGCCTCAACTAACATCTATACGTATAGTTACGTATTTGATGTGTTAATGTTTATGAGTTTTTGTGAATCACTTGGAGCAGTGTGCTTCATTCACTCGGAATCATTTACTTACTAAATAGGATATCCCTAATTTGAAAAATTAGGGCTTTCAAACCATTAATTTGTTAAATTAGGGTTTTGAAATCCTAATTTGGAAATTTTGAAACCCTAATGTGAACAAATGAAACCCTAATTTGATGACTGAATGGCATTTGAAAAATTATGTTCCTAAATCATGGCCAATTTGGTCTTTTCGTTTCAAACTGTTATGTATTTGTATTTTCCATCTGATCAACAGACATAAGTGTAATTTATCCAAACTATTGTCTTTATCTGTAATTATACCCTAACATCAATGATATATGTGTAATTAGCTCTACACTTTCTTGAGCAGTACCGAAGATGCTAAAAAAACATTTGCAGATGCTAGCCATGGTAATACAACAAGACTTACATTTCATGATCTTCTTGTTTGTGGGTATCTCTCCAAAAGTTGTTCCACTATTATCAATAAATAAATGCTTCCATTGTGATCGTAAACAAACTTCTATAAGGGGAGAGGTCATGATCAAACCACTGAAAGTTATATGCATCCCCCTTGCTATTCATGCACGTGTAGGGTGGATATCCACCCTCTTTCCTCTCCTGCACTATAAATAGAAGCCAATTACACCATCAATTTCCAAACTTGAGTGCGTACAGCATACAATACTCACTTTATCCCAATCATTCTCCAGATATCTCGTTTGAAGAAAATGTCTAACTGTGGAGGAGGCTGCAATTGTGGCTCTGACTGCAAGTGTGGCAGCAGCTGTGGGTTAGTCCTTATGTTCTCCTCTCGATAACAAACTTCATCAAACGTAAAAACTAATCTCATTTCTTTCTGAAGAGCACCACCCAAAATGGTGTACTTGGTACTCTCAAATGGTTTTCTCGCCTCCACTTTTTGCTTCCATCCTTGTCTCAAATATCACAACTTATATGATGCAGATGTGGGATGTACCCTGACATGGAGAAGACCACTACTTCAACAGCCATCGGTGGGATTGCACCAACAAAGACGTATGTATAAATGACTTGAATGCCAAAAAAAATCGCAAAAAGTAATGAAGAATGCCTGAGTTGAATTCTATGTACTCTTTCTTTACATAAGATAGTATCTCATATTAATTGTATATCTTCCCTTCATTATGGTCTGAATCTGTTGCAAAAAAGAAAGCCTTGGCTCAAGGTGAGGGCTTTTTAGCAATGATTTTGCACATATGTCTAGAAGTGTTAATAGCGCCTTTAAGCTGGCACAGCATACGCCGGCGCATGGTGCACGGGGACATGTGTGTAGGCATGTCCATGCACACTGCACACTTCGTATTACTAAAACAATATAGCATTACACATAGCCACTTATATACCCACAACTTTTTTATTTCTCAAGCAATGTGAGAATCCATGTTACAACCCTTTGAATTCCTTATTTTATTTCAAATTTTTATGACCTTAGATCCCCGTAACCACTTAATGAAGATGAGTGGTTCTTTTTTGAACATTACAAAATGTAGTAGTGCAAACTTTAAAATTCAAATACAAGGAAATGAAACAAGATTGTCATAAATGACATTTGATTACCAATTATACAGGTATGTTGAGGGGTCAGAGAAGAGCTTTGGAGCAGAAGGAGGACATGCCTGCAAGTGTGGATCAAACTGTACCTGTGACCCATGCACCTGTTAAAAGACCAAAGCCTCAAACAAAGCAACAAGAAGATGTCTTTCTTTTATGTGTGGAAATGTGTAATAAAACTTTTCAATAGGTAGCCATGAGTATACCTTGAATTTGGTTATCTCATGGCTACATGTATTTATGTATTTCTCTGCTTTCTGGGCTCATCAAGATTTACCATATATGGGAAGGAGTTGTGAGATTATATGGAACATCTAATTTAGCTCCGTCACTTAAAATTAATCTGTTTTCTTTTCCTCCTTGATCGTGTTTCCTGTTTTTGTTTCTTGCATCTGAATCTTGTTGTCCTCTCCATACCAACAAGTATTCATTCTGAAAAAGCAATTAACCAGGCAAGACACCAATTGAACAGATTTTGAACAAACGAAAAAGAAAAAAAATGACTCTGAAAACAGAATGAAACTAGTTCTAGCTAGAACAAGTGGAGAACAAAGCTGTAAAGCCAGCCGTCGAGTAATAATAGCTAGCCAAACATCCAGATCGGAGGATAGAAGTCCTGCTAAACACATCCTTAATACTCCACTGCATGTATAGTATCCAATTTGAGGACATAGGTAGCAGGGGCTTAGTCCAAAAAGCTTTACTTGCCTGTAACACACGTCGAAGGTAGATTATAGAACAAAGAAAAGCACATACTGAAGGCAGTTCTAGCTAAGAGCCTCATCACTAGTACACTGCACAGTGCAAATGAAAAATATCCTCTCATTATCTCCAGTAAAACAGAAATACCGGATATCGATTCCTCTTAGTGACTCTTTAAGTATCGCTGAAGTTTTCAAGAAGGTAAAAGCATATACTATTAGCCGACCCAGACAAAATAGGATGACTGAATGGTTAAAATCACGTACTTTTGGTCTTCATATTAGACCATTGTTTTTTCACGGAAGTGGCAGACCTTTTAAGAGCTTGACTGCTCAGTAATGCTCCCTGAAGGAAAGTGTTGGTGTTCAACGCGCTACAATACTTGGTCAAAATTTTAATTATATTAGATGCTTTATATTAGAGCATCGTTTTTCCGTGCAAGAATCTCTGGTCTTAATTTCTGAAGGTAAATGGATAAGGCAGGGACAGATTTAGAAAGTCTAATCGGATCGGATAAGTTATAAGAAAAAATTTATGACTACCGTGTCACTATTGGATGCATTAAATACAAAATAAATTGTTTAATTTGACAACTAATCATACAATTTCACTATTCATACTGATTTACTTAAAGGGTTAATTACAAAATTGTACCATGTAGTTTACACGTTTTTTGCACTTTAGTCCCGTGTTTACAACTTTTACAATAGTGTCCCCTGAGGTTGACAAAACCATTGCAAACAGCTCCAAAATTGAATGTCCATTCAATTTTGGACGTTAAGTCCCCATGTGCACCCCGCATGCCATTTTGGCATAGGCAAATCTGTAATTTCTCCTACCCCCATCTTCCCTTTCTCACTGTTCATCTCTCTGACCTTGCCCAAGAGTTACAGTCGACCACGGACCACCTACAGCCGCCGTAGCCACCAAGGGGTCATCCATAATCCCACACAACCGCAAAAACCAAACAATGGGGCAATGCCGCCACAATCACTCCACTGCACTTGGCTGCACAGCCATCGCAAAGCTGCCAGAGCAGCGCCAACAACATCCAAAAAAAAAATTCAACACAAGTTCATCCATCTGAGTTGCACAACCATTGCCAACGGAGCCGTGGACACCACAAACTGCCGAACACTGTCATGTGGCTGCCGGAGCAACAATAGCGTCCTAGCAAAAAAAGGGGGAGAGAGAAACAAAAGATGAAGAGGCCAGGCAGCGCCGTCGGCCGTGGGTTAGAATCCTAGCGCCGCCGCAGTGGCGTGTCTTCCAGCAAGGCGTTGTCCAGCTCTTGATCTGCGCCACCGTGCCCATGAGGAGAGCACTGGCATCGTCTACGGCAATCAATTGCCACCATATCCAAATCTATCAACCGCCACAAGCCCTGGCGGCACGTCACCGCCATGATCAACCGCTTCAATCGGTGCCTTGCGGCAGTCGGTGCCACCGCCGCCTCACGGTTATGGCCTTACAGCTACGTTGCCTACCTACCGTCTATAAGGACTAGCACCGTCGTCCAGATTTGCTCCACTGATGGTTGCAGCCCTTTTTGATTTGCACCATCACGACTACTAAAAAGAATCGTGATGAGATTTCCTTCAGATCGATTCCCATTTTTTCTTTTTCACGGATCTGCTTGTTGGGGTTTGACAATTTGTTCATCAAATCTTACCTTCTTTCTTTTTTTGTTTGTGTGTGTGTGGTGTGGGCACACGAGGGTTCCATATTTGTGGTGGAGGATGGCAGGACCATGTTGGTCGTTGTGGGTTTCTGGTTGATCGGAGGACAAGTTGACACCTTGTAGTGGCAGGGAAGGACGCGTGAGAGAGAGAGAGAGAGATATGAATAGTGAGAAAGGAAAGATAAGGTAGGAAAAATTACAGATTTGCCCATGCCAAAATGGCATGTGCAGTGCACATTGGGACTTAACGTCCAAAATTGAACGGACATTCAATTTTGGAGTTGTTTGCAATGATTTTGTCAATCTCAAGGGATACTATTGCAAAAGTTGTAAACACGGGGAGTCAAGTGCAAAAACGTGTAAATCACAGGGGTCAGTTTTGTAATTAACCCTTACTTAAATTAGTAAGGTTAGTCAACTACAAATTACTAATCTTTCATAAAAAAAAAAATTAACTCTGATTGTCTTTATGTATTACTAATATGATTATTAATTGTACGAGGATAATAATCACGAATAAGTTAAAATACTACAAGAATTTAAAAGAACTAACTTTGATCTTTTCTTTGTAACTGGAGATTTAAAATTTGAAATAATGAAGATGAACAATGGAACGAGAAAGACAAAGAATATAACAACCGGTGACACAAAAAGTCAACGACACAAAAAATTAAAATAATACATGACAGTTTCCTAAAAATTTTAAACTTGATTAACCATAACTTAAAACAATTAAACACATATTCTCAATTTAGGGGGGGTGCGGGCACCCCCCCCCCCCCCCCCATCATGCTGTTGATCCGCCCATGGGATAAGGTTTTTCATTAAAGATGGACAAGAAGGAAACAGTAGAAGAACCACAGTTGAACTTGAAACAAAATCCTTGTAGTACTATATAGACCAGTTTTGATATCTAAGTTGTGTGATGGGTAGAATGGACAAGTCAGTTAGCCTCGGGAATTTGTTGATTTTTCAGGTTCTGCAGGATTAAGAATTTGATCATTCTAGCTCTAATGTTTGTTTTTCTTTCCCCAAAATCAACCCTCTTTATCTATACAAATATAAAAGCACAGATTGGGTTAAATGACTAATCTTTTCTTTCATTAAAATACCTTTTTTTAATTGATATTTTCATAAAAAGTTAAGGATGAGTAAGGGTGTTTTGACCTATAACATTTTTTTCCATTATATACCCTTTTTAAGTTAGAGTGTTATTTAAAAATAAGGGTTTTATTGACTTCTCATAGGATATAAAACCTTTGTACTTAAAATACCCTTATTGAGATATATATTTTAGTTAGAGTTAAGGATTGTTTTGACTTTTGATTAAAAAAATTTATTATTAAATACTTATTTTTTATAAGACTGAGACTAAAAATAAAGATATTTTTTACTTCTCTTATGGTAACAAGCCTCTTTCGTGACATATCTTTATTGAAATATATGTCTTTGCTAGAGTAAATGATTGTTTTGACTTTCATTGAAAGGAAAAAAAGAGGAAAAGAAACCCTATGAAAATTCTATAATCATGTTTTTTAACTATTGAAAAAGTTCCAATCAAACCCTACCGTCTCTATTCACGTTAAAACTAAATTACCTTAGAGTTATTATATGTTCTCCATCATATTTGATTAAAGAAATAACTTGCAGAGAACATAGTTTTCTATATATTTTTTAGAGAAATGTAACATATCTAAATAAATTGAATATTTTGTCAGAAACTCAATTCTTTTTAATTTTTAATTTCATATTTGTATGTGGATGCATATGCTATAAATTTGAATTATTCGGCATGAATATAGATTATAATATAAATATATTAGTACATTAAAACTATCGTAAACCTAAACTTTAGTTCTAAATTTTGAATACGGACATATTGGTATAAAGAAGTTGTTGTAAAACTAGAGTTTATTAGGATTTCTAAATGCATATGTAATCCTGACTGGAGTTAAATGACTAACCCTTTTGTTTTCCTCTTAAGATGCTCTTTTTAAACTGAAGTCTTCATACAAAATTAGTGTTGATTAGGGGTATTTTTTACTTGAAACTTTTTTTCTCATCAAATGCCCATTTTGCATTAAAGTGTTGTTAAAAAAATAAGGATGTATTTGCCTTCTCTTAGTATATCAAGCATCTTTGCTTAGAATACCCTTATAAGAATCTATGCTTTAGTTAGAGTTAAGGGTTGTTTTGTCTTTTAGTAGATAAAAAAATTTATGAAAACTTAAAAATCACCCTTGAACTCCTGCACATTCTTTGATTATCGAAAATTTTCTATCAAAACCTATCACCTCCATTCATGTTAAAGCGAAATACTTCAGAGCTACTGTATGTTCTCCATCAATTTTGATTAATAAAAACAACTTGCAGAACAACAATGTATTCTATAGCCTTTAAGAATAAATATAATATACCTACACTAAATTAAATACTTTTTCAGAAACCCAATCTTTTTTTAATTTTGTAAAACACAATTGTATGTTAATGTGTATTCTACAAATTTTAATAATTTTTCATGTATATATATTTCAATGCAAACATATTCGTACATTGAAATTATCATATAACTAAAATTTAATTCTAGATTTCAATTGAAGACACACACATTGGTGTAAGAAAGCTATTGTAAAACTAGAGCTTTAGAAATTTTAAATGTATATGAATCACTAGATCACACAACTCTGCTGCTAATTATAGCTTGAATTCGTGGCAAGTACATAATCTTATATTCGTATTAGAGTTATTGAAATATCCTTATTTGCATGACAAAATCTATCGCATTCCGAGACATCATTTATTTACATGAAGACATATTATTCATATAGCTATTGTCTTCGTATATTTCACTCTTGTAAGTCATATGATTAGATGAAATCCAATTGATAAAGATTCTAATTTATTTCGACTCAAATGATTAATAATTTTTTTTTAACTTGAAAACTCTCAAATTTTGTTGTACAAGGGGTTAAATATTAAAAAAAAATCTTAAACTATTCGTTTCAAGTTTAAAAGTATTCTAAATATTTTGAATTTTTAATGGTAAGGCTAAATTCTACTGTTTTAGCTAACTTTAAAGATTTTGATACTAAGGAGGTTCACTAATACATCTTCTTTGGTGGCGATGGGTTGACACAATATTAGTGTGATTGATGGTATTGAGGTTTGTGTTGGGTCGATTTGAGGGGGTGATGGGTCGTCTGTTGGCGATGGGTTGACACAAACAAGAATCTTATACATCTTCTTCTAGATTTTGACTCCCAAATTTTTATTTTTGTTCATTTGGTTTGTTAAATCATGATGATTTGTTGCAAGTGATTGGAGTGAGAAAGCTGTGACAATTTATTGGGGTAAGAAGGCTGAAGAAAGGTGAGAAAGCTGAAGAACACGATTATGGTGGGACGCGATTGTGGCTGTGGTTGTCACCGGTTGTTGGGGGGAGCGTGTGTGTATATGTTGTCTATGTGTGTCGAAGCTAAAGAAGTGTAAATGAGTGATGGTGGTGGGGCTGTATAGTATGATGAAGGGACAGTGAATAACTTTTGAAGAATTACATTCTTAAGTGACGAGCATTCGAGTCTTTTCATATTTCTGTATTTTTTTCGGTCAACGAACATAACTGCTATTGTTCCACCTAATGGACACGCATGTATTTTTACCTTAACTTCAAGGTCATGGGTGCAATTAAGCCTACAATCTTCTTAACTCTCAAAACCTTATACCATTGGTAATTTTTTTTTCCTTTTTATTTTGATGTACAGGTTTTTATTTGATGAATGATATGAAATTATTCTTGATAAACTTTTGTTGAGTTTGTATTTATATTAAACCTGTAATGCTTATACATAAATATAGGATGAAAACGTAGTTTGTGAATATTATTGGAATTAAGTAGTTCATTACCATTATCTGATAACAACTTCATACATTTATTTTGCAGTATAGATTTCAAAAGGAGACACACTGGCACACATGTATATAGACTTTTTAGATGAGTAGGTTTGGTTTTATCATATAAATCTGTGTTAAAAATAAAAGTCTTTATTTTACTACTAAGATTAACAAGCTCATGCTAGATAAAAACTAAAAAAAAAAGAGAATTTTAGAGTATACTATCAAGAGAAATTTAGAATACACTATAATTTTTTAATTGAAAAGTAGAAAAAGAAATTAATTAAAATTAAGCATAATTTTAGACAAATTGTACTCGAATGTTAAAACTTAAGATAGAAAAAGTTGAAAAAAAGACTTGCTATGTATTTTAATATTACAATAAGAGATACATGAAAATTATACTCCCTTCATCCCAAATTATTCGATCATATTTGAATGCCCCCTTTTTTGGGATATGAGTTTTTTATTTTATCCCGAGAGAGAGGGAAGGAGGAGGAGGGGGGAAAAGTGGTTGAGTAAAGAGAAGTGGATTGGTGGAGGATCAGATGTGAAGAGATAAGTAAAATAACAAAAAGTGTACACAAAGTACACATGTAAAAATACTATAAAATCTTTCTTAACCTAAAAACTAATCAATTTTTACGAACAACCTAAAAAGGAAACACGATAATTTATTATTATTATTATTTTGGGACAGAGGGAGTACTGAACTAGATCATTACCAAAAGCAAATAAACTGCAGGATATATTTTGACCCCCAATAATCATCGCTAAAAGAAATGGTCATCAGTGTACAGAAAGAAGCAAGATGGATAATAAATGATACTGAAAATCTTAAGTGATGATATTTTGAACTTTAATGGTGATCCTTGCAAGAAAATTTGTCAAAAATCTAAAAGCGAAGATACAAAACTTAGAAAAGATCATTGAAAGCTAAAACTACTAAATTTGTTGCTTAAGTGGTTCAGTTTTTACGTGTGTTCAGCTAGATCTTTTGAGTTTACTTGATTTTTTATTTTAAAGATGCAACATTTAAGCTCCTAATACATTTCCTTTTACAAACTCTGTTGTAGTCATAACTTTTCCCGTTAAACACTTTACTTTAACAATCCCTTTCGGGTTAGTTTTTGACTTTCTTTAGTATCACTTAACAATAATTCAAACTTCTTCTCAATTTCACTTCCTAGACTTACACATATGTCATCAAAACATATTACATGAAATTAGACAAATCCAATATATACACTTGACATTAATTATCTCTAAATATATTCTTCACTTTTATTACTGTACAATCAATCTTGTAATATTTTGAAAGTTAGATTTTTATGGAATATGTTTGAGACTAACTACAATATCCGTATCCCTTTGATGACAAGATCTAATATGAAACAGTCAATTTTCTCTTTTGCGGTAACTTGATATGACGAAAGAAATAAGTCTGATAAATAGTAAAAAATATTGATGATAATTCTTGTGAAAAAATCGAGTTTTGAAAATAAGACCGTACTTTGTGCAGTTAACTTTTCATATTTCAAGTCTTTGATTAGCACTTAACAACTGATTTATTATTATAATTTAATTATAATAGTCATAATGATTAATTTCAATTGTGTTTTTTTTTAATCAAGGTTCATATTATTTTTATTTCAAATTACTATATAACGTGCAAGGCACGTGATCCTTACTAGTGACTATAAAGATGTAGAACTCATCGAAGGGAACGAATTAGATAATATATAGGACACAGTTGGTGTTGGAGCTTTTGAACATATTTTGACATACACTTGAAGCAGTGTGTGAAACTACAAGAGCCTTAAAACGACACATGAAGCTGCTTTAGAAAGGGCATAGCCAACGTACTGTAAACATAGCCAGGCTGTCTGACGTTCTTGCGAGAAGTAGACTATGAAGATTCACAACCAAAGAAAAAAGACACATCCAGTACTATTCTGATGTTGCTTGATATAGGTGAAACAAGAGGTAAAAGAAAAATTATCAGGGGTTACCTAGATAAGATCACTATCACTTATGTGAACTGACAAGTATATGCATCCATCTATGATATTTTAAAGAGTGGCACATGGCACCATAAAATTTCAAACTTGAACTTTTTTCCCAACTTCTGTTTTCTGAATTTTGAAGAAAATATCTAAGTGCGGAGGAAACTGCAACTGTGGCTCTAACCGCAAGTATGGCGGTGGCTGTGTTTAGAGTCTTCATGCCCTCTTTACTATAGTCACCGAGACATACAATTTTTGTTGCTTAAAACAAGGCCCCTTAATTTAGATAACACCATAAAAGCACACGTCTAGTCCTCATATACTCTTCAGCGCTTCTTGTCTGAATGTCTAGTCCTCATATTGCAGATTTGGAATGTGCCCTCACATGGATACCACAACCTTAATAATCAATGGCGAGGTTGCACCAACAGAAGTGTATTTCTGGTACCATCGTAGTATACGAATTATGATGTCTGAAAAAAGATTATGGACCATTGATGGAAGAAGATGCAAAGATAAACCCACACGACTTATTGCATACTTACTATCGGGGGACAAGGATGAGGGGGGATTCACTTACTGTGATACAAAGACAAAAATTTGTTGGTAGCACGCTTTAGCATAAAAAATGGTGTGAAAGAGTGTGGAAATATCAAGGGAAAATTAGAATAAGAGGGGATTTGTAGTTAAATATTTGTAGATGAGGAGTTTATTTTGGGAAATTGTGAAAAAGGGAGGCCACTTTTAAAATATCTGAAAATGGGGGTTAGTTGGAAAAAAAAGGATTTTTGTTTAAAACCTAACTTTTCCATTTCCCAAATCACCCCTCCCCCAGGTTCCCCCACATCAGATTTCTTCTCCACTTCTCCCCCAAATCCCGGTTGGTCTTTTACTCCCTTTTTACAATATGATTCCCTCCAATGGAACTTTGCCATCATTTCCCAGCGTAACAAATCTGTTGTCATTAGTGTAGTAGCTTAGTGACCCATTGAAACAAGTTAGTTGGAGTTGACAAACATGTACTTTCCGTTCTGGGAAGTTAAAGTGGTTCCAATAATGGGCTGGTTTGGAAGGATGGTGTCAGCGGGATGAGCAAAACTTTCCCTGCTGCCAAATTTCAAGTTACCATTGTCGCCAAGGATGAGCTAGCTGGAGTGTGCTTGCCCACCTGGGTTTGGAATGAACAGATTCTGGCCGGAGGAACTGTTGAGATGGAGCTCACCGGAGCGGGTGATGACCAGGAAAGTGAAATTGTTGACTAGGGAGGTGGTGGACCAAACTGATGTGGTCAAGGCAGAGGTGTTGTGGTACTAAACAGAGAAGTTGTAGAGGGATGGAGTGGTGGGGAGGGAGAGGAAACCGGCAGCGAAGGCGGAGTTATTGGAGAGGAGGATTTGGTTCTGGGTGGGATGCCATGAGGGGCTGGAAGAGTTGAAGTAGGTGATGATGGTTTGGGCAGATGAAGAAGATTGAGGGTATGAGAGGAGGAAAAGGAGGAGAGGAGTCATGGTATGTGGAAGGTAGTTAGGTGGGGATGTGTGGATATGGGGGTTTCGGTCTTAAAATGTTAAAAGCGGTTATGAATGAAAAGGCTGGCATTTTGTCCACCCACCCACCCCCCAACCTAAGGCAGATACCCACCTCACCCCCCACATCTCTATGTCCCTCCATACATTTTTGCATAAAAGACTTTTGTATACAAGATTGGGTCATCTATAGAATGCGACATGCCCTTTTGCATAAAAGACTTGTGTTTTTGCATAAAACGACTAGTGTCACCCAAACTGTGCGTCTACACCGTTCTTCTATGATTGCTTGGTAAACACACTTCGAAGTGGATCATTTTCTCATCAACAACTACGTGTATATTGGGCTGAAAAAATGCGGCCTAATTGAGAGGTGACAAAACACTTTACTTTTCATTATAAAACGGCTAAACCGCATCCATTTCTTCAATCCCAACCCCCTTAGCAAGGAAAAGTGTATTTGCATGTAAAGTTCTTTTTTTAGGAGTTTCACTGAAGCAAAAGCAGTGATTGTGCCACCCATAATTTCTGCATAAAAAGACTGCGGCATCGGCAGAATCCGACATGCATGTTTGCACATGAGGACTTGTGTTTTTACACAGACCGTGCTTCTACACCGTTCTTCTATGATTGATCGGTAAACACACTCCGAAGCGAATCATTTTCTCCTCAGCACCTACGAGTATATTTGGGCCGATAAAATGAGGCCTAATTGAGAGGTGACAAAACGCGGCACTTTTCATTACAAAATGGCTAAACCACATCTGTTTCTTCAATCACAATCCCCTTAGCAAGGGAAAGCCTAGTTCCCGCAAGGTCCTTTGGAGAGTAACTGAATATTAATACGAAGGGACAAATACAATTGCATATAATTACTTGCTTTTTTGCAGAGTAAGACTTACTCCGTATATCCCTACGACCACTCACATCCTAACCTTAAAATCTACACACAACTCAATCAACACTCCCCATTTCCTCTGGAAGTCAATCGAATCTTATCAGAAACATTTTATCAAATAGTTGGCGCCCAATCTCACCCTCCCTTAATATCCACCGCCCTTTTTAGCCTCCACAAATCCCCTCAACAAATCAATTCCAATCACCAATATCTTTATTTCCATTATGCTAGTAACGTTAGTCACCACTTCCGATGGTTATTATACAACTATGTAAATTCAAAGGATATAATTGGTAGGTACATACAAGTGAGTTTGGATCAGTTCCAACCTATCTTTTTTTTTAATTAGACGTTGATATTTAAAACTTGATATTTAGTTTTTCATTGTTCTAAAAGCAAAGAAGAAATAATTCTGCTTTGACGAATACCACTGGCACACTTGCATGAAGAAAGGGGGCTAAAGCATTTGCATGGAAGTTGTTGTTCATGAAGGAGATAAACATGTTTGGAATTTTTGGTATTGAAAATTATTACAAGTCGTTGTGTGCAGAAACACAAGTCCTTTTATGCAAAAGTGCATGTTGGATTCTGCCGATGCCCCCGTCTTTTTATGTAGAAATTACAGGGGGCCACAAATACTGCTTTTGCTAGGGTGGGACTCCTAAAAAAAGAGGACATTATGGGAACTATGATTTCCCTTGCTAAGGGGGTTGGGATTGAAGCAACGGATACAGTTTAGCTATTTTGTAATGAAAAGCACCGCGTTTTGTCACCTCTCAATTAGGCAGCATTTTATCGGCCCAAATATACTCGTAGATGCTGAGGAGAAAATGATCCGCTTCAGAGTGTGTTTACCGATCAATCATAGAAGAACGGTGTAGAAGCACAGTCTAAGTAAAACTAGTCACATTCTGCGGAAACACAAGTCCTTTTGTGCAAACGTGCTTGTCAAATTCTGTCGATGCCCCAGTCTTTTTATGCAGAAATTACGGAGGGCATAATCACTGTTTTTTATTCAGCAGGACTTTTAAAAAAAGAAGAACTTTACATGCAAATACACTTTTCCTTGCTAAGGGGGTTGGATTGAAGAAACAGATGCGGTTTAGCTGTTTTGTAGTGAAAAACAAAGCATTTTGTCACCTCTCAATTAGGCCGCATTTTTTCAGCCCAAATATACACGTAGTTGTTGATGAGAAAATGATCCGCTTCGGAGTGTGTTTACCGAGCAATCATAGAAGGACGGTGTAGACGCACAGTTTGGGTGATACTAGTCATTTTATGCGGAAATACAAGTCTTTTATGCAAAAGTGCATGTCGGATTCTGCCGATGACCCAGTCTTTTATGCAAAAGTGCATGGAGGGACATAGAAATGTGGGGGGTGGGGTGGGTATCCGCTGCAAGGTGGGGGATGGGTGGGTGGACAAATGCCAACCTTTTTATTCATAGCCGCCCTTAACATTTTAAGATCGAAACCCCCTATATCCACACATCCCCACCTAACTACCTTCCACATACCATGACTCCTCCTCCTCCTCTCATACCCTCCATCTTCTTCATCTGCCCAAACCATCATCACCTACTTTAACTCTTAAATCCTCATCTCCAATAACTCCGCTTCCCTGCCGGTTTCCTCCTCCTCCCCACCACCCCATCCTTCTACAACTTCTATGTTTGGTACCACAACACCTCTTCCTTGACCACAGCAGTTTGGTCCACCACCTCCCCAGTCAACAATTTCACTTCCCTGGTCATCACCCGCTCCGATGAGCTCTATCTCAACAGTTCCTCCGCCAGAATCTGTTCACTCCAAACCAAGGTGGGCAAGCAAACCCCAGCCAGCTCATCCTTGGCAACGATGGTAACTTGAAATTTGGCAGCAGTGAAAGTTTTGCTCATCCCACTGACATCATCCTTCCAAACCAACTTATTAATGGAACCACTTTAACTTCCCAGAACTGAAAGTACACGTTTGTTAACTCCAACAAACTTGTTTTCAATGGGTCATTGAGCTACTACACTAACGACAACAGATTTGTTCCGCTGGGAAGTGATGGAAAAGTTCCATTTGAGGGAATCAGATTGTAAAAGGGGAATAAAAGATCAACCGAGATTGGGGGAGAAGTGGAGAAGAAATCTGATGTGGGGCAACCTAGGGGAGGGGTAATTTGGAAATGGAAAAGTCAGATTTTAAACAAAAACTATTTTTTTCCAACTAACCCCCTTTTTTAGAGATTTTAAAAAGTGGCCCCCCTTTTCACAATTTTCCAAAATAAACTCCTCATCTACAAATATTTAACTCCAAATCCCCTCTTATTCTAATTTTCCCAAATATCAAGACGAGATTTAATGAGATGTATGTGTTCATGCATGTAAAAGTAAGTATAATAGCTATAGATGAAAATGGACAATTACCTGCAACTACGGGTGAGTTTTGTTTCGGCCAAAATGTCGCTTTGAGGCATCATCATCTTGGAAAAAAAAAATTTCCCCAGTGTTTTGAGGCATCATGGTGATTCTTTTTTTTCTTTGCTTGGTTGTTGCACCAGTTGTGAAGGATTTTTGCTTTCAATTTTTGTTATTGCTCTACATTATCGCTACAAAAGGCAAAAAGTTGCTACCTAAAAGGTCCCGAGGCCGAAATAGTGAATTAACTGTCATAAGATACTATTTATAAGAGTTGAGAATTTTTAGGACAAAACATATCTTGCACCGTCAAACTTATCCCACTTTACAGAAATGTCGTCGACAATTGACTAAAAGGCTTTAAGGTCGTCTCGACTGGTTGATCTAAACTACCTGACATAAAAATAACTCAAATTGGGTATCCAAATTGTAGCAAAATCATGCAACGTTAACTCACTTGTGAATAAATCTTTACGGATAGATTTCACTCATAACTAAATACTAGCACAAAGTTATGTCACAACTCACAAGCAAAAATTACCAAAAAACACATTTTACCTTTCAACATTGATCTGTGGTTTTAAATGGGCAATAAAATAACCACTAGCCTAAGAACCATATTTGGCTGTACAGACCTTGAAAAACACAACAACGGCTTACAACTTTTGTTCTTATGGACGAATTTGATCGCTACTAAGCATGCGAGCAGTAGTCATCCGTCTGAGCGGAAGAAGCTTCTTTCAAGCAATACGTCGAACGCTGCCCGTCGCTTGGTCTACCCACCAAAGTTTCAGCTACTGTAACCAACTACCTGATACTTCATGCGGGGAAATCTCAGAATCAAACACTGGAGAACATGGAAAAGAAGAAGAAGAAGGGCGGCCCGAGAGCTTGTGTGGAAGGATCCAGAAGCTTCCGAGAGGAGAATCCGTTGGGTCTGCTTTTCAGAGCTGGATGGGTGACGGCTTCCCGGTTCACAGAGGCGATATCTTTCACACCATCAATCGCTTGCGCAAGCGCAAATCCAACAAGCGTGCCCTCGAGGTATCTCTCTCTTTGAGTGTCCGTTCTTAATTTTATGATGGCGAGTGCTTTTGCATACTACCTGTTTGCATATATGCCTGCTAGAAGTGCCAAGTGGGTAGAGTAGTTTATTTGTTATGCAGAAGTATTTAACTCAAGTACATGCGTCAGCTTATCGTGAACTCAATACGATTTAGTTCAATGTGTCGTCGAAGCAGATTGGTACCTCTGAAATTTGCTGCGTGAGCAAAAGTAATGCAATGGCATGATTGCACCTTATGAGGTTATGGTTGCACATTTGCTCTGGCAGCAAGGATTTTGCTTTGGAAATATGGACATCCTTCATGCTTTTACGTTGAATCATGATGTCATATTCGTCATGTTAGAAGAACCCACTGATAAAACCTGGGAATATAAACTTTACACTTCTCATGTTATCATCTTTGTGATTTCCTCAAATGGAAAAGTTTGAGATGCAAACATCATTCTTATGGAATTTGCCATTTCTTCATATAGTTCTGCCTAAGATTGTTGTGTATAACATAAGTATTCGAATAAATTAGGAATTGGGTCATTGAAATCGAGGGAAAAATCCTAACGACCCCTTTAGTCTACAGTCTACTGCTTTTTGGGTCAATATTGCAGATGCTATAGTTACCTATAGAAAGCTGTGCTGAATTCTTATATTCCTTCATTGTCTCCATCACTTTTCACAGGTGATGGAGTGGGTGATAAGGGAAAGACCATACAAGCCAAAGCCACTAGATTACTCTTACCTGTTGGAGTTTACAACGAGGCTTCATGGAGTATCACAAGGTGAGAGACTGTTCTCTCATGTCCCATCCGAGTTCCAAAATGAATTGCTCTACAACAATCTTGTCCTTGCATGCTTGGAAAAAGGCGTGATAAGGCTTTCACTTGCGTACATGAAGAAAATGAGGGAATTGAGTCATCCCATCTCGCACTTAGCTTTCAACCGCCTAATTATTCTCCATTCCTCCCCTAGCCGTAGGAAAGCTATTCCAAAAATCCTCACTCAGATGAAAGCTGATAAGGTAGCTCCACATGTCTCAACTTATAACATTCTTTTGAAAATAGAAGCCAACCAACACAATGTTGAACAGTTGGTAAAGGTATATGGTGATATGAAGCGAGCAAAAGTTGAACCAAATGAGATATCTTACTGCATATTGGCCACTGCACATGCTGTGGCAAGGTTGTACATCGTGTGTGAGGCCTATGTTGAAGCTGTGGAGAAATGCATGATAGGAAACAATTGGTCAACGCTAGATATCCTTGTTATACTATATGGCTATTTGGGGAAGCCAAAGGACCTAGAAAGAACTTGGGGTGGTGTTCGAGAACTCCCTCATGTAAGACCTAAAAGTTTCATGCTTGCGATAGAAGCATTTGGTAAGATCGGAGCGCTGAATCGAGCTGAAGAGCTTTGGCTTGAGATGAGATCAGAGCATGGGTTGAAATCCACAGATCAATTCAATTCAATGATATCTGTTTACTGCAAACTTGGGTTAATCAGTAAGGCAACTGGGCTCTATAAAGAACTGGATAAAAATGGATGCAAGCCAAATGCCATCACTTATCGCCATCTTGCTCTCGGTTGCTTGAAAGCAGGGTTGATGAAGGAAGCACTGAAAACTCTGGAGTTGGGAACGGATCTGGCAACAAGCACCATGATCAGGAAATCAATCCCATGGCTGGAGACCACTTATTCAATAGTTGAAATATTTGCAGAGAACGGTGATTTAGAGAATGTTGAGAGGTTCTTTGAAGAATTGAAAAATGCAAACTATACTAGGTATACTTTCGTTTACAATACTTTGATTAAGGCTTATGTCAAGGCCAAGATTTATGATCCACATCTCCTAAAAAGGATGATCCTGGGAGGGGCTAGACCAGATTCTGAGACCTATAGCCTATTGAAACTTGCTGAGCAATTCCGGACGTAATCTAACTTCCAGACGTAAAATTTTCAGTTCTTCTTCTAGAGCACAGGTATGATCACAGTGTATCGATCTTTTAATTAAGAGCAATCCTGCTATGTTTTTGTGTGTTTCTTCTGTCCGGTGCAAGGTGAATGTTGTAATACATGGCATAGATTTTGGGCTTGCTTCTTGTCATCAGCATATTTGTTCCAGCTTCGGAGCTTTGTAATATGAAGATGCAGACAGGACAAAGATGTTCATGTTCAGGGCTTTAGGTGTTCACCGTGTTTGAAGTATGAAATTGCAGAATTAGTCTTGATAAATTAGATTAAGATGCAGCTCCTAGTAGTTAGAAACTTGGTAGAGTGGGGTTGGGCTCTGGAAATGCGGGATTATACCAAGCTCCATATTCTGCTAAAATTTTCTCCGTCTTTGTTACTAGGAGCAACCAGTTCGACGACGGCACTTCTGTATTCAATGATTTCTGACCCCACAGAATCCTTTGTATATTCAATCCTGAATTTGTCTTCCTAGAATGGCCCTAGGACAAGCATCAGACTAGAAGATCGGTCTAAAATATGCCTAATGTCATTCTCTTAGAACCCATCAAAAATCATAAACGATGCACTTAGTTGCTGAATTGACCTGGCTTCTTATTTGTTGTGTTCTGGTACTGCTAAAGAAGAAATCCATTTCCAAAAGGTCAAGCCATGCTTTTCAAATTCAAGACTATCACATACTGATCAAATAAATTAAACAAGTTTGCAACATGTTACTCAAAGACGTGCTACTCGGTACCCTGAAATCAAGGTGGAGCTGGGCTCCTGGTGTTATTTATACAACCTGACAAGAAAAGAGCATAACAATTATCATGTATTTCCTATTGATTGGCATCGGGTGATGAGGTTAGGCAAAACGTAATTCTCTAGGTTCAAGTAAGATAGTTGAGGAACTCCGCAGCAGTTGCAATAGCAACTCCAGTGATTGCATCCATTACAACTTTGTCCCTGTTATTGTTGCTCGCTGCAGATACTAGTGCCCCAGTTAATGCACCTCCAATCATGGCATTCTTCTGCAACACGAAAACGAAATGAAAAGGGCAGATAAGTGACTAGAGTGCATGAAGCAGAACAACCTTTCGTATCAAGAAGTTAGGAAAGTTTCGGTGAGAGTACTTAGGCGGTTATATAATTTTCTTTTCCGTGCACCATACAGAAATAGAGCCAAAGGCAGAGCAATGTTTGAACTACTATAAGGACAATATTACGCAATGCGCCTAAGAAATTACCCAGTCTCGGGTGCCACGGATCCTTTCCGCTCCATACTCCATTCCGACATATACCCCAGCTACTGATCCTGTTCAGGCAATAGAAACTTTGTTAACATGATTACTGAGTTCCTTCACCCCCCCCCCCCCCCCCCCCAAAAAAAAAAAAAAACACATTCTGTTTGGCCACAGATTTTCAGCAAAACAAAGTCATTTTTGTTTGGGCATATCCATGATTATAAGTGAATGACACTTACCCCAATATGCGCTTTCTTTACACATTTTCTTCAACTGCAATACAAATAAATTTTTGTTAGAACCATCCACTGATGTTGCCTATCTCACGACAAAGATAAAAGAAATGGACCATTATCCAACAGAGAGGACCAAGACAAAAGAACCTAGAAGTATTTGGCCTGGAAAATAATAGCATGGCGATGCATGGCATGGCTTCGATTACACTAGATCACATTTAGGTAATGCCAATAATGGTAGGCAGCTTAGAGAATTCATTCATCTATGAATTAAACTGCATGGGCAAGCACACATATTTAGTATCAGGCTATAGAGTACAGAGTGTGGGCCTTTTGACACAAAAAGTAATATATGACAGTCAAGTACTTTGGAAGACGTACATATCCGGTAACTTTAGACTCAATACCATTCTTTATACCCCATTTGGCTGTATATCTGGATATTTTGGAATCGTTCGGATGACGCAAGGAGAGATTGGAGAAACCTACATGGAGTATGCACTACCATGACCTTGGGAGAAAATAGCATATAGAGAATTTTGGAGAACTTGTAGCCTAGTCAAGCAGGATGTACAAGGGAAAAGGTGTTTTATGGAGAATAAAAGTGAATTTCAATCCGTTACAACCACTGTGCAACCTAACCAATAAGACAGTGAAAATGTTGGAGAAGCCTTCACTTGAACTTAGTAAGATAGAATTACTTGATATTTAGAAATGAACTTCAGAGGATAATTACCTAAATGGTCAAATATAAATTGTTGATACCTAGCGAGAGACTGCGAAGACATCATCGGTTTGATAGCAAAACAACAACAGATGTAGAACGTGCTACTGATAGATCTTTTATTTGAAAGGATGCTAAAGAATGCATTCGCGTATCAGAAGGTGTAATAAGTTGATGCTTGCCGAGTGTTTGTTCCTTCACCTATGCACCAAACCCAAGTGCATAATTAGACTTGACCATGTCAAACTGCGCTTCACCTTGCATTCAGTTCAGGGCAAAGAAAAGTTGCTCAACTACATTCTTCTTCACCATGAACTCAACATTGAAGTTAAGTTCAAGGCAGACAAGGGTAGCTTCACAAATAGGTAACACTCGTCTCAAATGTTCAGAAAGCCAACACCTAACACCTTACAATAACTCGAAAGAATACGTATGACATGCCAACTACATTAACAAAATAGACAGACAACATGTTCAGCAAAGTGGGTAACTAAGGTGATCTTAGTAGATCTCACCGAGTGCTCGAAACTGTGATTCGAAACGCTCCCTGCAAAAACACCCAGTTCCATCAAACAATTAACTCAACGAACGAACTTTTCGACATTGTCACATCAAGCAAGTTCAGTTCACCAGATATTAACTACTTAGCGACAAGCTCCATCAGGCGGCATTCCCAAAGCCCCCTTCTAAGCTTTATGCCTCCTCAAACGTCACAACTAATCCATAGGTATTGCGTGTGCGTGTGCATGTGTGCAAAACTTCAGGTGCATAACTGACCTCGTTTGACAACGTGATATGTTTCCTCGGCGGCTACTTTTGAGGCAGCGACCTGCGAGAAGGGAATCGGATTGTTGTGAAAAATACGCCCACCGGATGTATGATGAAATAAACATAAGGAGAAGGGAAGTTCAGAGAGATTGTTGATGAAAGTGATTGTACAGTGTCGATCTTGAGGAAGCCGTCGAGGGTGAGATTGAGGAAGGGATTGCCCATGTCCACGATCAAATCCACCTTTGGGGATGAGAATCCGCCCGAGAATCTGCTCCGAGGCATCTTGATTCTGCTACTTCGCCTGTGTTTCCTTCACTACTTACTAGCCACACTCTTCTGAACAGTACTCTACTTTGAATCTGAATCTGATAAATTGGTGCTCGTAGCACACGTAACGATGGTTATTATAATCGGGTTTCTTGGTGGCATCTGCTCTCACATCACATGATTGAGTCGCAAGACTCAAAAATATCTTTTGCACTTTGCTTTGCGTATAAATTTTGAGCCACCTGCAAGGCGCTGGTCATTAAAATGATTTGGGTTAATTATACTCATGTCCCTGAGGTTTAGATTTAGATGATATTACAGTCAATGACATAATGTTTCAAAAGATAACAGTTGTGTCTTTCCGTCATTACTCCGTTAAAAATATATACGTATTTGCGTATGTCATCAGTATGTATTTTTTAAATTACAGTACTACCCTCATTCGTATATGCAAAATATATACCACATAAAAATCTCACCCGTCCCGTCCCCTCCCTCACCCCACACGCCAGCATCCCCCTCCCTCACCCCTCCTCGCCGTTGGCAACCCCTTCCCTCACCCTATCTCGCCGCCGGTAGCCCCTCCCTCACCCCACCACACCACCCCACCTTGCCGTCGGCAGCCTTTTCCCTCACCCTATCTCGCCGTCGACAGCCCCTTCCCTCACCCTATCTTGCCACCAGTAGCCCCTCCCTCACCCCACCCCACCCCAGTAGCAACCTCTCCCACACCTCACCGGCAACCTCTTCCCTTACCCCAACCCGGCAGCAGCCCCTCCATCACCCTACCTCGCCGAAAACCATCACAGACGCACACCGCCAACCCACTTAATGCACCGCCGCCTACCCCACTTCCATACCCAAAACCACCAGCCTCTACCTCTGCAACCACCGAATTGACACCCCTCCACCCTAGATCTAACCACCTCGTCACCACCACCATCACTAGGTTACCCAGCCACCCAGCCCCACGCTTACCCCCATCGTGAGCCACATACGTGACCTCCGCCGCGACATGCCTCCGCGAGCCACTGCCGCAACCTTGCATAAAATCCTCTATTCTACGGTCTTCTAATTGTTCACATACAAAATTGGGGAAAACCTTCTTGGGTTGATTCCCCTTTATGGCAGGCAACAGGGGGGGGGTTGGTTGGGGGTGATGGTGACTGTTTGAAACCGAAAATTAGGCTTTTCAAATAACCCTAATTTTGTAAATTAGGGTTTGAACCCCCAAATTGTAAATATACAATACAAGGGCATTTTGGTCATTGCATCCCAACCGTTTTGTATTTCAGTATTTCCGTTAAGTCAAAAGACATAAGTGCCTATTTTTCAAACTTATGGACACGTGTGTAATTTCACCTAAACCTCGAGGGCATAAGTGTAATTAACCCAAATGAATTTCATAAGAGTTTTACAAAGCCTTCCGACTATTTTAACCGGTGCCTTCCGACTATTTTAACCGGTTATTAGCCATCTGTCCCTCTTAAATTGATCACATTATTTTTACACATAAATTAAAGATTTAAGTCATATGTATTTTTATTTTAGCCTTTAAAGAGAGAAGGGAAAGAAAGAAATTGAGTCAGAAGAGAGAAAATCAGTTAGTGGAGTGTTAAATATAGAGAGAAAAATATAATAAAAGCATAAGAAAGTAGACTAGGAGAGAGAAAATAAGTTGGTGGAGAGTTAAATGTGGAGAAAAAAATATACTCCGTAGTAAAAAACTATAAAATGGGTAGATATGTAAAAATATTTATAAAATCTTTCTTAATTTAGAAAGTAAGAAATTCTTGTGGGACGTCCCAAAAAAGAAATATGATCGATTATTGTTGGACGGTGGGAGTATATGATAATTCTATATGTACAGTTGTAAACTGTCTATGTCAACAAAGTTTGATATACAACAATTTAATTTACGAGAATTCTAGGCCATAAATACGTGATCTTACTTTGTACATTAGAGTGGCCAATGAGTTCTCTAAGTAGTAACAATAATCATGAAGACAAGAAAAACAACAGTACTAACATAATTAATAGGGTAAATTATACAAAACTCTCCTGAGATTTTTCATAACTTTAAAAATTATACTTCGTTCTCCTGAAGTTTGTACCCGCATTACACACAACTTTTAAGGTTTCCTAATACACTACTTTATGCAATTTTCATACCCAAAATACCCCCCTTTGTTATTTATACACCTATGTGGTCTTTTTGTAATGTTGGGTTTTGTAAATTTCAGCCAACTCCATAGAGACCCTTCTTCCCTTCCTCCACCTTTTGCTCGTGCCCTTTTATCCATTGCCTTCACCGAATTCACCTGTTGAGGAGGTAATAATGTCTTGGTCAGAAACTAGTGAAGAATGATTGGATCTGAGGTTTAGGTACATGAATTGTTGATGTAGAAAGAATCTCCCCGATATCAACTATCTAAGAAACAGATACTTAAAGGTCAAAATTCATATTTTCGGAGAAACAAGAGGAAAGCAAAAGAACATGTGTACAACTTAAGAAAATAGTACAAAACTCTGAAGCCCTGAATTTCACAACATTGTGGTCTATTCCAGAACTAAATGTAGCATCAAGTCATACTAAGCCCGAAAACAATAACTAAAGCCAACTTAGACATTCAAACTCTACTATACCAAGGACGACAAATATAATGAGATACGCAACTACGTTGACAATATATGTCGATTGATGAGGAGTATCAAGGCCTAAACGACGTGGCATCGAAGCGATGATGGCAATGACTTCGCAGCAGCCTTGAGCAAATCAGCGAGCTCCTTGGGGGTAAAATGGCGTGTGTGCCAAAAACATGGCCCGGTCGCAGAGATCCTTGGCCACGATGGGGTCGCCGCCAATTCCACTGATGGAGGTGAAGTTTAGGACAGCTTGCTGGTGGAACAGTTCCAGAGATGACTTGAATGGGATGTAGAGTAGAGCTAGCTCGGTTGTGTAGCCGTCGGGATCGATCTTCATCTTGGATTGGAAGGACGGGAGGCTGAGCTTCTCGGCGGAGCGGCCGGATACCGAGAGGGATTCCACCGATATTTTCGACAGGGCGTGGCGGCCGGAGGCCGACATGCTTGGTTCAATTGAGGAGCTTTTTGGCTCTCCGTGTTCTTGTGTATGCTTCGCTCTTGTGCATATTCTCCCTTCTCTCAATCGCAGACCCCCTACCTACCTACCTCTCCGCCAACCTGTTTTTCCTCCTCCTTTCCAAGAACAAGTTTTCCTCCAATTTTCAAGAAAAAGTTTCCCTCCAAATTACAAGAAAACATTTTCTGAGGGGCATTCATGTCTTTTTGCATTGCACTGTTAACATTGTAAGAGAAAAAGTTACTTTTTGAGCCAAGTCTAATTTTTAAAGTTAGGGGGGTGGAGTGTAATTATGACAAACCTCAGGGGAGTTTTGTATAATTTATCCTAATTAATATCATCTAAAATCGGGCCTACTACTGCATATATCATCTACAGCCCTCTCATCTGAACAAATGAATGTTTCGGATTAGTGCAATTATGATGAGTTTTAACTGTTTCGCCCAATTCATAACCTCAAAAATGCAATTGCTTGTGATGCAAAGGGGTCTGTTGAATAATAAGAGTAAGTTGTAGAACTCATCCGTACACACAAATGCTTCACAGGTACATATTTGACTCCATATCTTATCTTAGACAGTTCTGTTGGAACTTGCATCTAACAGTGATAACAATTACATGTTCTTCTGGAAAGTGACAAGAAATTGAATATAAATTGTAAGCTATAACCACTGGATCGGTCAGTTCCTTCCTCTTGGATACTGGTCGGAGTGACTCTCTTGGCAATCATGATTGGTTGGGATTTAATTTTATTAAATTTACCCAAGTAAATGCAACAAATGTCACGATTCGTGATGATGTTCATGGGGCAAAACATGTGGCCTCAAAATAATTTATCATTTTTATGCGGCCAGATATACCAAAGGGTTAAAAATATAGTGGTTCTGATTTTGGATTGAAGTGATTCAAAAGCTTTTTTTGCCTACAAAAACTGGGGTAGCGTCTAGCCAAACTTTATGCCTTGTTCCAAAACAAACCATGTTGGTCATAAAGCTGGACAATGTAAGAATAAATGAGAGCATATTTTTGGATAATTATGACAAAATAAACACCGATAATCAGCAATGATGCTTAATCTAGTAAGCCTGAACGTGATAGTTGCATACTGATTAGGAGTTGCCATATGAACAACTGGATCTTATTTGGGGAAGGCTAAGTTTTCTTAAACAGTTTCAGATTTTAGATTGGGTACCCTTGCCTAGGTTAAACTGTGTTTTTGCAGGTTCAATTACGTTCACTTTCTAATCATAAAGAATATTAAAAGCTGATGCAACCGTAAATTGCCCCGAGGGTGTGGCATTTTAAATAAGTTTGTCTGGTATTTGCCTTCAGATATATGATTGCTGGCAATGAGAGAACAGATGTTATCGGGAAACAGATGAGGCAGAATTTGTTGATCCCATTCAATGTCTTAGATAAGGTCAATGAGAGATTAAACTGGATTACCCAGGTGTCCGTAATCTCTTAACACTATAGGCAGGACTTCAGGCGGCCAGAAATTATCTCATGCATCAATTACTGACTCATTTCCAACTGGCTAACGAATACCTAACTCTCGAGTGTCTCGACATTCGTGAACTCCTCTCCATGCCCAAACAATATTACTTAAATTCGAAGAAAGACCGAAAGCAACACACTTTCCACTAGAGCAAGCGTTCGACGATATCTCACTCAATCGGTGATAGCACCGCATAAAACAATCCTCCTAAAGTAGCTGTGAGTACGAATAAGAGAAACTCTGTTACAGCCATTTCTGCACTAGAGTAAATGACTATCTAACCCGACCCAGCTGCTTTGGAGTCTTGCAGCTCGCTCTTGCTTGGCTTGCTAAGTAGCCCACACGTTTTAAGGAACAAGCTTAGCCAGAATCGGCTAATTGACTTGGTGGGCAGAACATACATCGGCTCATTCGGTAACTCTAGGAGGTCCAAAGTGACTTTTCAGTACTGCTTTCGAGATACTTTCACAAACTTTGTACAGAATTACTTCTGGATCTGTTAAATTCCTTCAATTAGTTTGGCAAGAAGGTCATAATTGAAGAGGTTTGAATCTTGAAAACTCATTCTATCATTTGATTTGTGACTATAAACAGTAAACCGATTTTCACAAAAAATGTATCGATCGATTTTCTTTACACCCTACCCACCAGAACTTGCTCAAAATGTTGTCTAATTGTTTACAAAAACATAATTGAAAATGTTGAAAACCTGCTTATGAAAAACAAAAAGATAGGATAAAACAGATTTAATAAAGATAGTTCGGCATACTATGTTAAAGAGTAAGCTTTTCTATCCCGCACAACGAAATTGTACCCAACAAATCAAATATCTGAAGCATTGTTTTCATAACCAGGTCTAGGTTTGGCTCCCGACTTAGTGCTAAACTTATCCCCTTTCCCATAGTAGTAGTAGCAGACTTATTGTTCGTTAACCTAACCAGGATGATCTTTAAGAGTTCACACCCAAGGTAATTGACCTTCCAAAAAATTTAGGAGAATCATCAGCAAAGAACACATAATTGCTGGGACGAGCTTTTGGACTTGATTTGATTCCAATCAATCCTTTTAATTCTTGTGCTTGGTTGATTGAGAACAATTCAAATTGCATCATAAGCACTAGTAGTTCTGAGAGCTCTCAATTGGACTAAACACCAGTCCTATATCCTTACTGCATATAGCAATAAAACAAAATATAACCGTTGCTTAAGAAGATGAATGAACTATACATACCAGTACAGCTTCTCACTTAAAGCAGTCTGACTAATTTGGCATTCAAAGCAACATCCATGGACTAAACTCATCTGGTAGTCGATATACGCAGATCTAGCTTCAGATGTACGCATTTGATAAATCCTTATACATGGATTGGTTGATCAATTTATAACACTCCGTACTGAACAACAGGACGACTTTGTAAAACCCTTTCTTCACGATAGTTCATACTATTCATCATAACAAAATATTTTGCTAGATCATTTTGTGACGCCAATGTAAAACCCTATCAACATAATGAGAGCTTCAACTATTTATGGGGCAAAAAATCAGTTTCTGCGCTGACTAAGGGACCGTACGTTTACAGTTTTTATTTTGTGTATTTGTATTGTGTTTTCGTTTTCAATATTTTTGTATCCAATTACAAAATATGGTTGTGTACTTTTATTATTTTCACTATTTTTTGGTACTTACTTTTTTCAGGTTGTTTTCGTATGTTTACATTTTTATTTTCCTTTTCACTACTGTTATGACTTTTTTTCCGCTTTTACCCTTACTCCAAAATGCACATCCTGCCCACCGGACCATCTTCTCCACTAGACCATCTTCTCCACCTGTTAATCAAGTTGTGGATTGAAATATGACTTAGCCCAAAAGTGCAGCCCATGTTCTTAATCCATTTAGAAAATCCTCGGGCACTTTCTTTTCTTTCCTTCCCTTCTGCTCTTCTTCACATATACATACCTTCCTATTCTATTCACTCCTCCAGATCAACTCCTTCCCTTCTGTTCTTTCCTTCCCTGCCTCTCTTTCTCACTCTCACATATCAACCCAGATCAACTCCGATATCTCGGCAATCTGAACCGAACCGAGCCCAGCAGTGATTTAAACCTTCTCTTCATCCCAGGCCGATGGCCAAGATGAACTGAACCCAGCGGTGATTTAAACTGCTAAAACCCGCTTTCTCATTACATGCACCGCCACAGCAAAACCCTCGATAGGTGTTTTTTCCATCTCCGCCTCCGCGACCAAAAATGACGAATCGACTTTGTAAACCCGATTTCGACAGTACGGCGTCGCCTCACAACGCCGTCTTCATCGACACCAGTCTCGACACTCACCTTGCAATGATAGTCTCCGGCGATGACACCGTTTCCGACCTCAATTTAATAGTTTCAAAAGGATAGGAAGAGGGAGAGAGAGAGAGAGAGAGAGAGAGAGAGAGAGCAACAGGGGCATGACAAAAATTTGAGGGACATGATTTCTATTCTCTGACACACAGGGAATAGAGAGAGCCTGTTTTCACATTTTTTGCTACTATTTCGAAAAAGTATCCAAAACGAATCCAAAAACAGATAAAAGTACATTAAAAAAAAAGACATCTTTTTCATCATCATTACAAAAAACGAATACATAATTTTGTAAACGTACATGCCCTAAACGTTTTGAAAGTATCACGAAGGGATGATGGGGAGATTAGTACTTAAGCTCGAACTTGCTTGAGTTGCACTTGCACAGGAGAAAGTATCAAGCTAAACTTGATCACTTCTTGAGAACGAGATTACGGATTACGGAATTTGAAGGCTAGTGATTGACTTCTTCACGTCGATGTGTCAATTTTCCACAATTTGCCTGGTCTGCTTTCAGTCCACCATATGGATGCTGCAGGATCTTCCTATTTCTCCGTCCTTCTCAACAAAAACTAAGTGAGGCAACTATACATTCTAACTTTGGACACACCAGAAGTATACATGTATAGCCAACATACACACTTGCAAAACCACACAGGCACACACAAATTTCATCTCCTTCATCTTTTACAGGAATAACATCTTAAAATCTTCAAGCATATTTATTGTTAAAGATTAATACAGCCCGTCTCCCATAATTGGTTCCATCAGCTAGCAGCTCCAGTTCTTCCAGTTTCCTGAAAAATCACCAAGTTCAGCATGGGCCTCATTTCAAAACACAAATGTTCTGATAAATTCGTCTACATTTTTCCTTCAACACCATCCGTTAAAAGGGAAAAAACTAAGATAAGACTGTCTACAGCCCATCAAATGTTCAATCTAAATTCTTGATCACCAACCCAGCCCATTATTTAGCTACGTGACATGACATGCATTTGCAAGCGCAATCAAGATAGAATAGTGCACTAATAAACGAATAAAAAGCCACAACGAGCACCCGAGCAAGGGTTATGGAGCAGTGGCAACAATCAGGTAACAATAAATAGAGGGTCGTGCATGATGAAATTTGGACACACTGTTGCATGATAAAACTTAAGCCGAAAGGGTACAAGAAGCAGCATTTTACTCTCCATCAGTTCCTCCCTGTTGATACTTGCTAGGACTTTCATTTTTGGAAAACTAACTCACCAACAAATAAACCAACGCCTAACAAGTGATAAACGAAGCAACAGACAAAAGACACGAAAGAACCCTTGAAGAGAGGGGAAATAAGAGGCAACGCCAAGAAAAGATTGGGCTCCAACGACCAGCGTTGTCTGATTCATTCTCTGAAACCCAAAAGTTGAAAGCTGTAGATCTGGAGTAAGAGTTCAATAATGGGCAGAGATATAAACACAACTCTCATGATCACAAGTTCACTTTTTTCCTGGTAAGTTCTTTGATGATTTGCTAGCTAATTGGTTGTTTTCTTGCAACATGGAACTGCTAGTTAGTTCTATGGTTTATTTCCGCAGCTTCACTCTTCATTTGTGTATCTAAACTACTTTTTAAGACTGTATACATCTACACCTACATACTGTTTATCTGCTGAAACATGACCGGGACATGTATGTACCATTCTAGGGGGCTGAAAACAGCAAACCACTTTGCTTTATGTAAGAGAACAGAAAAAAGCAAACTAACGACTGGATTTTCGATACACCCTCTGATACCTAGCACTGCAATAAAGCCAAGTCAGCTTTCCTGTTCAACCAAGAGTACTGTCCAGCAAAACTAGTCTCCTAAATATTCGCTAAGTGGCAGGGGTGATGCTAGGCTCTGACTCCTAGGAGCCTATATCACTCGATTGAAATTCGAACTAGGTAATTGGACTCAGTATTTTGGGTTCTCTTCTGATCGATGCCAACGGCCAGCATCACGGATTAGCCTCTGCTCTTGCTCGAGGAGGAAGCTATGTGCAAAGACCGTTTCCTCAAGGGCTTCCAATGAGAGCATATAGATTCCAATATTGGCTGTCTCGGTAAATATGGAACTGTCTCGGTAAATATGGAAGTGTTCAACTGATCAACCACAGCCAATAACCTGTGGCCCTCTAGTTGCTAATACATGGCTTATAAAACTATGCACTTAATACATTTATAAAGGACTCGGGTCAACCGTTGCTTTTCCAATACAGCAAGAAGACTATTTATTTTAGGCAAACATTCTATTACCCATCTTGTAACTTTTTAATGAAAGCAACATAAGAATTCCCATCACAGTAACAATATAATTATTTGGGATATGAGTTCTCAGAGTGATCACGTTAAAACTATGCAGCAACCGACAAAGATACGAACCCTACCACAACTCACGCTACAAAAGGACAACAATATATACTAGAGAGCCCTCTTAAGCAGCGTTGAAGTTCCTCAACAAAACAACCATAAACACCTTAAAATTATGAGCCACTGTGTCATTATTCGGGACATGTTTACATAACAGCATTCTTCAAAAACCAAGTCTAGATACGTCAAAGAGCAACCTAAGAGCAACGATTTCTGGGGTATCCAAACAAAAAAGAAATACATGCATCTTACAATATGGCATCAAAATTCTTTGTATCCAAGCAAGCCAAACATTAGCATCAAATCCATATTAAAAAAAACTAGTCCGGATTAACTTTAAACTGCCTGCAATGGTTTAACAGAGCATTTTCAGGCACAGGCTAAACCACTTTCTGGAAGACACCACCCCGTTACTACAATAAGCATATGATTTCGGAGATCAAAACTTATGAGGAATGTTAAATGATGCACGACACCATCAGCTAACTATTGTAAAAATTCAGACCCAGAGGGCAGCATGAGCCACAATGTACAATAAGATTTCAAAGAGTAAGCAAATTGATTAATTTAAAAGTTTGACAGTGTGTTGATACTCGTTAAAGAAAACATAGCAAAAAGCCTAACATATGCAATGCATCTATGCAGAATAGTTGACATTAAAACAACTCAATAATCAATACATAACAGAATGAAAACGAAGCTTCATAGCTGATAGAAAACTGAATCAGAATGGCGTGTGACGTATCACCTCCGACAAGAGAAACTAGTCTTCTTAATCATGGTGGCGATGCCTGCTCCTCTTCCCAGATCGCTTTTTGTCCCTGCCAACCCGTGAATCCTCTGAACTGCTGATATCAGAATCAGAACGCAAAGATGTTTTCCTGTTCTTCCTCTTCTGTCTTTTAGGGGAATCCTCAGAGGTATCTGAATCATTGGAATGTCTATGACTTCTCCTCCGACACTTCTCCTTCCTGCTTTTCCTCGTTGGGCGTCTGCGTTCGTCATCCTCATCTGTTGACTCGTCCTTTCCCCTTCTCTGTTTTGTTCTCTTCCTGACACCCTCATCCTCGTCATCGGAATTACTGTGAGTCCTCTTGTCACTCCTCTTCTTTGACCTACCCCTCTTCTTTCTCTTTCCAGACTCTGATCCATCTACATCAGAGTCATCCTCCTTCTTGCTCGAAGGCTTCACTTTACTGCTAGTATTCTTCCCATGCATCCGAGCAATAGCCTTCTCAATCTCTGAATCATAATCAGAGTCAGAACTCTCGCTCTCCTCCTCTTCCGAACTCTCGCTCTCAACCGCTTTTTTACCATTTACCTTAGCCCCATTCCCCTTCAATTTCTCCAACCCAGACATAACTGCAGCCTGAATCGCATCCAAGTCTTTCTCCTTATCATCCTTGACACTCAGGAAGTTTCTACACTGAAATGTTAGATGCCCGACACGCCCACACCTCTTACATGCCCCACGAGTATCATCAGCATTATTACCCGTTAAACGGGCTAGGGTGAGCAATCCCTGGAAGCTCGCATAAGCATTCTCACCCTCGGGTTCTGGAACAGAAGATTTTGGTTGAGATGATTGCTTCTTATCCTCTTTAGCGGTGGGCGCATAGGGGTCGTATCCAATGGCACTCTGCCATATGCCGTGGGTTTGCAGGGCAGCACTACTATGCACCCTATTGTTTGCAGGCATACGAACCCTCCCTGCTGTTGCCGGCATCTTGAAATTGGACTAAAAAGTTCTGTAATTAAGAAAGTCTAGACTTCAGAAATTAAACCCCATATAGAATTAACAGTTAACCAAAAAATCAGTTTATGTTTCGGGAAATCGCATAAGAATGATCCGGAGTATGTATGACGATGTAACAATTTCCATATCGTGACGGTAAAATGCAGAAAACCTCACAAACAATACTCCCTCCCATCCTAAGTAGCACCAACACCGACACCAACACCGGGCACCGCAATTTCCAAAAAACCATATTTTGGACACCGTAGGACAACGCTGAATTTTTTTATATATTTTTATTATGTATCTATATAGTTATTAAATATCAAATACATTTTACATCTAAAATAAAATAGTGACCACAAAACAAGCAACCCAAATAAAAGTCATACTTAAAATTTAAATGCAATATAGTACAAAAAACATGGTACATAACATAACAAAGTAGTTCAATACTCAACTCTTACTAAGTCATGCAAATAGGTAACAGAAACAGGGAAAGCGTCCTCTTCTTCAACGCCCAAACAGAAACAGAAACAGAAACAGGGAAATCTTGCAAAGTCATAAGAAATTACTTAACTCTTACAAAGTCACACAACTATTATCTCTTTCCTTCGACCAAGGGCTCAATCTACATCAATAATGTCATCTTCGAATGTGGCGAAACGAGAGAGATGAGAGAGAAAGAAGGAGACCTCGGTAAATAAGGAAAAAAGAAATAGATGAGAGAGAAAGACGAAGGTAACTGTTGCAGGAATCCGGCGACGGCGGCGAGATACGAAGGCGACCAGTTTGGGTGGGTCGTCTGCTTCGTTCTCTTCCCTTGACGCCGTCAGAAGAAGACTCAGAAGACACCGGTAATGGCCTAATGGGTCGATCTAATTAGGGCTTCCTTAAATTATCAATTATTACACACAAACCTCCACGAGGCTGAATTGATGGGCCGGTTTGATAACATGAAGGCAATACAGGCAGATTGAAGTACAAGATTATTGATTAATCCAAACGATTGAATGCGTCAACTAGAGGGAGCTGGAATTTGCGTACCTGAATTGAAGAGGGAAACCCAGTCAGACGCCGGCTTCGAAGGACGAGAAGGGATCAAATCCGGTTGATGATATTGCAAATGGACTTTCCTTCTTTTATCAGTGTAAATAAATAAATAGATAAGTAACTTGCAACTAAACCGCCTCAGTATGCAAATGCATATTTGTTCGGGCATATAATGGGCTGGGCATTAAAGAGCCCAATCTTAACACGCATAAGACTTCGAGCCTAAAACTTTGCCGAGCCAGGCATGTGCTCTCAATTTTACTTGGGACAGGCTTTTAACAGGCTGGGCAATCGGGTTTCAAGCTTGCCCGGCCCATACCAATCGATGACAACGCTTCTACTCATTGCCTTCAATATTGTTGCCCGGCCCATGACTACAACTCCACCCCAGGTGAAGGGGAGGGATGGACCCTAACCTGAAATTACACCCTCTACTCACGTTCAAAACCACCACACAATGCAAATCAAAAAATAGGGAGGGCACCGAGTAACAAGAATAGGGAGGGAAAAACTCTAGCACAAAACTACACCATCTCCTTCCAACTTTATTATGCGCGAAACGCCCTCAACCGTCGTCGGCACGCGCACCCACCATACCCATCCCCAGAATGAATTAAAATAAAGGTCTCCATAACCAACAAACACCATCAATCATCGTCAACACGTCCACTATCTACTATTCACAATCCACCTTGCTATCCACCCTGAGACACCGGAAAGGAATTGAATACAACTTCCCTTACTCATCCAAATGGTTTGGTGAAGCCTTCATGGTTCAACTTACCGACCCAAGAAGGCATTAGTATTGAATCCAAAATGCACCACCAAGCTACAGGATGAGGAACCCATCCATGAAAAGAAAAAAAAAAACTATGGCTAATTACACATATGTCCCTGAGGTTTGGGGGTAATTACACTCGAGGACACAAAGTTTTAAAATGTAACACTTATGTCCGTTGACATAAGTGTTACATTTTAAAACTTTGTGTCACTTCTGTATGAACGGAACGGGGTCAAGGACAGCCCCCAATCGCCACACCCTTGCTGCGGGGGAGAAGAGAAGAGATGGAGGGGAAGAGCGACGGCGACGTCGCTGGTGGTGGATCTGCTTTGTTCGGCGAATAACAGAAGGGACTGCCGGAGGAGAAGGGGGCTGCCAGGGTGAGGGAAGGGGCTGTCGGCGGGGAAGGGGACTGCCGGCGGGGAGGGAAGAGGTTGCCGGGGTGAGGGAAGGGACTGTCGGCGGGGAAGGGGACTGCCGGCGGGGAGGGAAGAGGTTGTCGGGGTGAGGGAAGGGGCTGTCGGCAGGGAAGGGGACTACCGGCGGGGAGTGAAGAGGTTGCCGGGGTGAGGGAAGGGGCTGTCGGCGGGGAAGGGGACTGCCGGCGGGGAGGGAAGAGGCTGCCGGGGTGAGGGAAGGGGCTGTCGGCGGGGAGGGAAGAGGCTGTCGGGGTGAGGGAAGGGGACTGCTGGCGGGGAGGGAAGAGGCTGCCGGGGTGAGGGAAGGGGCTGTCGGCGGGGAGGGAAGAGGTTGCCGGGGTGAGGGAAGGGGCTGTCGGCGGGGAGGGAAGAGGCTGTCGGGGTGAGGGAAGGGGACTGCCGGCGGGGAGGGAAGGGGCTGCCTGCAGGGAGGGAAGGGGCTGCCGGGGTGAGGGAAGGGGCTGCCTGCAGGGAGGGAAGGGGCTGCCGGGGTGAGGGAAGGGGCTACCGGCGGGGAAGGGGACTGCCGGCGGGAAGGGAAGGGGGTGAGGGATTGGACCTAATTTGCAAATTAGGGTTTCAACAAAACCCTAATTTTGGGTTTTAAAACCCTAATCTTTAATTAAGGCTTGAATTCTTAATTTAAAAAGGGGTAGTATCGTCATTTTAAAAATATGTATTGATGACATCAGCAAAAAAATACACTTTTTGGACGGAACCCTAACGGATGGACACGGCTGATACATTTGAAACATGTTTGGTCACAGAATGTTACATTTTGAAACTTTGTGTCCTTGACTGTAATTACCCCCAAATCTCAGGGACATAGGTGTAATTAGCCCAAAAAACTAAGAAGCCTACAAAAGATTATCACGCCACCGGGCACCGATGGGAACTAACAGTGGCCAAGGTAGGTTTTTTTGTAAAGAGAAGGGAGATAGGATGGAATTTCTTAGAGAGAGAGTAAAACAAAATCCAGCTCCAATGTTATGTTGATCGTGATTGTGCTACGGGATAGTAAATGCATTACTTGTTAAAGAAAGGAGTTAAAATTGATATTTAATGCAACTAGACACTTTTAATAACTACATAATTGAAACAAAAATTGTGATTTATCACTAGCCAATAAAACCTACTGCAAGAGGACACTTCGCATTATGTCCCCAAACCCCAGTGCATCGAATTCTTCGAGCTCGACCATGATGATAACATTTTTGTTTCACGTTCATGACATATTGGATAAACCTTGAGAGTGAGGTATGTCATTCATTTGATGGAGATTAATATTTGTGCTGACTTACTAGCTAAGGCCCGTAAATGAGCGAGCATAGAAATAGACATCATATAGTCTACTCCAGATTCCTTGTTGTCAGATGACTCATATCTCAAGTTGGATCCGGAAGGCCGTAATCGTTGCTGGAGAAGAGCTCCATAGCTATTCTTTCTTCGATTTTAATCCTTTTTTTTTACCCGAAAAAGAAAAAGAAAAAGGAGGGTAGTACGCATTATGTCTCGTTAGGGAAAAAAAAGCATTTTTATGATTTTGTAGTACTATTCACCTATAATTTGATATTTACTTTAACAACTCTTGAGCTGCACAAGCAGTCTATGTTGGCCTGCAGGGCTTTGATACTCGTGTCCATTTTTGGTAAGCACCAGCACTTGCCTTGCTGGTCGAAGCAGGTACGAAGCCACCGGCCTCATTAGCGTGGGTGCCACTGTTTACATGTTTTAAGAGAAGGGAGGTGGGAAGGAATTTCTTAGAGAGAAATGTTGTACAAGTAGGCTTTGTGTATACTTGTGTAGAAATTAACTAAGTATGAAAATACTGAAATGTAGTTTACTAAACAGAACAAACAGTATTAGTAAGAACAATTAAAATTAACTCACAGCAAAATTAGACAAACAGTAATGGAGAACTGAGGCGTGAATTTGATTCACTGTCCTTAAGACTTTATTCGTCCCGCAACGGTGCTAACGGTCTCTTGACGAAAAGCCTCCCAGGATACAATGGTAGTACGTCTGAAAATAGGAGCACTCCAAATTTGCAGACCTGGCGAACCAAACAATGGTAGAACTCTTTCTTCCACAGACACAGGAAAAACGGACAGCAGAAGAATTATTTCGGAAATTTTTTTTTTAATTACTTTTGAAAAACTGACTAGTTTTTATACACAGAGTTTTCACTGGGGGGTGCAACTCTTCACAGAAAAAAACTGCTAGCTGGAAATGTCACAACTTTCGAAAAAGAAAATAAATAAATAAAATTTATTTAAAATATTTTTGTCCCAAAAAGAATAAAGCCTGATGGGCCTAAGCCCAAGCCACGGACCTGGACGGGGCGGGGCGGGCGACGCGCGCGTGTGAGTACCCCCAAGGGGCCCAACCCTTAGCTCACGGCTAAGCATTATAAGAAGATAACTTGACTTTATCTCTTTAATGTGTGATTCTCTCTTCCCTTTAAATTGAACCACCAACTTCAACATCAATTTTCTCATTCACCTTCCATTTGTTTTAAACATGTGAATATACCATGATCATCTATTCCAATAGAGGATCATGAATCAATTTATTCCTAACCAAAATATGGTTTGGAACCAATTTAAAAATTGAGTCAAAGTTGCTTCTCCACAATGGGTTTAAAACCCAATTCCAACAAGAAAGAGTAAAACAAAATCCAACTACAGTGTTATAACATTGATCGTGATTGCTACAGGTTGGTAAATGCATTACTTGTTAAAGATAGGGCCTTGGGCCTGGGCTTAGACCAGGTCAATGTTTCACCAAAAATGGCTCGGGTCAGGCTCGGTCCTAAAAAAGCCCGAAATAAGCCTGGCCCTAAATTGGCCCGATTTTGGGCCCTATTTTGGCCCTAAATTCGGCCCTTTTGTGGGCGGCCCACTTTTTTTTCAAATTTTATTTTTCCTTACTTTTTTCCCCATCGGCTATATTCCCCAATAAAACATGTAAGAGTGAAAGAAAGGCTGAAGCGAGAAAAGTGAGAGACAGAGACAGAGAGAAGGGGAGAAAAAAATCTCACCAAACATGCAATAAGAGTATGTGCTTTCCTTTCGTATTTTCTGATATTATATTACATTATATATCTTCAAAGACAATGAATGCTTGTGAATTATAGATCTTGTTAAGAGAACTTTGACAAGAAAGTGTGCTTCAATTTCTCTTCCTTTTTCTTGACCTGGGTTTGGTGAGAATGAGATGTGCTCAGCGCTCCTCTCATTTCTTTCTTCTTATTTTCTCGCGTATTTTTACATTCACGAGACGAGGGCATAGCTACATCAAACCGAGAGAGAGACCACGGTCACACCAAAAAAAAATTAACCTTTTTTTATAACGAATACTAACTTTGTTATGATAATGAAAATGTCACTATATTGGAACATTGTTAAATAGAGTTAACGGATACTAACTTTGTAATTGTCATTTTCTATTTATCAAACTTCCGAAAAATGCTACATATAAATTATAATGTTAATAGGCCAAAAAAGGCTTGTCAATATTATATTAAATTAACATGTATCAATCTCAATCAATTAATTTGATGTATTCTTGTTGGCCATCGATGCAAATAAATAATAAGGAGTTGGGAACAAAAAAATTTTGGGCCCGGGCTCGGCCCTAATATTGGGCCTAGGGCCAGGGCTTGGACTGGGCCCATATATCCAGATTTTAGGCCCAAACCAGGCCCGGCCCATTTTCTTTGGAGCCCGCTGGGCAGGCCCAATTCCGACCCATTTGACACCTCTATTGTCCCCAAAGCCTAGTGCATCAAAAAAACATCAAGCTCGACCATGATGATAACATTTTGTTGCACATTCATGACATATAGGATAAACTTTGGAAGTGTGTCATGTCATTCATTTTACGAGAGATTAATACTTGCACTGACTTGTTAACTAAGGCCCGCAAATCAGCGAGCACAGAAATACACATCCTAGAGTCTCTTCCAGATTCCCTGGCATCCTTGTTGTAAAATGATTCATATCTCAAGTTAGATTCTGTAATCGTTGCTGTAGAAAAGCTTCATAGCTAGTCTTTCTTCGCTTTTAATCTTTTTTTTATCCAAAACAGAAAACAAAAAAAAAGGAGTGCAGTAGGCAATATGTCTCATTAGAGGGAGAAAAAAAAAGCATTTTTACGGATTTTGTAATACTATTCACATATAATTTGATATTTACTTTAACCACTCCCAAGCTGCATAAGCAGTCTATGTTTGACTGCAAGGCTTTGATACTCGCGTCCGTTTTTGGTAAGCACCGGCTCTTGCCCTGCTGATCAGACAGGTACGAAGCCACTAGCGTCACTGGTGCGGGTGCCACTGTCTACATGTTTTAAGAAAATTTATGGACGCTCATTATTACACCATAAAAGTGAATAGAAGGTTCACGTCAAAATATAGAATAGAAGAGTAAATTGGTCGAGCAGCATCATGGAATTGTTTAGGTTACGTATTGCCATTGTACCCCCTTCATTGTTAAGAACATCTTGGTGTATTGTTTGGACGCCAAGTGAGAATTCCAAGAAGTTTTTAGGACAGAAACAAAGTATTATCCGTTATCATGAACCGACAATGATCAATATGATATAATAGAGTTAACAGATGACAAAACGTTAACCGATTAAGAAAATCTCATCAACCCATTAAAGGAAGTGCATTGCATCACTTTAAAAGAAATATATATTACAGCAATACATGCATATTTTCTCGATAGACCCAGCTTTCAATAGATGAATTATTTCTAAATCAAATGCTAGTAATTCACGCGGTAACTTAAGGAACACACCTTTTGCAGTTAAGTCCAAAATATTCAAGCAAAAGTTTGCTAATGCGAGGATGGAACAAGTAACCTAATATGGAAAATGCATTTACTTTTCGACATTGAACCTCCATTAATGCAAACGTGCAAATTTCAAATAAGTTACATGTTTGTTGTGCAAAATCCCCACGTCATAAACCGGACTAAATCGAGTCGAAACCACCCGAAGTTCAGCTAGGAGGTGGACGGCTTCAGGTCTTCGTTGAAAAGCCAGAAGATGTAATTCTCGAAGGTTATGTTAGGCAGCAATGGCGTGCCCTGGCCGGAATTCACATGCTTCACCAGGTTAGCATTATACGACACTGCATTGTCCAAGCTCATGCCCAATCGACTTGGGTCAACCGACGACGGCCACCCAGTTTCAAAGACCACGATGTCCATATCCCCGTAGCCGACCTTCTTTATTGCCGAGTTAACCGTGTCCTTCTACGGGTCAAACATGTTCATGTACCTGATCCCAGTCACCTTATCAGAAACGCCATCATTTGGCTTAAACAGAGGATAGTTCAAAGCATTGTTATTGAAGCCAAAAAATGGGTATGGGCAAACCATGAATGAGGATTTGGTCAGTTGGTGAAAGTCGATAATCGCGGTGAATATGATCCGGTGGTACCCACGTCTTAACCGGCCTGCACTCGGCGGCTCGTAGGTCAAGAGTATACCCAGCAACTGTGGTGTTGACACCTGGACGTCAGAGACTCCAGCGGCAGTCAAGGGGGCACAAATTGATTTTGTGGCCGGAAGGAGGTGGTCTATGATCCGGTGGTACCCACGTCTTAACCGGCCTGCACTCGGCAGCTCGTAGGTCAAGAGTATACCCAACAACTGTGGTGTTGACACTTGGACGTCAGAGACTCCAGCGGCAGTCAAGGGGGCACAAATTGATTTTGTGGCCAGAAGGAGGTGGTCTATAAGGATTTTGTCGCCAGAGGCAAGAATTTCATTGCCGATGGCGATGCGAGTGATCTTGGTTTGAGGGTAGAAAGGAGAGATATTGGTGCCAAGCCCTCAGCTGCCCAAACAAACCAAGAAATTTTATTTCAAGGGTGCAAAAATCATATCAAATTCATCGAAAAATTTTATTAGTAAAATAATAGACAAAAACAAAGTGAACTTGAAAAGCATACAAAAGGTATTATAAAGTTTCACCAGAGTCATTAAAGACTCTTTGCAAGTACAATACAAAAACAAAAGAAAAACGAAAACAAATTAGATAGTCAATTGTTTACAAATGAAATTACTAAATTACTACTCAATGAGGTCCCAAAGATTGGTAGTGCTTGATAATAGTCTCATTCATAAT
This sequence comes from Escallonia herrerae, assembly GCA_033070095.1. Taxonomy (NCBI): domain Eukaryota; kingdom Viridiplantae; phylum Streptophyta; class Magnoliopsida; order Escalloniales; family Escalloniaceae; genus Escallonia; species Escallonia herrerae. Next base: position 126,825 of record JAVXUP010000824.1, read on the forward strand.
AGTTTTGAAGACATTATTCTCAATGTAGCAAATCAAACTATCATTCATCCATTCATCTCTCATGCGATTCCGAAGTCGAGTCTTTATTATCTTCATTATAGAGAAAGCTCTTTCCACAGTAGCAGTTACAACAGGTAAGAGTAAGACCAATTTCATAAGCAAGTACGCCAAATGATAAATCACATTCTTTTTCAACTTAACTAACTTCACAGCAAGTTCACCAATTCCGTTTACATCATAAAGTTCTTCACAAGACCGCACATTCATAATATAAATCTCAAGCTGGCTTTCAAGTATCTTAAGCTCTATTAGAGAAAAGTCATATAGATAAAATTGTGCAAGGCGTAACAATTTCTACTTATCAAAAGCAAAAAAATCATCACTTGAATCGAGACATACCATACAAATAAGCAACTATGTAGTTACCTCATTAAAACGATTATTCAACTCACTGATTTGCAAATCAACAACAGCTAAAAAAGTATTAACATGATAGTGGTAAAGATTTGTATCTTCTTTAGCATTACATTTTAGCGTCCCCGGAGCTGCAAACGACGCACTCATGTCCAATACTTCAATTTTGTGTTTTATACAAAATTGAGAAACCTCTTCCAACAAGTCTTCCCACCAATCATCTCTCAAGCTCTACAATTGTTGCTTTGTTATTCTTACCAGATTCATTGTATTCACAATGTTTTGCTCTTTCTTTTGTAACGCTTGTGAAAGTTCATTCGTTATCCCCAAAATGATTTTCATCAGATGCATGTTAAAGGCAAAATTATAAGTTGGCACCAAATTCAAAATGCGCAATGCTTCACCTCTCTGGTCATAATCTGTAGCATCGTCAACAGCCTTATTAAGCACGTTTATCACTGAAACAAACATAAGAATCAAATTCAATAATGCACCATAATGTGATCCCCAACGGGTCTCTACTCTTTTGATGTCATGTTCCTGATTTAAACCCCGACCACTAGTGATATCACCACTCTCAAGGGCATGAGCAAGTCTAATGGCTTCACTTTCTCGAAGAGCATCTCTGTTTGCATGAGACTCCCATAGTGTTTACTAGTTTAGTAACCAAATTAAAGAGTAATGAAATCTGAGAATTTTTTTTTCTTGCGATGGCTACAAGAGTTAGTTGAAGTTGATAAGCAAAGCAATAAATAGGATAAGCACTTTCATTCTCCCTTTGAATTAAAGTTTAAGACCATTGAATTCACCTCGCATATTACTTGCTCCTTCATAGCCTTGTCCACGAACTCTTGAAATACTCAATTCATGTGTTGAAAACAAACTATCAATCACGTTTTTCAGTGATAAGGCAACGATATTTGTAACATGGACAATACCAATAAAACGTTCAATGACACATCCTCTTTTGTCCACATATCTCAAGACAACTCACATTTGTTCTTTGACTGAGACATTACGATACTAGTCAACTAAAATGAAAAATAATTTAGTTTTCATGTCTCTAACAATTGCATCTCTTATTTCTCCAGCAATGGCACTAACAATTTCTTGCTGAACTTTTGGTGATATCAATTTGAGATTTTGAAGAGCATTTGACGACGTGACTTTTTACACACTCTCATTATGATCTGCAAGAAACTCCAAAAGTTCTAGAAAATTTTCTTGATTCTCAGATTCGTTAGATTCATCATGTCCACAGAAATACAAACCTTGGTGTAAAAGCAACCGAATGGCATCAATTGATGCAATCAAGCGAGTACGGTATTGAACCTTACTTTCATCTATTTGTTTAGACAAAACTACTTCAATACTCTGCTTCGGTTATCAAGGGCTTGACACTTGCTTAAAGCAGGGTTGTGTGCACTATTGATTTCTCCAACATGTTTTTTGAATTTTTCTCTCTTTCTCCAATCGTTAAAACCATGGCGTAGTGGTCTATTGACAATGGTGGTTAGTGCACTATTGACAATGGTGGTTTGGTCTTTGATAAAAGGCGGCTACTTACGACGGAGGTAGGAGGTTGTCAACAACGGTTCCCTAGTGTTGTGGCCAAAAATTGACCGGTACCGAACGAGCGTTAGTTGGGACCAAACGAGCACGCGAGCAGACCTGCAAAGCACAACACGAGCAAACGGTGACGCGCCAGGACCCCCGGTGGGGGCTCCGGCGGGGAGTCTCCGATGCTTAAGTCAGTAAGCCATCTTGAGAGAGTATCTAATAATATTATAAATCGTCAGAACTTACCATCTTCCTCCTTTTCACTTTCATTTTATAGGAAAGTATTAAATGGTCGGTTACGTCCCCTTAATGGGGAGTTAACAAAATTGATGGGTAGTTATTTACCCATAATGGGAGAGTGGGAGAGTGGGTAAATGCCACTTCCTACCTCTCCAAGAGTCATAGGGCAGTTTCAGACCTCTCTGATTGCGACATGTGTCGCTCTCCCACAGGTGTATATTTTTACCCATATCATTTGTCCCCCATTCCATGTTCTTTCTGAGAAAGAATGTGGAAGCAGGATAATTGACTTAGCATCAAATTTTGGACCCTATTAAGGGATGCTCCGCGTTAGGAATTTAAACCAAAAGTGATATATCTCTATCATTGGTAGAGTGTAGAAACTTTTGGTTCGGCAAAGGCGGGCTTGTTTACCCGGCCTACCGAATACAGGCTTAGAAGGGCTCGCCTACTTGATTGACAGAGTAGAGGCCTTAAACGTGCTCGTCTACTCGGCCAGTTGAGTAGAGAGCATGGATGTAGTCTTTTGCTTAGCTGGTCGAGTAGAGTCTTAAAGGAGCTCATCTGCTGGGCTGCGCGAGCAGAGAGACAGACTAATGTGCTAGTCGCCTCGGCCTAGCGAGCAGAGGCTTAGGAGACTCTGAAGGCGCTCGTCTGCTCGGCTTAGCGAGATGACTCTAATGTGTTCGTCTGCTCAGCCTAGCGAGTAGAGGCTTTAGAGGTTCTAAAGGCACTCGTCTGCTCGCTTGGAGAGCGGAGAGACTAATGTGCTCATTTACTCGGCTAGAACAGAGGCATGGGTCTGTGCGCTCGTCTGCTCTGCAGAAGCTAAGACCAAAGGTGCTCGTCTACTCGGCTAGAGCAGTGGCATGGGTCTGTGCGCTCGTCTGCTCGACAGAGGCTAAGACCAAAGGTGCTCGTCTACTCGGCTAGAGCAGAGGCATGGGTCTGTGCGCTCGTCTGCTCGGCAGAGGCTAGGACCAAATACGCTCGTCTACTCGGCTAGAGCAGAGGCATGGGTCTGTGCGCTGGTCTGCTCGGCAGAGGCTAAGACCAAAGGTGCTCATCTACTCGACTAGAGTAGAGGCATAGGTTTGTGCACTCGTCTGCTCGGCAGAGGCTAAGACCAAATACGCTCGTCTACTCAGCTAGAGCAGAGGCATGGGTCTGTGCGCTCGTCTGCTCGACAGAGGCTAAGACCAAATACGCTCGTCTACTCGGCTAGAGCAGAGGCATGGGTCTGTGCGCTCGTCTGCTCGGCAGAGGCTAAGACCAAATACGCTCGTCTACTCGGCTAGAGCAGAGGCATGGGTCTGTGCGCTCGTCTGCTCGACAGAGGCTAAGACCAAATACGCTCGTCTACTCGGCTAGAGCAGAGGCATGGGTCTGTGCGCTCGTCTGCTCGGCAGAGGCTAAGACCAAATACGCTCGTCTACTCGGCTAGAGCAGAGGCATGGGTCTGTGCGCTCGTCTGCTCGGCAGAGGCTAAGACCAAAGGTGCTCGTCTACTCGGCTAGAGCAGAGGCATGGGTCTGTGCGCTCGTCTGCTCGACAGAGGCTAAGACCAAATACGCTCGTCTACTCGGCTAGAGCAGAGGCATGGGTCTGTGAGCTCGTCTGCTCGGTAGAGGCTAGGACCAAAGTAGCTCATCTACTCGTCTAGAGTAGAGGCGTGTAGTCCAATGCGCTCGTCTGCTCGACAGAGGCTAGGACCAAAGTAGCTCGTCTACTGGACTGAGCGAGTAGAGGCATTGGGGGTCTAATGTGCTCGTCTGCTCGACTTTGCGAGCAAAAGCTTAGACCCAAAAGGAGCTAGTCTACTCGGCTGGGCGAGTAGAGGCCTTATAGAGGATTCAAGTGAAGTAGCGTGTCCATTCAATTTTGTCATTTCCATCAAGGGTTAGAAGGGTAAACTTGCCCCCCTGTTATGCTGATTGATTGGCGCCACGTGTTGGTTGTCCCAATGCTCGTGAGATCCTGGCTATTGGATTAGAATAATATCTCTATATAAGGAGAACTTTATATTATTTGAGCATGAGAGACTTCGAGAGGCCTAAAGGAGCTTGCCTGCTCGGACTAGCGAGGTAGGAGTCCATCGGAGTTCTTCAACTCAGCTCGACGAGTAGTAAGCTAGGATTTCGAAGGATCTCTACTCTGCGAGGCTTACGTGACTTCTTGAGAAAGGAGCATGAGTGCTCAGCTGGGCCAAGGTTTAGGCGACTCTTTACAGAGATGAGCACGGGTGCTCGGCAGACCATCATAAATGTCCTCAATGAAGGGGTACCGGATGATGACAGGCACTGTGATGCTGAGCTTCTCAAGGTGTCGGTCGTGAGAGTGGTTAGAGCACGGTTAAGGCACTTAAGAATAAGCCTCGTAATATCTCTGAGGTTTATTCCTTGAATGACGATACTACTCGTCGTTCAGAACAAGTGATGTGGCCATTACAATAATCTTGGTCATTCTCGTGATGCACAAGGGGAGATTATTTCTGAATTCGCCGTTTGCTTGACCTTGGACGTTGGTTATAAAAGCTCTCAGCGTGATGATGAGGTTAGGCGAGGCATCATTGAATAGGTTGCCGTTGACATGTGGTGATTTGTGGTGCTCGATACATCCGAGAGGGACGATTGACTAAGGCTTTGAATTTGCTTAATAGATTCTTACATGGCATGAGTGGTGATAAGCAGGTCGTGCTGCTCAGTCATCGTATGAGGGGGAGTGCAGGCTCCGTGTAAGAGTTGTCGTAGTATTACATGTAGCCCCCCTGACTAAGAAGGCATAAATGCAAAGATGTCTTCTTAGTTACTATGTAGGGCATGTTCGTAAAAAGAACAGTTATTTGCCGACTCGGTGAGACAAGTAGATAAAGCTAGGGAGTGCGGTCTATCTGCTCAGCTAGATGAGCAGATAAAGTAAAAAGGACCATGGTTTGCCCAAGCAAGTAGCAAACGTGGAGACCGTCAGAGCAAGATGCCACTAGATGACTAATAAAGAAGTTGCAACATTTTGTCGATACGCTGTGTAGCAATGTGCAACAGTGCGACAAGTGAGAATACGGGCACGAGATCTCAAATTCGCCGCTAGTAAAGTTATAATCGTAGGCTTTGTCGCTCTCATGGTTATTAAATTAATGGTAGCGTGTGCGCGTCTCCATTTCACAAGTCTACATGTGATGCTTAGCAGGCAGGATGTTGCCTTTAAAGCTCCTAGCTTAACTAAAGCCTCAGGGGCTGTGAACTTGTTTTTCAGTTATGAAGTGGTTTGCTTGCCACTGTTGGAAGTCTGGGAATACAGTATAAACCCTCATAATAGGAAAAACATGTCACGAGAAAATATAACAAGAGAGCATATGAGCTCATTAAGGCAACTATATTTAAACGTTAAAGGCTAATAATCATGCTCTATCACACCATTACTCCCCTGTTGGTTTAGACAGTTAGGATGTGTCGTATTGCGTGTCACAAGCGAAGCATAATAGAAATTTATGAGCACTTAGATGGCTTGAAGGTGCTTTGCCAATTGAAGCAATTGGGCAGCGCTAGACCGAAAAACTAAGAGGTTTTTGGCTAAACTATTTAAGCAATACGGAGGTGTACGCCAAAAGTATCGTGTATAAATTCAGGCCGTTACATATTATGCCGTGTACAAACAATTCTATGTATACAGGCTTTAGTGACAAATTTGTCTATCCATGCATAGGCTAATATGCACAGATAAATCACATTATAAGATTTAATTAAATCTTGACTATGGGCAGCACCAGAAATATGAAAAATTATGGGGTTAACACATAATTTCATAAGAAGGAAAGAGTGCACCTGATAAAAGTCAGTTTCTCTTTCACCAGAGGGCCAGCCGTGGTGTCGCCACAGCACCATCATTAGGGCCACCAACTGCCGAAGAGTCAGCGCCGATCACTACCGATGAGTCTGGATCTGGCCGTTTTCTTCTTGGGGGCGTCGATTGCAGACGAAGGCCGTGCATCTAATGGTTGCTACGATGGAGGCTTGGACAGAGCAGTGGCGGAAGCGGCATGTCTGGCGACGGCCGCTTCTGTTGGCTGTGACGGCTTAAAATGGGCCGGAGTGAAGGCAGTAGTCTGCCGCTTGGTGGCTACGGTGGATGATTGTCGATGAAGGCAATTTCTAGCGGCTGGTCCTGTGATTGGCGATAGGCTTTTAGACGCTGCGTCTGACCCCTGTTCGTGATTGTTGATGGCACTGAGGCATCACCAGCGGTGGTCTTGGCGACGCCGGATGTCTGAAAGTGGCGTTGAGGCGAGGGGATGATTTGTGGTAGCGTTCTCCGGGCAATGAAGCGACAACGTTGGCAACGTCGTCGCGAATCTGGTGTAGCGGCGGAGCGGTTGCGTGGCTAATGTCACGTCTGGCGGCCGGCCCTGGCTGGCTGTGAGTTATCCTTTTGTGTCACGGGTGACACTGGCCGATCGTGGCGGTGGCAGATCTATCTGCTTTGTGATTGACGTGGCCGATTCATGGTGGATCTGCTGCGATATTTCTTCTTGGTGGCGTTGCCTGGCGCAATGTTGCATATCATGACGGTAAGACATTAGGGGTTTGAACGGTGATGCGGCGATGTGACCATTGGGGTGCGACGTTGCTGATCGCAAGAGCGGTGGGTTGGTGGCCGAAGAAGGAGGCGACGGTTGTGGTAGCCGCTTGGTGTCACTGATTGGCCGGAGATTGAAGAGACCATGAGGAGTCGGCCGGAATGGTGACGGTAGCCTACCGCACGTTGCCGTGGTGCCGCTAGTTAGAGGGGGACTTGTCAAGCCCGTGTTGGCGACAGTGGCCATGGTGGTGTACAGTGCCGGTCTTCTATTTTTTTTTTCTTTTTTCTTTTCTTTTGGTATGGTCAGTGAATGCGACGGTAACCGGAGTTTGGGCAAAAAACTGGCGGCCGGCCAACGCTCGGCTTCGGCATGTGTTTGTCCTCTTTGTCGTAACGGCGGAGACACGAAGAGACAATCTCGACAGGAGCGGCAACCGGCGCCGTGTCTCGCTATAGCGTCATCGTCAGAGACGTTGGCCTGGGCGGCGCGGTGCTGCCGCTGATCCAGTCTCTTTCTTCTTTCTTCTTTTTATTGTGGGCGACCCCAATTTTGCAGACCCTCGGCGGTGCGACGTTGGTGTGGCAGCGGCGGCCGACCGTTTTGCGGCGGTGCTGATTTTGGTCGCGACGGCAGTAGGGCCGAGATCGGTTTAAGGACCCATGGTTCCTGCAGCACCACTGTTCTTGGTTGCTGTAGCACCGTTGGCGCTGCTATTTTTTGTGGTGGCGGGCCATGATGGCCAGATTGATGACCCATGGTAGTGGGTGACCGGAGACGGTTCCTGTAACAGCGGCAGTGGTGCGTGCCCACTGGCAGAACTTCGTCGGACTTGAAGGTCGGTCTTGGTGCTTGGTCTTCGTGAGACTTGGTCTGAATATTGCTGTCGGCTACCACGTGATTAACTGTTGGTGGTGCGCCGGCAGTGCTGTCGGAGGTTTACATTTTGCTTCAAGATCTGCCCAGCTAGTCGGTCCCACGGATGGCGCCAAAATGTTGTGGCCAAAAATTGACCGGTACCGAACGAGCGTTAGTTGGGACCAAACGAGCACACGAGCAGACCTGCAAAGCACAACACGAGCAAACGGTGACGCGCCAGGACCCCCGGTGGGGGCTCCGGCGGGGAGTCTCCGATGCTTAAGTCAGTAAGCCATCTTGAGAGAGTATCTAATAATATTATAAATCGTCAGAACTTACCATCTTCCTCCTTTTCACTTTCATTTTATAGGAAAGTATTAAATGGTCGGTTACGTCCCCTTAATGGGGAGTTAACAAAATTGATGGGTAGTTATTTACCCATAATGGGAGAGTGGGTAAATGCCACTTCCTACCTCTCCAAGAGTCATGGGGCAGTTTCAGACCTCTCTGATTGTGACATGTGTCGCTCTCCCACAGGTGTATATTTTTACCCATATCACCTAGTTATCAACGATGGTTTTGTGGTTGACCCCGATGGAGTAGTCGACCTTCATCCGGTGGAACAAGTAGTTAGAGCTAAGGAGAAAGATAGGCATGGTATAGAGCTTAGCCATGTGCTGAAAAGTTGAGATAGAAGGTTGACAAAATTAAGGTTTTGTGGTTAACAAGTATGAGATTACAGTGCGGGTTTATGGGAAATACAAATGTTAGCCGTTAGGCATATATATAAGGGTCTGTTTCTTTGCGGAGTTGGTGTTCTTCTGGTAAAAGCTTTAACAGGGGAATCTTGAGAGCGTAAGTATCAAATGCGATGCAGATGGAATACATGGAAAATAGGTATGCCTGTGCCCCGCTCCGATCCTATAAGAGCAGATTTTTTTTATTTTGACCGGGTCATAGAGCGGGTATAGTAATAAAAATTTAAACCCGTAGTGGGTGTGGGTCGGATTTGGTATATGGTCTAACCTTCCCCGGTATCCGACCGCCCCATAACCGTATCCGCCCCGCATATTTACTTAACCCTAAATCTGATGCAATCTACCGTCTATCTTGGCCATATAGTTAATGAACCAAAACCCTAGCCACACTTCCTTTTTCCCTTCTTCTCTTTTCTTCCTTCAGCCGCACTCACCCCCATTTCAACAGTTTCTTGTGCCGTTTCCACCTCACCACTCCCAAGTTGATTATGCCAAAATATACTTTGGGTGGTTCTTGAAACTAAAAATGGGGATGGGAAGGCAAGTGCAGAAAGGAGCGAAAACAGTGTTAACTCGTGCAGTGGAGGAGAAAAGTGATGTCTCAGCAAGTAAAAGCAATGGTACAAGGAGTAATTTATCAACTAGGTTAAATCTAAGCAACTGTTTGAATCTGAATGCTCAAAGTCTATGTAAGAAGATTGGTCATGTCTCTTGTCTTCCGTGTGGCATTTTGGCTTAACATTACTTTCCTTTTCTTGTATGCCAGTAGTTAAACCCATGTCCATGAAGCAGATAGTATGGTTTGGCTGTGCAGGTGCTACATCATAAACGAGATCAAATCTGAAGATGGACTCGGCTTGCTGGACTAAGTAGCAGGTTTCTTGAATGGGTTTATTAGATCCAAGTTCAAGCACTCCGGCTGAAAGTAGGTATACAGACCAAAGTCTTATATCGTGGATCTGAAATTCTTTAGCTCGTTCACGATCATAAAACTGAAGTTGGTCACGGTTAGTAAGCCAAACCATAACTTTTGAAGGCTTCAGGGAAGGGCGGGATGGATCGGATCTGGGACGAATTTTTTGAAACTTACTTAGGAGCGGATATGTTATTGCACCTAGACGACCCAATGGTGGGGGGAGGCAGTGCTTCAGGACTACGGGATGGGTACGGACTTTAACTTTATAAGATCCGCATCTGACTCGTCTCATTACAATTCCTAATAAAAAATGGTGGTCACTAGTGAGTGAAAAGGCAGACGTGTGAAAGTGTGTGACCGTTGGTTTATTTGAGTGATCTTTTGGCTGCAACAGTCGATAGGAATGGCATGCAACTATCTATATTCTCGCAGCTACATATTTGTAATCATATTTTTAACAACAGTTTTTAAAAATATTTCAAATATTATTAATTAAAAATCACGACATATATTTAGTGTTCACGGTGTATCCATTACAAGGATTATTGTAGGCTCTTCTTACCACTCGACTTACAATTAAAAAATTTCTTTAGGACTCAAATTAAGGATTGAGTTAGTGATTGTCAAAGTATAAAATGAGTGTAGGATTTTGAAGAAAATAAGGTGATTAATGCCATTTTATACACTTACAAAGTTCAATCTTTCTAAAATGTTATTAAACGCAATACGTATTGGAACTTTCTTCAAAAAATTAAAGTGATCAATTGATTTATCCATGAATCTGCCCCGCGAACTCAGCACTAGTGCTATGATTGTGGTTGATCAAATGGTCGACTTGAATGATGAAATTGTAATAAAAAATTAAGAGTTCAAGAATAAAATATATGAATAAGAAAGTCTAAATTTCACGGGGCCAAATTGGACCATTAAGCAAGAGAATTTGTTATTTCGCTCCAAATTTTAACTCTTCAACTATATTAGACATTTAGTGATGACAGCTCATCATCTTTAGTGACAAATTTTTAGTGTGAGAGTTCATATTTATTTTCACTAAGGGAGTATTTCCATTTTGTGCATTAATTGCATTTTCTTCTTTGGCAATAGTCACCTTTGATTTTGTTTTTCTTGCGGGAATTATACAGTGATTCCTCATGGCTACCTCTATAAAAAGCAAAAGTTAAAACACCAACAATTCTTCGGCGTTAGCCCCGGGGGGGGGGGGGGTCATGGCTACCCTTCTCTCCGTTTCTTTTTTGTCTTTCAGTTCCTTTCCTTGTTTGTTGTGTCAGTGTCCTTGAGGAGTGCAACAATGGTGGCTGCCTGTAAACTAGAGGGTGGATGACAGAGCAGCGATAGTAGGCATATTTCTCCAAATCCTCATGATTGAGGATAAAGACGCTTATATCCATCTCCGTTATTGCCAGATGTAATCAGATCTAAGTAGATCTTCACCATATGATCTACTAGATTTGATAGATCTCCTCGTTGAGACAGTCGATGGTCGATCTGTACTTATGCACGATTGAAGAGGCTTTCGAGGGCTAGAGGTATCAACACCGCCGATGGCGGGAATTTTATTGGCAGCAACCAGAATTTCACCAGGGGCAGCCAAAATCTTTTGTTGGCGCGTTGGGGGGAGGGGGGACAAGGCTTCGGGTGACTGAGGCTCTTAGTGTTGGGGGGAGGTGGGAAGGGGCCCTGGGGAGGGGGCGTCGAGGTATTGAGTGTTTTTGCTCTGGGTTTTGTAAGGGGTTTGGGGTGATGTACTATGGAGTATCCTGTGATGTGTATTAGTTGGTTTGTTGCCCGGTCTAAGGGCTAAATACTTTGGTGTTAGAAATGCCGGTGGAAAAGAGTGGATATTGTAATGTTATGGCCTCTTGCACTCGTCTATGTGGTGTGATTCTATAGGTGGTCAAGTACACCTTTGATTCGTCCGGATCCGACTGTCCTCTTCATTGTAATAACTTCTATTTTTATCATTACATGTTTTATGATCTACTAGCCAATAAATTGTATTCTTTGGACGCATGTTACTTAAAGTTATGCTGAACTGCTGAAATATAATATATGTTCTGTTTTAGTTTAGTTGTAATGTACATAAGTTTTAAAGGTAATCTGTTAATCGCCGACCTCTTGATCTTGTATATACAGAGTTAAGGGAATGTTGTGACCATTATAAACCATAGGTCAATCTTTGTAACCTTAAATTATCAGTATCATTTTCATATTATCCACAATATATATATATATATATATATATATATATATATATATATATATATATATGTGTGTGTGTGTGTGTGTGTGTGTGTGTGTGTGTGTGTGTGTGACCATTATATACCATAGGTCAATCTTTGTAACCTTAAATATATACCATAGGTCAATCTTTGTAACCTTAAATTATCAGTATCATTTTCATATTATCCACAATATATATATATATATATATATATATATATATAGGTATGTTATCAGTTTTTACCAACTCTTCATGATTCTATTCCCTTCATATATTTTGGAAATAGACCTTACCTTAGGTTTAACTATTTGAGTTCACTTGATTTCAGTATCAATAGATAATAACTTTATTGAGAGCTGATAAGATGACAACACTGATAACTTAAGCTAAGTTATCAGTGCGGTTTCGCCCTCCATGCTGTCAAGGTAAACAACATAGATCTATCTTTTTTTATGAATTAAAGTTGTCATCCGCTAACTTTTGTATTCATTGTCCGTTGCATAATGTAGCAGATAGTGACTTACCATACGTGCAGACATTTGTTAAATATTTGAGTTACTTTTATGAACAAATTATTTTCAGATTACGCTAATCATTTAACGTAATAAAATTAATTCAAATACAAGTTGACAGTGGTGACAATGGCAAAATAACTCAAATATTAAACAAATATTTAAAAGTGTAAAATAGTGGTGTCAATGGGCCGGGCTTGGGCAGGCCCGACCCCGGTCTAGCGGCCCTAAGTGGAAGCCTGAGCCGTTCGGGCTTAAGGCCATGAAAAGCGGGTCAGGCCCAAGACTAGGATATCGAGGCCCTGTCCAAGCCCCAAGCCCTAACTTTAGGGTTTTTTTTTTTAATTTCCTGTGTTTGTGTTGTGAAAATATTAATCCACTATTTTTTTTTGATAGGCCCTCCTCCTTGGGACCGAAGCAGCCAAATTTACCTTTATATATATATATATATATATATATATATATATATATATATATATATATATATATATATATATATATATATATATATATCATTTTTCAAAAAAAAAAGTGAGGAAAATGTATCTATTTTTTTAATATAAATAGAACAAAGGAGAAACGGTGCCGCTTTGGTGCCTTCATGTTTGGAATGTGAATCAGGAACTTAAGAAGCTAATGAGACCAAAAGTTCAGGAGTAAATTGCATTACGGTTGTCCATCAGCCCAGGAAATGCATCCCAATGAAAAGAACTATAGAAAATAAAATCTCAAGCTCCACACCAAGAGTCTAAAAGTTCTCCATACTAGACTATTCGTACGTTCTTCCTTGTCACTCTAAACAGTTGGATCATGGTAGAAATACACAATATTTGGTCTTGTTGTACCATCAAGCATACAATGGTTACAGCAGCAGATGTAGAAGACCAATAAGTTGTAATGGGATAATCGATTAATTTATCTGCATATACTTCTCCAAATCAGCATCAAGATCCTCTTTATCTATCTTTTCACCCTGGCCTCTTCCATAGCCCCTTCCAAATTCACAACCTCTACCACCACCATGTGACCTTCCATATCCACCGCCCTCTCTTGTCCATTGTTCCAAAATTAATAATTAAAAGAAAAAGAAAGTGAGACATCAATAACGCTACGAGACAATCTAAAAATTTAAAACAAGTGGGCCATGGCCAGATTTAGGACCAGTATTTAGGGTCAAAGAGCGGGCCAGATTAGGGCCAAAACCGGGCTGAGCTCGGGCCGGCCCTAAAAAAGGGCCACTTTCGAGCCAGCCAGTTTTTAGGGCCAGGCCGGATAAAATTATCAAAAAATCAGGCTTGGCCCTAACCCTGACCCAAGGCCCTATTGGTTAGGGCTGGCACTGTTCACCTATAGGCCCGGTGTGGCCCGGATCCGACCCGGTCTTTTTGACATCTAGACTGTAAAAGGATCATGCCCTCTTCCCCCAGTCTCGTGTTCTCACCACTTTAAAGAGCAGCTTGCCCCAATTCAAAGATGTCACAAGCACACCCAGCCCTCACTCTCATCCCAAAACTGCTCAAGATCCCACCGCTCAAAGCATACTCACTCTTCAACACCTCAACCCAACAAGGCCTCCAACAAACCCCACAATCCATCTCCACAGTACTCCACCTCCTCATCTCCTCCAACCACCTCCGGCACGCTCAATCTCTCCTCCTCCAACTCATCTCCGGCCGCCTCCCCGCCACCCTCCCCTCCCTCCTCCGCCACCTCCCACCTTCGCACTCTGCGCCCCTCTACGAAACAATCGTCAATGCACACCTTCAAGCACACTCGCCACAAGAAGCCCTACACTATTTCTATCAAATGCTTGACAAAAACCTGAGACCCACATCAAACACCTTCAACAATCTGTTATCTTTCCTTGTCAAGTCGGGAGATTTCGAGAAATCCCGGTGCTTCTTTTATGAAATGAAGAGTAGGGTCTTGTTAGATGACTACAGTTTTGGTATTATGGTAAAGGGTTGTTGTGAGAATAGTGAGTTGGAGAAGGCTTTTGAGGTAGTTGATCAGATGAGGGACATGGGTTTCTCTCCAAACGTGGTTGTGTACACTAGTTTGATTGATGGGTGTTGTAAGAGCGGCGACGTTGAGAAGGCGAAGGGGCTGTTTTGTAAGATGGGGGAGTTGGGTTTGATTGTTAACCAGTATACTTACACAGTTTTGATCAACGGGTTGTTCAAGAAAGGGCTAAAGAGGGAAGGGTTTGAGCTTTTTGAGAAGATGAAGGAAGATGGGATCTTGCCTGATTTGCATACTTACAATTCTGTGATTAATGTGTACTGTAAGGATGGCGAGTTGAGTAATGCTTTTAAGCTGTTTGATGAAATGCGTGAAGGAGGGGTGACTTCTAACGTTGTGACATATAATACTTTGGTTAAAGGACTTTGTCGCAAGATGAGGGTGGTGGAGGCTGAGAGGTTGGCGAATGAGATGAAGAGGGCTGGTGTAAACCCAAGTTTGATCACATATAACACCCTGATAGATGGGTTTTGTAATGTTGGAAAGTTAGACCAAGCTTCGAGTTTCTTCAATGAGATGAGGTCTTATGGTCTATCTCCATCTTTAGTTACTTATAATGTGCTGATTGCTGGTTTTGCTAGAGCTGGAAAACCAGCACCAGTTGTAGACATAGTTCGGCAGATGGAGGAGAGAGGCATTTGTCCGTCGAAGGTGACGTACACTATTCTAATTGACGCTTTTCTTCGGTCGAATGACATGGAGAAAGCATTTGAAGTATTTTCTTGTATGGAGAAGGCTGGTCTAGTGGCAGACAGTTGCACCTATGGTGTCTTGATCCATGGTTGGTGTGCTAGAGGTAATATGAAGGAAGCTTCAAAACTTTTCAAATCTATGCGCGACATGCATCTGAAGCCGAATGATGTAGTATACAATATTATGGTTTATGGGTACTGTAAAGAGGGTAGCTCGTATAGAGCCTTGAGGCTTGTCAAAGAAATGGCCGAGAATGGAATGGTTCCAAATGCGGCTAGCTACAGTTTGACTATCGAACTTCTCTGCAAGGATGGGAAGTGGAAAGAGGCTGTTATTCTTCTTAATGAAATGTTAAAGTCAGGTATTGTACCAGCAACAAAAATCTTTGGTATGGTTTCTAACACCAAACTCTCCAATGCATAGTGTATACCCGAGCACACTCTTCTAATGAGTGATATCCACGGAAAGTGGAGATAGAGGAAGGTAAGCGACACAAGTTGAGGTGGCTATCTCGTTCTTCAGATCAAAATACTACATCCTTCATGGTGGTGAAACAAGGAGACTTCCTGACAAAGTTCAGTGCTACCTCATTTTGGCAAACTCTATTACCTTGTGAGTACACCTTGACTTATTCAATAAGTATCTTTTCTCATGAATATAATTTCAACCATTATAAGCCAGGAAGTTTCTTGGAAATTCAAATTCTTGCTAATTTTCTTTTTGGACCTACTTGTATTGCTTGTACGACGAACCAAACTACAGCAATTGTAAAAAATTCCCAAAGTAAACCTAGAGATGAATGTCTCTTAAAGTGCTGAAGTTGAGCTATTTTTCTTTGATCCGTGAACCCTTAACCTCCCTGGAGATTTCTGATAGTACAAGTGACATCTCAACAAGTTTTGAAAATCAAGTTGTGAAGAGAGACTCCCTTCTAGAAAGAATTTCGATAACAAATTTTAATCTTACTGAAATATGCTTCAGTACCCTTCTTACCCTCTCTATTATCTTGTTCTGTTTCTTGCCATATACCAAATTTCAGTCAGTAGCCCATTATTTGCCATAGCTGTGTATGGGTCTGTTTGTCTGTCTCTAGCTCTATGTTTGTACTCTGTCCTCCCCCCCCCCCCCCCTCCCCCTCTCCCCCTTTCTTCCTTCTCTTTTTCTCTTTATGCATCTCTTGATGTTTTCATGTATTTTTATCATCTCTTTTCCATTAACATAGTTGTCGAACAACAGACTAGTTGGCCACCTGCACCCCCACCCTCCTGCGCCCACCCTCTCCCCATACCCCCCCAAAAAAGATTTAATTAAGATAATAATGGAAAAACCTGGGATCAGACTTCTAGATATGAAGTCCTTCATTAAGGAAGAAGAGATTAAAAGGAAACAATGTGACAACAAACAATAAACACCATCAAACAATCTAGTATATTCTAGCATCGATTTATGAAATAAAGCATCACCATGAGTTCTCTACCTATGTATGTGTATATATGCGTGTGCGCATGTGTGTGTTTGTGTATTATACATAAACATACATAGCCATTGATTACGCTCTAAGCATTCATTGACCCGAATCTGGGGAATGTATTTGAATTAATCTTTCTTCTACCATGCACATAGTTTTTGAAGCAGTTATGTGTGGATATATCTGATAGCAACTTCTTGAAGGCAAGGCTGCAGGTGGCACAAGACTGCATGTGCACACCTGCCGTGCCCCAAAACTAGAACTTCAGTATATTTATATCGGGTTCTTCTGGACAGATGTGCCACTTTAAAAGCCTGGTTTGGCATCCCCAATCCCAGAAACAAAAAGTATTATTCCCCTGAATTTGCTTCCTCTTTGCTGCTTCTTCCCTCTGCCTTTTGGGCTGCTGAGTTTTGAGTAAAGAGTTTTCCATTGTCAAACAAACAACATGGTAAGATGTGCATTATTTTGTCTAAATAATTTTTAGAACACATTATTTTGTAAGATTCATCGGGATAGTGTTTATGACAACTCACCGAAATGTACTACTGCATTTGAGGTTTCAATTTTGGAATTAGGGATTGTGCTTTTGTCCACTGTAGACATTGATTATTATTTCTTTGCAGTTAATTATGTTTATCTTTATTAAGTGCCTAGGTCAAGAAACTTTTTGGCTCAGCTAAATGTGTTTTAGTATATCCTACCTTGATTGCATGCCTAAAACCTTTTCCTCCCTTAAGGCGTGTGTATCTTTTTTCTTGTGTCTATCAGTTTCATTTGTAATACTTTAGTAGGTAATCGTGTCCATTTGGTCCGTCAATACATGAGTGATTGAATTGTTTAAAATAGTAACTAGAACTGTTTTCTACTAAGTAGCACCAACAAGGACACCGCGTCGACACTGACACAGACGGGGACACCAGACACCAAAATTTCCAAAATAGCAAATTTTGGACACCAGAGGCTAAATAGTTCTATGTCCATACTATGTAGGGGCATGTTTGTATAAGTTTCAAGCACATTCTGCCCTCATGGAGAAGTAAAACACAAACTAATAAACCATAAATTAGAGTCATACTTGAGCTATAGATAGTACAGTAGTGCAAAATCCCATGAAAACAAGCCAAAAGGGAAAGGTAAATGGCTTTGATCTCTTCCATCCATCAAGATTTAGTCGATATCAATTTGCATTGTCAGGTTTATTGTCCTCTCGACCTCCATCATCAACCTCTTCCCTGCATACACTTATTAATTGAGAGATTTGTCTTCTATGTTAGATTGCCTTCGTCAAAAGTGTTATTTCCCTCTCAGTTAGGCATTAAGCCGATTGGAGTACAATCTACTATTGGGGTTTGCCCTAGTCTTCCAATTCATAATACAACCCCAACTTTCCTTAACATTCCATCATGACCCTCAAGTTAAGAATAAAAATATGTAGTTTTGCCTCGAAAGTGTCGACCCTTCTGCATAAGGTGTCGGACACTTCTGCGTAAGGTGTCCCACACGGTGTCCGATAATTAAAGTTAAGCAAAAATTACCCGTACACTGCCGAGAGCATCCGACACGTGTCCGGAGGTGTTCTGGTGTTGGTAGGCATCAGTGACGATATCTCGACCTAGAAGAGGTGTCCGTGCTTCGTAGGTTTTCTACGACTTCTGGCCATTTAGTTTTCGTGAGATAGTGTAGATCCCACCACAACACTCTTTTTGTACTTTCGTTAAAACATGTTTCTGTGCTTGAAGTTTAAGACTTAGTTACATCTATGTTACATAGACTCTTCAAAATGCGTGAAGTACCCTTATCGGACACTCGACACTCGGACATGGATATAAGATATATGTCCAACACATCTAATAGGATATGCCACTATGAACACTATCTTAGAGTGTTCCAATTAATTTGTTATTACTTTGAGATGAGACAAGTTCTCAATTAATACCATCTGTCTCACATAAAACACCGTTTTACCTAGGAAACTACTAAAACATAATAATAGATATGAACAATGGCAGTGTCCCCGTGTCCCCGTGTCTTGTGTTTTAAGATTGGACGAATCCGACACTTGGACACGTATATGATCCGGACACTCATACCGAGTTCATGTAACATTGAGTTACATACAGTTGGTCTAGTGAACCAAATGCAAATACAAAACTAACCCCGTTGGTATTTTCTTCTTCTTTACACTACTTATATCCAAAAAAATTAAGCACCATAAGTGGTTCTTAAGATTGCCAACAATGAGATTGGGTATTGGTGAAACATTGGTGGATATTACTAGGGGATGGTGAACAGTACTTTTGTTATATCGATGAGCAAAAGCAAAGTTGCAAAAGGACGAATCCTTGTATAGTTGGCTGGAAATCTAAAGCTAATAAGAATTAGATACAATGATTTACATCATTCCTTATAATTGAGTTGCATAAGGATGTAACCTATAAGATTCAACGAAATGATTTTGAAGTTAAGAATATGCAGAGAAATTATACCCATATAAATGAGTAACTACCTTCTTCTGCTGGAGTTATAGGTCCACGATTGAAAATGCATGCTTGATTTGGTGATAAAATTGATAAAATAACCCTATTAACTTACTCTTAAGATCTTCTTCTAGTGGATATGCAAAGCATGTCGAAGATTTCAATAGAAATAAAGAGAAAAGCACATTAAATATTTTAGTTTGGCTTCTCATATATATCTGGAAATTGGGCTTGAGAGATATTATAGAGCTTTCGAAAAATGAGTATCTGTCCTAGTGCCACGTTATTCATATAGAAGCCTAGAATACTCTATCAAGCGGGCCACACTAAGGTGGCCCACTTTGCGATGGTCTAGGACCATCAAACATTGTTTGCTGTACAAATTATCCTTTGATAGGAAAACGGCTAAGAATCAATATTCTTGATGCAATTGCCATTCAAAAGTCACCCTTATCTCTACTAGACTTGAGAGAAAGGACTAGAGAGGCATGATCTAGAAAAATCTCAAACTTTGAATGGCATAATTCCTTTGCTAGATGCATCGTGCCGATATACTTCATAAGCGCTAGAATGCCTTTTCCTGTATAAATGGGGATAAAAATATGGGCGTTATATAAAATAATCTAAAATGTTGAATGACATATTTACTTTTACAAAATGCATTGTGCCGTCATACTTCATTGGCGCTGGTATTCCTATGCAATAAGCGTAAAAACGTGAATATACGGTTGTTAATATCTGTACTTTCTTGGTTTCTGAATTACTAATTCTGGAGACAAAATCTTATATGCACCAAAGCTCACTGAAAAGGATTGAAAGATACATGATAGAGAACCTTATCGATATCTCACTAAGGTGTTCATCATCTCCCGTAGACAAAAGATCAGAGGGACTGAGAGGGAATTGAGAGAGCTAAGAAGAAAATAATGTTGTGTAGCTATTGGCTTGTTAAACGCAGTAAGATCCACAATGGCTAGTGAGGGAGATTATGGACTAGATGTGACAAAGTTAAAGTTAGACCTTAGCGGGGTTGCTAAGCTATAAAAAGGGGAGAATGTGATATCCCACATAGGAGGTTGGATAATTTGTAATTGGCCTTATTAGACCCTGCCCATGATTTCATAGTACATACTTTACTAGCCCTTTTGAGGGAGGCATTGCCCTATGGTAGGGTTTTCATGAGAATTTCGACTAGTCTGTAAAATGCCAACCGTTTTCCAGAGAGTAGCTTTATTTTCATTTGAAATACCTCGTTTCTATTCAAAAACGTGTTAACAGAATAAACATTTTAATAAGGGCAAATCACACCTATGTCCCTGAGGTTAGGGTATAATTACAGTTCAGGACATTAAGTTTTAAAATATAACATACCTTGACCAAACACTTTTAAAATGTATCAGCCGTGTCCATCCATTTGGTTCCGTCCAAAAAGTGTACTTTTTTATGATGTCATCAATACGTATTTTTAAAATGACGATACTATCCCTTGTACTGTATATACTGAATATTTTTTAAAATTTTAAATTAAGATTTCAAGTCTTAATTTAAAGTCACAATGTATCACCCTTCAAATTTGCAAATTAGGATTTTGCTGAAACCCTAATTTGCAAATTAGGGTTTTGTTTGCAAATTAAACTTCAATTTCTCACTGAAATCCTCCCCACCCGCCAACAGCCCTATCCCTCGCCCCACGCCGATAGCCCCCTCCCCTCGCCCCACGCTGCAGCCCCTTCCCTCGCCCCACGCCGATTGAGAAAAAAGGTTAGGCCCCTTTTGGTCAACCCACCCACCCACACCACCACCATACACAAACCACTGCCGGTCAACCCACCCACACCACCACCATACACAAATCACGCCGTTACCTCCCAATGGCGCTGTCAACCATCAATCATAGTAAGCAAAAAGTCAAGAAATGGGTACTGGATAACCTCGACTCTGAAGCCATGTTAATTAGTGGGTGGAGGTGCGGCGACGGGGAAGGGGAAGGATATCTTTGCGGCGGGGAGGTGCAGCGACGGGGAAGGGGGAAGGCGTTGTGGCGACGGGAAGGGGGAGGCAGACGGGGCTCCGAAGGGGTGCGGCGGTTGTGGGGGAGTTTGGGAGAGAGAAATGGGGTTGGGGGGTGGGTGGGTTGGGGAAGAGTAATGGCATTAATCTTTCTTTTTCTTTTTTTTTTAAGATGAAGTAATGGCATTCAAAAAATAATAAGGTTCCAATTTAGGGGTTATAAAGTCTTTTCATTAAAACCGTTAGGGTTTTTAAGATTCCGTTTGGTCAACGGACATAAATGTAATTTGTCCTTGCCTATAATTATACCCCAACCTCAGGGAAATAGGTGTAATTTGCCCTTTTAATAACTCTCGATTGCATCTAAGAGGTAAGGTCAACATACTGTTGTAATGAGTACACCTTCTTTCAGATAAGAATCTTGACAAGTAACTTGCTTAAATCAAACATTGATGCACACAAAACTAATCCATATGATTATTGGTTATGCATAAAAGGTTAGTCCACATTTCATCTGGACGGTTACTACTATCGACAAACGACACAATTTTCGAGTAACTTCGATGACTAATACTAAAGCTATCCGATACAACTGTTAATTGTATGTAAATGGTAAGTCCAGGTTAAGTCTTAATGGTTAAACCATTGTTATTAAAGGCGCTGGGGCACAGGTCTCCTAGAGCCTAGGCGCCAGGCGTTGGCGCACACAAGGCGTAAAGGTCTCCCAGAGCCTAGGCGCGAGGCGCAGGCACACGCCTAATCAAAGCAGCGCTTGTAGTGCAAAGTATACACACTTAAGCATATAGCGTCAAAACCAACAGTTTATAGCATCAAAGTCATAAAACATGGCATCTTATAGTTTAGGAAATAACTTGCCCAGATTCAGGAACTTAGTCATTCGCTTGTCCCGAATGGAGTCTGAATTCTTCTACATGTTTTATCAAATTTCACAAATTAGATCTTGTAAAAGTAAGTTGATGCGCTTAAGTCTTCTTCTCCAAACACTGGTGTTTTTAATTTTTTTCTTTATGACTTACCTCATTTTTAATCAAGATCTTACTTGATTACTTAGTTAATGCACTTATATATATGGAGTTCATATAGAAAAACGTAATGAAAGTATGAAACCCTGTGTTTCAAATAAAACAGATGAAGCGTGCCTTGAGTCTGGGGTTGTGGGCCTAGTGTCATGTGTCTACAAGCACAAGGCGCTCACCATTCCGAAGGGGCTGCACCTAAGGCCAGGTTAGGAGCTAACCTTGCACCTGGCTGCGCCTTATGCCCAGGCGCACCTTTGATAACTATGTGCTACAGTAATCACAAATAACATTTATGATTCAGTAAGACTTTCTATCTATGCACAACTAAATGTGAAGAAGTTTTTTGTTATTAACCGTTGAGAATCAAATGCGAGAGGCTTAATTGCAATCTGGTTTGCCGAAACTTGCAGCTAAAAAACCCTAGGATTTATGCATTAGCTCATAAAACCCCAGGTAAAACTTTCGTAGCAATTGAAGGAGATATGGTGGGTAGAATCATCAATTAAGCTCTTCACACACACAGGCGCCCTGAAGCCGTCGTCATTGTTCACCACTTCAGTGGAGTCATTACCTCTCAACAGCAATGGATCCGGATCCTTTCAAAACCCTAAGTCACACATCCAGCATTAGAAACCTATGCCATCTCTGTGATATGAAAACCTTCAATTGACTTAAACCCACCTTACCAAATTAGAAAACCCAACTGAAAGAAAACATTTAGTTCGAAATACAAGTCAATAGAAAACCCTCATTTAAATGTTTGAAGTTGATGCCATCAATGGCGATGACAAGGAGGATGGCAGTAGGCTAGAAGTTTAATGGCGAAGGTGGTGGACGTCTTTTGGCTTAGATGACCAGGGGATGTCTAGGTTACCTCTTCCAACAATGATAGATGCTAGTTGTAAGGGCGAGAAGGATGACAGTAAGCTTGCACCCCTACCTAGAACCTATGTTACATGGACTCGGTACGAGTGTCCGGATCGGATACGTGTCCAAGTGTCGGACTCGTCTAATTTTGAAAACACAGGACACGGCAAAATGTTCATATTTGTTATTGCTTTTTAGTTATTTCGAAGGCAAAAATGTGTTTTATGTGATACATTTGGTTTTCACTCACAACTTGTCTTGTCTTAAAGCAATAACTAATTAAACAAAAGACTATAAGATATTATCATAATGGCATATCCTATGAGATGTGTCCGACACATATCCCATACCCATGTCCAAGTGTCTAGTGTCTGACACGGGTACTTCACGGAAACCGAAGAGACCATGTAACATAGCCTAGAACATCACGGACACACACACAGAGATTGATCAAATTTTCTCAAGCCTTCTTTTTTGAAGATTGAGCAAGAAAATAAGATTGGGTTTCCTTCAGTTAGTTTTTTTCTAGTTCAAGCTGAAGAAAAATGTCACACATGTGGCAGTGACCGTGGTGGTCAAAGGGGAGCGCTGGTGGTGCTGTCCGCAATTCACTTTTGAACAACCAATGGAGTTTCTACCCTTCATTTTTCCTTGAATTTCAACAAAAGGTTAACCTTAGGCATTTAAGAGTTCATTTGTAGTTGTCAGGGTTTTAGTTGCAACTTTGGGCCAACCACAGGGTTTGGAATGCAATTAAGCCGATACAGAAACTAGCCGGTGGTGTTGTTGGTCACAGATAAATGGTAAGCCCACATGACATCTCAGCAGTTACAGTAATCAAGAAGACACGGTAGTCAATACGATTGATTTTGAATATATAAGTTTCTTTGACAAAGTAATTTGACTGTACTTTTCAATGGCCAATTTGCCAGAAAATCTGATTTTAAGAATCTGCTTAATATATCAAAACGTCAATTCATGATGTCGGCATTAATATTTACTAAACATTTCTTAGTGAGGCATTCAAATTTAAATTGTTGCACCCCTATATAAGCCATGTACCAAGTGGTTTGTGCATTAGACAAACTTGGAAAAAGCCGTCCTATAAGAAGGTTAGAGGGGGTTATGGCCCTTTCCATTTCAGCTCTTTTTGACTTACCACTCTTAGTCGGTACTGTTTCTTAGCTTAGGCTTGCAAACTATGCGAGTTTTCTTAAGGTAGATAGCAAGATCGTTGTTCATTGCATTTCACGCTCATTCTCAGCAAGGTAAGCACTGAAGGTATTGAATTCTTCTCGAGTGATATCTCTTTATTCTAGTTTTGGTAAATTTCAGGATTCATGAGGTACTCTTCACATACGCACTGTCTCTCTGTCTGTCTCTCTCTCTCTCTCTCTCTCTCTCTATATATATATATATATATATATATATATATATATATATATATATATAGGTATATAGAGAGAATTTATAGCTATATGGGGGCTTGATCAACAGCTAGTTCTGGAGAAGCCCCTATTTTTCCAGCCCAGATCTAGCCGTTCACGTCACCTTGTGGACGGCCAAGATCTATCCTTTTTATTTCTCGCCCAACTGCCCCGAAGAGGGGTGGTCCCTTTTCCTTCCCTTTCGGCCCCTCTCCAATGAGGGGCGAGAAATCAAGAAGGAAAAAAAAGACAGATTTTGGCCATCCACGAGTGATGTGGACTACTACATCTGGGAAATAGGGGCTTTCCGAGCGCTAGCTGTGGATAAGCCCCCTATATAGATGTCTCTCTTCAAGATCTAGCTAATAATTCTGGTCATGGAACTTGGATGTTGGCTTGATCTAGGTGGCTTTCATGAAATGAGAAACATAGATCAAGGAGTCCCATGTCTCTCTCGCTAATCTAGTTTTGATCACATAGCACACCATTGATACTTGAAGTACTTATTCTTCACTTCGATCACGACACTCGAGATGATCGTCTCTTTTAAAAGGATCTTTATCTGATTCTTTTTTCTGCGTTTTGCTATTCGAATCTTCTTATGCTACATATTTGAAGATTCTATGATTTTTGCCAAGAACTTGTAGTGATATTTTTCTGCATATTATTAGAGGAAGTGTTATTAACGCAAAATTTGAACCCCACTTGTATCTTAGTGGCACTAAACAATGACTTTTATGAGACGTTAGTGACGCAAGTGCAGCTCAAGCATCGCAACCCAAAGAATATCACTTGAAAGTTCGCTAATTTTATTAATTGAAGCATTTTCTGTGATATTTATCAAAGTAATAATGCGACAACCTTCAATAAATATTGTCAATATATTAGCCCTCTTCAGCTTTAGGAAAGTCGAAATTGGTGAGAATGGTTTGCATTGGAGACGCATTCCACTCATATTTATACCCTTTTTTGGACTTTTAGAAAATTTACTTGGTTATCATGCAAATTAAGGTCAATGGCATCTTTAATGACTGCATGGCATCGCTTATCCAGCTTTTGTTTTAATATTCTCATTGACAACTGCAAAATGTGATGAATGGCATTTCGTTTTAAAGGAACTGCTTTTAGAGAATTACTCTTGCCTTACTTCAATGGTAACCCGTTTTAAATGGTTTAAAATCTTATGTGACCATCAAAGTTTCCATTTTTTCTCCTAATTTTTATTTGAAAAATACATTAATACGTCCTCCATTATCACATGTCAATCTGATAAGGGTTACATCTGAGTGGGCCCTCGATGGCGGTGGATAAGGTTGACGAGGGGATTATGGCAGCGATATTTTGGATCTTCTTGGCGAGAACTTCAAGCACACGTTTTGCATACAATTGCCGGAGAGGCCTATGACGGTATATTTTTCTTCGCTTTTCTTATTCTTCTGATCATGTGTGTGTGTAGTTAAGACTTCTCTTATCATTTCAATTTTTATCATTATGCACATAACCCTGATTATTTTTATAGACTGCTCTGCTAATGTTTTCTGGCATTTACTTTTAGTCTATAAGTTTGTCAATGTTTGGTGGCGACCGGAGTCTGGAGAGATATAAGGGCTTTTAAGGCCATTGTTTTTTTTTTTCATCCCTCATTATTTTCAGTTCTTTTTCAAAACTTGATTGTTGAATAGCTGGGTTCTTGTATACTCGTTCTTTAGGGTACTGAAATCCTGTACCATCATAGAGCTTCGTATGATTTGCCTTCTGTAATTCGAGGGTTATTGGTTACCTTCAGTCTCGCTTTTTGTGATTAGTTGGGTAGTCTTTCCTGCATGACTTTAGATCATATCTGATTTTACTCCTGTGCTTGATTTTTCGTCTTCAGTTCATTATAACGTTCCTGTTTTTTTCCTTAGAAGTTTTTTTTCCCGCTGTTTTATGTCTAATACATATGTTCTTCTTTGGATTCTTATATTACCATCCCTAGCTTCTTCTTGTTCTGTTGTATTCTGTTTTCCCTGTGACTCCTTTTCAGTACCTTATGCTGCATAATGCTCTTATTGGTACCCTGAGTAATGGGGTTCAAGTAGGTCCCTCTGACGCTTGCTTTGCGCCTCCTTTCATGGGAGGTTCCCGTTACCATTCTGCTGGGGCCATTTCTCTGATGCATGGATGTGCATATGAAATGACGTCTTGTACATTTCTGCTAGTGAAATGGCAAGTTTGTTTATGGCTTTATGCACTTGGGTGGTCTTTTGTTGCCCTAATTACACTTTGTGCTACAACAATTTGTCCCTACCCCGCGATGTGGCAGCACGACTATGGCTCAGTGGTCCAACTGATGAACTTGCATGTTTTATAACTTCGCATTCTTATCATGGATCAGTACGAAAATCTGCTTCACTACCATGGAAAAGTCGACATTTACTCTGCTAAAGTTACGGATGCCATTTTTTGAAGTTCATTTACGTTGTCTTCGGTTAGATCCGCTCTGAGCTGTCTTTGTACAAGGTTGCATGGGGCATTTATGTATATCACATGATTGAGTGGTAGAGTCGCAAGTTTCATCTAGATAGCTGCAATTAATAGTATTCTTACTTCCTCCCTTTTCTATTTCCAGACGCTATGTGGCCACACTTTCTGCTTGAAGTGCTTTCAAAAGTGGATCGGATACCTGCTTTATCCCTCCTAAAATGGCAAGTAACCCACGCATCAACTCCACACTTGTAGCTGCCATCGAATTGCCAAGCTTTTCTGCTTGAAGTGCTTCCAGAAGTGGATCGGATGCTGCAATGGCAAGTAACCTGCACATTAACTCTGCACTTGTAGCTGCCATCCGAATGGCCAAATCTTCTATATCAATTGCTAATGGTGGGCCTCAAAGAATCTACCATGTCGTCCATGACCAAAAACCTGAAAAGGCCTTCACCACAGAGCAAGAGTGAAGGCTGGGCTGGCAAATGTGTAAAGTGAGGATTTTTGCCACCACTTCCAAGGAGCACTTTGGACCTATTCTTGCTGAAGCACGCAGTTGGTAGGTGAGACTTGGACACATGGTGTGGATAATCCAATGATATACCACGAACAACCACCTAGCATCTCCCGCGACTCAATTCATAATTGGAGAAACACTTTTATGTTCACTTTGTTCTTCTTTCTCGATAAGCAGAGGAAGGATGGAATTTTTGTACGCCGACTCCAGGATATATAGTCTTAGGATGGTGAAAATCATAAATGCTGTGAACTTAGTTTGCAATATTGCAAGATATTTTCTTCCTATGTTTATGCGAAGGTTTCCGTTACGTGTTACATTTGGTTCAACAGGTGATTGCTCGCCTTCATGCTTAGCAATGCGAGTTAATCTTGAAGACTGAATAAGCTCTAAATGAGAGATGGTCTTTGTACAAAAAGAGGAAAAGTTCCCAATGTTTCTTGTCGGTTACTGTAGCAGCTTTGACATTTTGGGTAATACACTTTTGGTTTATTAACTTTATGGCAAATGTTTAAATTGTCCCTGCTTTAAGATTTGTTATGCATTCGTGTTTGATCTTGACCTCTATCAATGAGATGGTCCTTTCATCCGGTTAGGTGGTTATACGCTTGACACGCGACTACTCTCGGGGGCAAAATCATAAAAAAAAACAAAATAGGTAATTATACCTTTGCTTAATAAAGTTTTGAATATATATTTAAATGATCATTGTCTTTTAATTAAAATTTTGAAATTCGTTCTTTCTCTTGACTAACGTCATCGAGATGGTCCTTGCATCCATTGAAAACTTGTTAAGTTGTCATCTAATTAGCAGATGACCCATTTTAGAGTGCAAAAATGTCATCCATTGAAAACTTGTTAAGTTGTCATCTAATTAGCAGATGACCCATTTTAGAGTGCAAAAATGTCATTTTTGCCTAGTTAAGAACATAAACGAGTTTATTGCTTTAGTGAAGTACACAACTCATTGATTGAATCGCTCGCTAGATGAGTCAACTGATTTTTTTTACATACCATCTTCACCCATTATTCTAACGTCACAGCAGCTCATTACCCACCTTATGTCACCCACCAACTTGTTTCCGAATATCAAGCAAATATACATGAAGTTATATTAACATAATTTTTCCTGTGCACAAGCATTGAACCTAAAACCAATAGTAAGAGAAAATGGCGGCACAAATTTCTTTTGCCATGCCAAACATGTCATCACCACTGTTTGTTACAACAAATTTAGTCACAGGAAGGTTTCGAAAAAAAATCTGCTGAAATAAGCTTGTCAGGTCTCAAAATTGCACCGATCGATGACAGGATAAAGTGGGTGGTAGGGGCAGTGTCATTCATTGATTGTTGGAATCCTTACAATATGTCAACGAATCATTTTGGAGGTTGTCAGAATTAATATAGTCCATGTCGTTTTAGTAGAGGTAAAGAAGGAATATTCTGTGCATTAAAAATTCAGTTGACAGGTCTTGGGACGACCCAAACAATGAGTTGGGACTTAACTCAAGCACTTGACTCTGTACCTTCTTGACTAGATAAATTGACATTTTTATATTTTAAAATGGGTCGCATGTTTATGTTCTGACAATTTAAGGAGGTTTGGATGGATGTAAAGACTAAGGACCATGGACCATCTCGGTTGTAGTCAATGTAACGAATGAATTCGGAATAAATCAAAGGAAGGGGACCAATTAAACATTTATCCCAAAATTATAGTCACCTATTTCGTTTAAAATTTTGACCCTAAAAATAGTAACATATCAAACATGTGAACAAGATAGAAGGACAATCCTGTTGACGAAAGTCAAAAATAAAAAGGGACAAATTAGTATCAATTCAAAGGATGGAGACGGTTTACACATTTACCTCCAAATTAAAGGACTAAAATTGTAATTTTTCATACCATTTATGTATTACCAGCAATTCTACCGCCTAGTCTTGTATTGAATCTTCTAGGGTTGTGCACCAAATAAATTTTCACGTAAAATTATGCATTCAAAGTTACTTTTCTTTTTAAAAAACACAAATGTGTCTTGTCAGTTAAAAAAAGGCCTAAAAGTAACATACACTTATCATTTATATATAACTTACAAATATTGGCTCCTTTTTGTAATTAATTATCAACAGAAATAAAATAAGATACTTTTTTCTAAAAAAAATTATGTACCTAAAGATACTCATATTTTCTAAATCACAAACACGTGTTGATTATTGTAACCGCTCAAATGTAACATAAATTCACCATTTACGTGTAAGTAACACTATACCAACTAGTCTTCATATTTAACCATGAATGAGTACATACTAATTAAAAGCGAGTTACTTGTTGAGACGTACTCTTATTTACAAAATTACAGATTGGCGTATGATTAACGTAATTAAATGTAACTTGTTGTCTATTTGATATGAGTTATTACCTCTATTTGGACAGTCCAAGAACCCCATTGAGGTGGTCCGATTCAAAATTTCTAATTAGCAAGTGGATATAAACATGAAGATCCAAAGTTCTAGGAGTAGCACCATTCTCGAACGAGGTAATTTTGTTCATATACAACGTATACAAAACTTATTAGGTATTCACTTGTTGGATGCTTCGATCAGTTCAGTCGTAGATATTAGTCTTATAAAAGGGTAACAAATGTTACAAACCAACTTACGAAGTTATGTGCCTAAATCAAGTTGTCAAACAAGCCAGTTAGTTGAGAAATGACAGTTGCGAGAAACAGAAGCTTTATATAAATTTGTAATTACAGAAAACAGCTTGCACTAGTGACATTCATATTAGTCCAGAATGGATGTAATATGCGACCAAGATTTCACAAAAAAATCGATCTTGATGCGTTGCTCGAAAGAAACATACTTCCACACACTTGTATTCTTGTCTACACTTCATTTTATTATACAATGCATTAACAATAAAAAGTGATGCTTTTGGCAACAGAATAAGAAATGAAGAAGCGGACAAGGGTGGTATAGAAATAGATGTTCCCTACCAACTCTGACTAAATCTCGAATCCCATCGAACTGCTCTAGATTACATCTTCGGATTTTGATTTTAGGTATTGTTATCGATAAAACGAGCACTTCTCAATAAAAAATCTCGTTTGGATTTCATGACAAAACTGCTTGGTTGTGCTTAGGTAGCTGCTGCATGAATGCTCTCTTCGGTAAGACGCCAACTTCTTCATCATTGGGATCTTCACTGACACTATATACTTTGCTCCAAAGGCTATCTTTTCAATAACGCCAAAGTTGAGTTCATGTGGAAGAACATAGACGGAGGAGTAAGGATCGACAAGTTGGAAAAAATCCCTTTCTAGTGCTAGGGGTGGATGCATTATTCCACATGCCCCTTGGATCGGGAAAACCCGTCTTTCTCGAGGCATTTTTTAGCCTATACCCACCACAGTAGAATTTACCTTGGAGTGCAAGTGAAAGAAGACATGAAATGCAATGAACAATGATATAATTGTCTACCTAGTGAGAACTTGCATAAGTTGTACGCCTGATAGCATTAGAAATATACAAGTGGCTAAAAGGATTAGTAATTGAAAGAGAGCGCAGTGCAAAGGGATAGTAATCCCCTCTCCATAGGCCTCTTGCCATGTTTGTTCACAACACAACACACTCACAAGGTTTATATAGAAATGCAAAGATTGAAAAATTGAATGCAATAAGAAGAAAATAAATATTTATGCTGACGTATGCATGAGAATTCTCAAAATCTTGAGCCGATTCTTGAAGCCAATTTATTGGGGTAATTTGTTGTATAAAGAATACAAACAAGATAGTTTTTCAGAAAAAAAAAAAAAACTTATAATTCAAAGATGCTCCTAGTCTGTTGAGTCATAAATGAGTCTCATCGATCGATTACTCTAACTGCTCTAATGAGACAAGTACCCACCACTTATATATAACCAACAATTGCACCAACTAATTGTTGTATCTAATCCACAATGGTTCTAAGCAAGATATTTTTTCAAGAAAAACACATGCAGATAAAAGTTACTTTTGGTATTTAGAAAATCGTCTAGTCTGAACATGTAATCGCTCAGATGTGACTAAGCTTAACATTTATGTATAATCAATAATTGTGACTGCTAATTTTTTGATATTCCATTGTCAACATTAACATCAAATTTAAGAAAGTTACTCTTCGAGGTTCTTATGTAAAGAAATTCTCCTCTGATTAGCTAAATTATATATTTGTGTTGTTGATTAGCATAACCACTCAGATGAAACCTATATTTTGACTTGGTCTAAAACAAACACAACAAAGTATGCGACGTCCACACAAAAGCACATAGAGTTCATTCAGAGTATGTGGTCTAATAATCATTATTCAATAAGGTAAGAATCACTATTAATTGATAATTTTTGCAAACCAACTCCTTTTATTGGGTCTATTTAGCATAGGTTAATAATTCCTAATCCATAACTTATTGATAATTCTAGTGAATTTTTACTAACGCTAAGAGAGAAAATATTCACCTAATCATCTACTCCCTCCATCTCAATAATCGATAAAATTTCTATACTGAGATGTAGAGATGTCAAATGGGCCGGGCCCAGCCCAAGCCCATCGGGCCTCCAACAAATCGGGCCGGGGCCGGGCCGGGCCTGGTTCTGAGGATATCTGGGCCCGGTCCAAGCCCAGGCCCTAGGCCCAACATTTAGGGTCGGGATTGGGCCGGCCCGGGCCCAAATTTCTTTTTTTTTATTTTTTTTGGCATTTTCTTGTTATTTAAGGTAAGAATTTTTTTAATTATGGTAATTTACTGTTAGGGACGCTTTATTAAAGCGTCCCTAACAGATTCCAAGTTCCAGCCCACTCAAATTGTAACATAAATTGACAAAATACAGCAAATGTGGGGTACACGATGCATTGGGGTCAGCAATTTCAATACATAAAGATGTTGAAAATTTACTCGATCCCATGACCACTATATTTATAAAAAAAAAAAAATCAAAGACTTTAAGATGTGTTATTATTCTTCGCATTACTTAAATCTTCAGTACTGTTTAGGGGGGAAAAGGGGAATAAATCCATTGGGGGGAAAGGGGGAAAAGTGGAATTTCAAAAGTAAAGAGGGGGCCTGAACTGGGACTGACCCGGGCCGGGCCAGACCCGGGCCCGGGCTTTTTCTTGGGAAATGGCCCAGGCCCTAGGCCCTAAGAGGCCGGGCCAGCATTGTTCATCAAAGAGGCCGGGCCAGCATTGTTCATCAAAGGGGCCGGGCCAACCCACGGGCCGCCCGGCCCATTTGATAACTCTACTGAGATGTCCCAAAGTTATTGCTAACTTTCCATAGTTGGTTAATAGACTTTTGTAAGTTTTTCAGTTTTGGCGCTACGTGATTGATGATAAACTCGTCAGGATCTCAAAATCTCGCAAACAATGGGGAAAGATATTTTTGTCCTTTAAAGTGGGTCACATATTTGTCATATGATAATTTAAGGAACTTTCGATGGATACAAAAGCCCTCAACTGCATTCCAGATAAAGAATGAAGTTGACCACTTAATCGGATGGAAGGACTAAGGTCAAGATAAAGGACAAATTCGAAGCGTGAAGGCGAGTTAAACATTCACCTCAAACTAAAAGGACCAAAAGTATAATTTACCGTTCCATTTATGTCTGACTAGCAATTGTATCACCTAGTTTTGCATTGAATCATTTATGGTTATAAACCGAATCCATTTTTGAGATTTGTGCGTACGAAGTTACTTTATTCAAATAATCACAAATGTGTCTTGTTGATTACTATATCAATTAGACGTAGTATGGGCTTACCATTATGTATATCCAATCAATTATACCGGTCATTGAAATTTTCTTTTCCAGATAAACTCATGCACACAAAGCTACTTTTATTAACACAATCTCAAACATGTGTTGTTGATTACTATAACCGTCTAAAAGTAACATGGACTTATCATTTATGCTGAAGTTACAAATATATTGACTTCTTCCTATAATCCATCAACAAAAATAAATAAGATACTTTTTAATGAAAAACTTACACGCACTAAGTTACTCGAATTTACTAAATCACAAGCGCGTGTCGTTTACAGTAACAGTTCAAATGTGTCTAAACCTACCATCTCTGGGTATCAAAATTACACCTAGTAGTTTTCGTATTCAATAGTGAACAAGTTATACTATTTTTTTTATTCTTTGGTTAGAACTGTAATTTATGTAGCATGTTGGTATGAGAATTAAAACCAGGAACCTTGTGATTATCCCTCAAAGCCTCGATCATTTCTTCCACCCTTTGAGATTGAGTATATATTAGTTAAAAGCGAGTTACTTGTTAAGATTCTTATGCAAAGAAGTCATAGTCCTATTTACTAAATTATAGGTGTGACTTATGATTAGCATAATTAAATCTAAATAATTGTCTATTTGATATGAGTTGTTACTTATATTTGGACGGTTAAAGAACTGCCGCACTGAGGTGGTCTAATTCAAAATTTCCAACTGGTGAGTAAATATGAACATGACGGTGCAAAGCTCTAGAGTAACACCACCCAATTATTGAACAAGGTAGTTTTATTGTCACACAAGTTCTATAAAACTTATTAAATTAACTACTCGATTGACCACTGTACTATTAGACAAATTCAACTTTATTCATAGAATTTTCTTTTGTGTCAAAATGACCACTAAACTTTGAAATTCGTTTCAATTTGGCCATCCCGTCAAATTAAGCTTGATGTTATTAGGTTAATTAGGTGTATATTGGTCTTTTTACACTACTTTTTCTCAATTTTCCTCTTCTTTCCCTCTCTGTCTCACACACAAACTCCGTGCGCGTGCGCATAACACACAAGACCCACAAAAAAAACACGCACACATAAAATATCCACTGCTATAGTGTGGGGCTGTATGTGTGTGCATGTTTTTTCATATGGGGGGTAGGGGTGGGGGCGTATCATGACTGTCTTGGGGGTGTACAGGGGGTGGGTGTGGGTATGACAGTGTGCTGTGTGTGTGGGGGTAAGGGTGGGGGGATGTGTCATGACTGTCTTAAAAGGGTTGGGGGTAAAGGGTGTACTCGAAAAGGGGTGTGACAGTGTGCTCTGTGTGTGTTGTGCGTGTGGGGGTAAGGGTGAGGGGATGTGTCATGACTGTCTTGGGAGGGTTAGGGGTAGAGGGTGTACCAGGAAGGGGTGTAACAATATGCTATGTGTGTGTTGTGCGTGTGGGGGTAAGGTGGGGGGATGAGTCACGACTGTCTTGGGAGGGTTAGGGGTAGGGAGTGTACCGGATTAGGGGCTGACAGTGTGTTGTGTGTGTTGTGTTGGGGGGAGGGAGTAAGGGTAGGAGGTGTGCCATAATTGTTTTTTTAGGGGGGGTGGCGGTAAGGGTGTACGGGGGTGGGTGTGGGTATAACAGTATGATGCGTGTGTTATGCGTGTCGGGATGGGGGAGGGGGGATCTCTTAACTTTTTTTGGCGGTTGGGGATAGGGGTGTACTGGGGTGGGTGTGATAGTGCGTTGTGCATGTGAGAGTAGGGGTAGGGGTATGCCACGACTGTTCTGGGGAGGGTGGTAAGGGGTGTATGAGGTATGAGGGGTAGGGTGTGTGTGTGTGTGTTTCATGAAGAATAAGAAGAAAGAAAAAGGTGGACAGTGAATGGATTGTTTTACCCCTAAATAAATGAACTTAAATTGATAAAAGCTAACGGAGTGACCAGATTGAAACAAATTTCAAAGTTTAGTGGTCATTTTGACACAAATCAAAGTCCACTGATCAAAGTTGAATTTGCCTAATAGTACAGTAATCAACCGAGTAGTTAACTCAAACTTATTCAGCATTCAAAACTTGTTGGAGAGTTCAGCCCTAGGAGATTAATCTCATAAAAGGCAACAAACAATACATACAAACTTACGAAGTTATATACCTAAATCAAGTTGTCAAACAAGCTAATGAAATAAAAGTTACGAGATGAAAGCTTAACATAAATTTCTAATTATTAAACATAACTGGCATTAATGACATTCATATTGCAATAATCTAGAATGGATGTCATATTCGGCCAAAATTTTACAAAAAGTCACCTTCATGCTTTTCTCAAAGGAAAGCATATTTCCACACAATTGTATACTTGTGCACACTATGAATAGTGCATTGACAACAAAATATTATTATTTTGACGACAAAACAAGAAGTGGAGAGGCAAACAAGGTGGTGTAGAGGCGAATGTTCCATACTAATTTTGACTAAGTTGCAAATCTTATATAATTGCTCTGGTTGGCATCTTCTGGTTTTGATCTCATGCACTCTCATTGATATAAGGAGCACTTCTCCAATAAAAAAGGTCTTTGCTCCAAAGGCTACCTTTTGGACAAAAGCTAATGTGATAAATGATCGGAGCTATTGCTCTTAGACCATAAAGTATCTGTAGGGAATTAGACCCAGTTGTTAGGTCTATAGCTTTAAATGCAACTCTATGCACTGAGGTGTACTTGCCTTTTAAGATTAAGAAACATCGGATATTTTTCATCCTTGCAATTCTTATCACCTTCTTCTGGTACAAAGGAAGAGTTATAATAGTTTACTTGGAGGGCCTTTCAAGGGCCACTCCATACAAATCAGCCATGATAAGGCTGTTCATTTCTCTCGGTGCTACACTAATGCATACATATTGTTCAGTTTGTTCTACCCCTAGGTTTGCCAGGTAGTCAACACATTGATTGCCTTCATGCATGGTGTGAGTTATAACACTTCCCATATGCTTAAGAGTCATTCGACAATCTTCCACCATAACTCTAAAAGGATGATTTTGTACATCTTGCTCCATGATCAGTTGCAGGTAGCTGTTGAGTCTGTTTCTATTGTGGTTCTCTGCCAATTTTTTTTCTCTTATGGTCTTGAGACCTCTATGTATTCCCCATATTTTAGAGTTCAAACTTGTGTTTTGTCCAATGTTGCCATAAAAGACCTCCATCCAGATTCCTCTCTCGTCTCTTATGATGCCTCCATATCCACTTTGCCCTGGGCTACCTCTAGCTGCTCCATCTGTGTTTACTTTAATGAAACCTGCATCTGGGAATCTCTAATTAATCAGTTTAGTTTTTTTCATGGTTTGGTTATGGATAAATGAGAAAAGCTACAGAAAATTGCCTTGCCAATTGCTTGCTAGAGTACAAGGCTTCCACAGTAGAGTTGTTTTTGTTATCAAAAACTTTTTTGTACCTGCATTTCCCGTTAGTCCACATAATAGATATAAAGAAAATTTCCCATGGGTAATCTTGATTATGGTTATCTTTTATTTTCACCCCTTTCCAGAACCAAGGTAGCACATCAAGATTACGGAGTTGTTGAATTTGGTGGTCTCAAGCTGTTTGTACCAGATATCAATGGCATGCTTACAATTCCATATCATATGTAGTGTAGTTTCCTCATATCTGTTGTATCTGGGGCAAAGGTTACTGTCAGCCATGACTTTGATTTTTTGAAAGGAGTTGGTAGGGACTCTATTATGGAGAACAGTCGAAATAAATCCCTTTAGTTTTTGAGGAATAGAGGAATAGTCATTTTCCAAAATTTTCACCAGTTGTTAATGGCTAGGGAGGGTTGTTGCGAGTTAGTAGTGGAGATAAGGGCAAAGGCATCTCTAGTAGAAAAGTTCCCATTCCCTAAAAAGACCTCAACTGGGGGTATCTTGAAATTCACTAAACTTGGCTAAAAGGTGTGTTGGTTATCTCAACCTTTTCAGTGATATATTAATCATTCTCAATCTCATTGATTTTCTATTCCTTGCCTTCTATTATGCTAAGACCTTTCATATATGTGTTACCTCTCCTACCATCCTAATTTAGTGGTTTATTCCCACATCACCAATCTTCCCATCTTCCCACAAAGCAATTTTTGAGCCATCACCAACAGTACACTTGGTTCCTTTCATCAAAATCTCTTTGGTACTTAGAATCCGTTTCCAGATAGTACGTAAAAGTTTTCCTTTTCTTTTCCCATTCTCTGGGGTTATTGGTGACTTTATATTTGTCTTTTATCACCTCAACCCAGAGTTTTTGTTCACACTTTATGATGTTCCATCCAATTTTGGATAGCATGTCAATATTGTTATCTTTGGCTTTTCGAATGCCTAACCCACCCAAGTGTTTAGGCTTGTAAATAGTATCTCAATTAATTAAGTGAATTCTTCTAGCATTACTGGTGTCCCCCCATATAGAATTTCTATTCAAATTGTCAAGTGTTTTGCAAGTAGCCATAGGTAGGGGGTTGGTCTACATGGTGTAGATGGGTATGGTAACAGTTATAGCTTGAACCAGGGTGACTGCCACTTAGGGATAGTAACTTGGTTTTCCATCCAGCTAATTTATTTTGCACTCTCTTAATAACATGGGAAAATTATTATCAGAGAGTCTATTATGTATGAGAGGGGTTCCTAGATAAATGCCCAGATTTTGAGTAATAGGAATCCCATTCATATTGCTTAAGGCACATGCTTCTTGTTTATGGATATTGTCAGAGACAGACATCTTGGATTTAACAAGTTGATTTTTTGCCCTGCTTCTTCATAGAATATATTAAGGACCTCAAGCATATATTTACAGTTTTTCTTGTTAGCAGTAGCAAAAAGCATAAGGTCATCAGCATAAAATAAATGGGAAATGGAAGGGCCTTTTTGGAAGCACGTAAACCAGTCCATTTTTCAAACCTAGTTTTCATACATATGAGGTTAGAGAGCCTTTCCATGCGTAGAACAAAAATATAAGGGGAAAGGGGGTCTCCTTGCCTGATACCTCTTCTGGGTCTAATGTGGTTGGTAGTTTCACCATTCCAAAGAAAAGCCATATGTTTACCCATCACACAGTTCATAATCAAGTCATGAGGTTCTTGGGGAATTTAAATTTTTGAAGAATGTGGTGTATAAACTGCCATTTTATTTTATCATATGCTTTTTCAAGATCAATTTTCCATATCATGCTCCCCTCATTTCCTTTTTCGGATTTGAGAGAATGTATCTCTTGGGTGATGCATTTGTTATCAGAAGTATGTCTCCCAGGGAGGAAGCTACTTTGAAAAGGGCTTATGATATTTTCAAAGAAGGGACAGATTCTGTTAACAATAATTTTGGTAATAATTTTATAATTCACATTAAAAAGACTAATTGGCCTGAACTGGGTGATTTTTTTTTTGGGGAGATCAATTTTGATTATAAGAACAACTAGGATACCTTTGTCAGCATGAGGAAGTTGTCTATTATGGAAGCAATCTTTGACATATTAACATGTGGAAAGGCCTATCACATCCCAGAATTTATGATAAAGCAGGGCAGGGATCCCATCGGGTCCAAGGGCCTTGTTAGCCTTGAGACCAAAGGTAGCCTTCTTAATTTCAGTATCATCAACAGTCTTGATAAGGGAGAGCTGGGTCTCAGGGTCCAAAAATGCATTATTGGACCAATTGGGGTAGACCCTAGAAGGTTCATCATCCGAGAAGAGATTTTTGAAGTTATGGGTGATGATATTTTTCAATTCTTCTGGGTCATCAGTCCAGGTATTATTGTTGTTTTGAGACCTTCAATTTTGTTTCTTTTTCTTCTTTTTAAGGAAGTGACATGAAAGAATTTGGTATTTCTCTCACCAAGCATTATGGATTGTTCTCTATATTTTTGGAACCAAAATATTTCTTATTGTTTGAGGATAGGATTGTATTCTTTTTTCAGGTCTCTATCAAGTTTGTCAAGATTGAAGCTAAAATAGTTGGATAAGACAGATTGGATTATATTAATTCTAGCCAGAATATGTCTTTTTCTTGCAAAAATATTTTTAAAGGTCTCTTGATTCCATTTCATGACTAAAGGCCGGAAGTTGTTTTTAGCTGGGTTTAGAGGAGTGTTATTAGCCCAGGCTTTCTCAACAACACTTTTGAAATTTTCATGTTCCAACCACATGGCTTCAAGGTTTTGAGTTTATCAATGCCATTAATATTTAAAATTAAAGGGCAATGGTCAAAGTACATACGTGATAAATTGGTGGTTTTATTCTCCAGTCGTTGTTTGCAACCACACGGTCCAGATGTTCTTTCGTATTAGCAAAACCTTATCGTCCATTATCCCACGTCAATCTCGGGCCTCTGCTTCCCAGATCCATGAGGTTGTAGTCATTAAGGTTGCTGTTAAAAAGCTGGCATCTTTGAATATCCATGAAGGGAGTGAAACTTTGTCTTTCAGAATGTCCAGTGTAATCATTGAAATCTCCTGCCACTACCCAAGGCACTAGAAAGGTATCAACAAAATTGGATAGGTTTTCTCATAATTCCGCCCTAGTGGCTTGATGTGGGTTAACATAAACAGTAGAGAAGAACCAGTGGTCAAAATTATTCTTCTTTACTTTCACATGAACCAGCTGGTTATGAGTTTGGATAGGGATGACCGAGACTTCTATCGGATTCCAGAGAATCCAAATACCCCTTGCACGTCTGTTAGGATCAACTATACTGGACATGGATAGACCAAAATTTTCAAAGAAGTTTCCTATAGATTGGAAACTAACTTTAGTTTCCATGAGAACAACGATATTAGGTCTGAACTCGTGGTCTAGCTGCCAAAAGTTATTTATGATGTTTCTATTTCTGGCACCTCTAGTGTTCCAAATCAAAGCTGTCATCGAATGTTTGTGCAGTAGGTCTTTGTCAAGGAAAGGTAACTTACCTTTCAACAGCTTCTTCACCCTTTTTATCTCTATAATCGGATGTGTTAAGGTTGACAACCTTACTTCTAACTGGGCTTTTGCTTTGTTCCATTGATCTGGTTTCAGTATCAGTCAGAACTCTTCGATTATTATTGCTATATCACAAAACATTATCAGATCTTTTTCTTTCTATTCATTCATTTTGACCCTCAAGAAATTGAGTTTTCTGATTTTGATCAATTTCATATTGGGGCTTCTGGTTAGAGTTTGGATCTGGTGGTTTATTTTGATTAATAGGCAGGGGATAGAATGAATAATTTTTCTGACGAGCAAGAGGGATGGAGTGGAACAAAGGTTAGAGTTGTCCGTGGTGTTTGTGGCATCTCAATATTGAGTGCTTGTGCTGAAGGTTTAAGGTTAGACATTGTTTGATCTAGGGTTGGGCTAGAGCCAGATGGCTGGATCTTAGGGAGAGGTATGTTCTTATGGATTTTTGGTGTAATATCAGTAATGAATTGGGCTCGGTAGGGCTGCCTTATGGTGGGTACTATTTGAGGTTGTGGAATGTTTTTGGTTTGCTGTCCAGAAGTTTGTTGGTTCACATTAATGCCCTTTTCTATTAGGTCATGGTTATTAACTTTTGGGACCAAGGCCTGGAAACGATTGTGATTGTTATTGGCCCCTGGTTTAGGCCTTCATAATTTTTCCTTGGACCACTCGAATTGTTTTCTGTGTATTTCTTTTGCATATTTTGGTTAGGCCTCTCTGGTTTCTTCTTGACCAGCATCCACGCTCCACAGTTGGGTCTCTATTGGTTTTGATCCAATTTCTCACATGTCTCTTTCACCATACTTTGGTCATTTTAATTGTTTCCCTTGATGTTAAGCTAGTCACCATTGGTTTGTGTCAGGGGAGCCAATTTTTAGGAAATAAGCTCCAAAAAAAAAAATCGGCCGCTGAGTACAGGTCACTTTCCGGTGACCCACCCAGCCACATTCAAAACAAATCTGTGGTAAAAATTCATACTCCACCTTGTATTCCTTACCAGCTAAGATGTATGCAATGGTTTTGAGGGATTGATCTTGACATAAATTCTGGCATACTTTCCTCTTGTGGATGTAGCCGTATTAAAATCCACCTTTATGGGTCTTATGAACTTGGCTGCAATTCTTCTCAGTACACTCTCATTGTAATATTTGGTAATTCTGGTATTCAAAGCCAGATCGTTGTTGATATTTCTACTGCTTTAGAGGGTTTGATATTGGGCTCCCATATACGGACGGTAAGGTAATGATTGAGGATTATCAAATGACCTAGCTCCATTTAGAGCCTATTCCACATCCTGTTTGAAATAAAATTTGATTAAGAAAAACCATCATCTTAGTCAATCATTTCAAAGTCGCTCTGTAAATCCCAAATCAATTTTAATCTAGTTGATAGAGCTCGACATCCAATGGATTTTTCTAGCAATTTGATGATGATGCAGTCTTGTCATTGTGCTCTTATAGACTAGATGAGTGTGTCTATGAGGATAATTTCAGGTATGATTCCACTGCCGGAGCTTTTGGTAATGTTTGAATTGTTTGCCTCTTCTCCAAAGGGGAGTTCTTCCATTTTTACCAATGAAATACACTGCTTTGTCTTCCTGGCTTTTATAGACTGCGTCTCTATAGGATTTAATTTTTATGGATTCTATAGCAGGTATTGGTGGGGGTAGGGGGGACCATTTTTCTAACATTTTCCTGGGGGGAAGGGGGAATCTTCCATCACAGAATCTGCTTTAGGGTTTGTAATTATTTTTAGAGGTTTGTCTAGCTTGTTCCTGGTTTGTACCTCCTATGTTTCTTCCATATCTTTATCTCTCTTTCGTTGGCTCACGACCTCATCAACTGATTGGGTTTGGGGAGCCTTTTTAATTTTTTTTTTGAGTTTCTATCTCCACCATTAACCCCTGATAAGTTGACTTTGGATGTGAGGTCAACGGTAGTTTTCAGATAATTTGGATCCATTTCATTTGATGTTTCCATTTCCTGATCATTCATTTCTTCGTCCTCGCCTTCTTCTGAAGAACTCTAGAATTTTCCAACTAAACAGGGAGCAGGGGGTGGGTGGGTCTCGTCATGGGGGGCTGAGTTATGGAGAGTCACTCGAGGGGTTAGTTGGCAGAGATTCATTGACCACTAGGGAGGAAAGGGGAGAAAGGAATTTGGGGGGTTGGGGGGTTGGGGGGTTTTTCTGAGGTGTTTCTCGGTGCTAACTTTTCATCACAGAGAGACATTTTTGACAGAGCAATCTCTCTCTCTCTCTCTCTCTCTCTCTCTCTCTCTCTCTCTCTCTCTCTCTCTCGGTTGCTCACTCGTGGAAGTTGGGTCCTCAAGGGGGTTTGACTAATGGTTTAAGCGATTTCTCTCTTATCACTTTCATAGTATTTCAAATGAAGGTGATTATTCGCCGTGCATCTTGCAACAGAAAAAGTGAAAGCATTCTAACGTCAAATCGTATATATGTGTGTGTGCTTCTGAATTTCATGATTAATAGAATTTAATTTACTCGAGTACATCAAAGAAATTATTTTTTCTTATTAGCTATCACCAGACTCTCTCTTTCTCAATGATAGATCTAGTCTTTGGTTAACCATTTAGAATATCTTGTGATAGTAGATCCCATGATCCAACACAGACAATCAAACTAATGCAATTAATGGGGTGAGACTCAGTAGAGACAATCTTGTGGACATGCACTAAGATCATGTAATAGCTTGCTTGGGGTAACTCCACATGTAAAACTATATTGACCGATCGACCTTTTGTTTTAGATCTCTCGAACCCGATCTAATGTAAGATGTAGATACCCACATTCGAGTCAGATTGTCATGTTGCAAAAGCATTTATGGCTGATTTCCTTATGCAATATGTCGTCATATTTATTTTTTAAAGTCTAGAAGTCTTGGCATTTTTATTTTGTCAAAATAGGGTAGGCTTGTTATACCAAAATGGTTCTAATATCAAGTGATATCGTCAACACCTTATCCTTTACCTTGTCCTTTCTTGGAACACGATATTGTTGAATAGACATTCTCAATCATAACACAAGTTTAATTGTTTAAAGAATTAAAGTATGCAAAGCAAGAAAGCTAGATCAGCAGCCGTGTAGGTTTCACTCAACACCTTCTTAAGTTTTCTTGAAAAAACATATAACGACCAATTTAAATTTTATTTGTAAGCCATATTCTGAGAGGGCATTAATATCATAAGAAGAAAATACTGATTCTGCCAGACTCATAAGTCAGATTTCTTAA
The DNA here is from genome assembly GCA_033070095.1 of Escallonia herrerae. NCBI lineage: Eukaryota > Viridiplantae > Streptophyta > Magnoliopsida > Escalloniales > Escalloniaceae > Escallonia > Escallonia herrerae. The sequence goes on from JAVXUP010000824.1 coordinate 169,855, forward strand.
AAAAAAAAAATTCCTTAAAATAATGAAAATTAGGAATGAAAAAATTGATGTCTACATTTTCGAAGAGGAAATAAAGAAAACAAAAGACATATCCAAGATGGTCAAAATTGAGCAAAATTGGAAAGTACTTTTTAGATTATTAGCTTCAAGTTTATTAGTTCTTGCACTTTTTTTTAGTACCCTCGTATAACTGTATTCATCACCTTAAAGATGAAGTTGTTTTTGTTTTTTTTTTTTTGGGTGTGCCCATAACGTAAAAATGATGAAAAATACCCTTGTGTGACCCAAGAAAATCACAGGAGGAATAAAGGGGTGCAAAGGGGAAAATCGTTTGTAAGTCTTAGCATTTGAAACAAGAAAACTATTGAAGGGATAAAAGGAATATGTTTTCCAAGCTTCATGTCAATTTTTTAATTCATTGTAATTAATTTGTACTGACTATCTGTAGATTTTTTTTGGTTAAGGGCAACATGTTCAAATTATAAATGGAGGCCTTTAAAGAAAATTAGTGAAAATTTTCATTTTTAATGGCCTCATCCAATGGCTACGTTTGTTTGACCAGATTTACCTATAGAGTTAATAACGCGAGGCGCACTTAAATTTACTTGCGGTAGCGGGCTGTACCGTAAAGTTTATTTTAAACTATCCCACATTGCATAAGTCTGGCTCTACTACGCTCCGGCCATTGTTTGGGCTTGGCAATGAATATCTTCATTCCATCTTCCGTTTTCAGTTACGGCACCACCGACATACCTCTTCTCCCCATCCCTAGTCGATTCCAGCCATCAATTTACCCACAACCACCACGGTTGCCATTTGCCAGCAAACTTCACCACCATCCCCACTAGTGTGCAGTCCCACCCCTACCCCCTTATCTCCTACACCACCCCGGAACCACTACACCACGCCACTCGTGCCACCCTAACTACCACAACACACACCACACGATCTTCAATTACCATTCACCGTATCATGCCACATGCTGACCAATCTATCAATGGCTACATCAGTAATAAAGGTGGACTGGCCGCGAGAGAACGAGGGGCAAATCTGAGATCGAGGGCTTTTTGGTGCCATTGCAGACCTTGGCATGGTTGAAAGTGGAGGCAATACTACGGCTTTGATTCCAGAGGTTAGTGGGGGTGGATCTGAGGTAGAGGGTGGCGAACTCAGTTCAGAGTGGGTGGTGGCAGCGGAGATGGTGGTGACAGTGTGGTGGAGGGAGAAAAGAGGTGCCCGATTATTATTATTATTATTATTATTATTATTATTATTATTATTATTATTACAAAGAAAAAGACAGAAAAGAATGATCCCCCAAAAGTGAGCCATGTCACCACTCCGACGAACTTTTTGCTTGAAAGATTGCCAGAAGGTTTTAGATCTCACACTTGAGTAGGAATGGCAATGGGGCGGGTCGGATGCGGGTTTTATAAGATCCGTACCCGCCCCGGTTGTCCAAGTACACAACTCCGATCCGCCCCGCCCCCCCATCGGGTCAGAGGATGGAAATACCATCCCCGATCTGACGGACTACAACGGAACCCGCCCCCGCCTCGCCCCGACCCGCAACTCTCAAACCCCTAGCCACCGTCCATATCTTCGCCTATTTCTCCTCCTCATTTCCAAAATGTTTAACACAAAACATCCATGATCAATGGCCACCAAAAACAACAAATCTCCAGATTCAGATCAATGACAACCAAAAACAACAACCCCCACCTATTATGTACAAACAATACGGTGACAAAAAGCTTAAAATTGAAAAATCTAAATACAAGTCCCATAGAATGAAAATTATACACATGAAAGAAGAAGAATCTGATTCAATTTGTACAAATAAAATGTCTAGAGTTAAAGCAACAGAGCGAGACGTGACGATCAACAACAGCGGAATCCAATACACCGTTGCTGCCACTGCAATCGCCGGCGTAGGAGCTTTGGCGGCAGGGGATTTTACTCTGAGAGAGTCGTTTCTTCAAGGATTAAAAAGGAGTCGAACCATGAGATGATTGGTCCGTGGAGGTGCTGACTGTGGCTGCGATGCTGAGTGGAGGTATGTGGAGATGGTAACTTTGCGGCGGCGCAGAGCGATGTGTGGAGATGGTGGTGCAAAGAGAAAGGGTGAGGAGGTGAGTGCGGCCAACAAACAAGAGAAAATGTGTGCTTATTGCTTAGGGTTTTCTACCTACTATTTATATTATTTAGATGAACGGCTTAGATTACACAGATTTAGGGTTAGAACAAAACAATAAAGATTAATTGCATACGGGTCGGATGTGGGTCACGGGGCGGGTTGGATACCGGGGCGGAACAGGCAGAATACCAAACCCGCCCCGTGCCCGTTGCGGGTTAAAAAAACAAATACCATACCCGCCCCATAACCCGGTCAAAGTCAAAATAACCCGCTCCTATAGGTACAGGGCGGGTCGGAGATCCGCCGGGTGCGGACTAAATTGCCATCCCTACACTTGAGCAAGTTTTGTGTATGAGATAACTAAAATATGTTTTGGGGGGTGCCAGACACTACACTACAATATGTAAACTTTAAAGTGTCTCGACTGCCGACCCTTGCTTAATCTAAAAAAAACAGTTTCAGTAATCTAGCTATATTTACCATTGTATGTTCGAAATTTACCACTCACTTTTTTTTTTTCCTAAGGTAAGGGTGTACAATACAAATTAGACTACGTATCTTAAAACTAGAATATCTTTCGTTAAATTTCTCACTTGTTTTTTTCTCTTTTTTTCTTTAGGGTAAATATTTGTGTCGCTCTTTGAGAATGTCAAGGCTCCTTCAGCTATAGTGACTTTGTGGAGTGCATACCACTGGTCCCGGATGTCTCACCCGAGCCGAAGCAAGCACCCTCAAAGAAGAGGCCGTGCAAGCAGCCTCAAAGAAGAGGCCCAATTCACCAAAAAAGGAAAAACTTGCCACCGTCACCAAGCTTTCATTCTAGTGACCTTGAACATGGTTCACCATTGCAGTGTGATTTAAGCCTGAAAGATGAAGTAATGAAAATGCGCAACCTGAACTAAATAGGTCCCCCTACTGGTGACCTTGAATCAAATGTAGGAGCAGTTGGACCCGCACCCGACGATGCCTCGACCAGTTGGCCGCGAAAAACTAATGAGACCGCGTCAAAATGGTACCCATGTTGGCCTTCATCTATAAGGTAAATCAATTGGCGTCAAAATGGTATCCATGTTGGCCTTCATCTATAAGGTAAATCAATTTTTTTTTTGGCAATTTACAAGTCCAATTGCTTTTAAAGGTTTGTATCTACATAGCATCACATGTTCTTATTGTTTAATTGTCTTGCAATTTTAAAGAGCTTACAATAAACGACCGATGGCTAGGGGTCAAAGAAGGAAGCTTTAGAATTTATGAGTAAACATCTTGGTAGGCCCCGTTTGACACTCTTTTTTTCCCTCTTTTTTTTTCAGTTTTAAAAACTGAAAAAAAAAGGAGCGTTTGGTAACCATTTTTTTTTCAATTTAAAAAACCAATTTTTAAACTGCAGAGTAAAAAAAAAACTCCAAAAACTGGTTTTTTTTTTCGACCACCACCACCACCCTCCCACTGCCGGCAGCCACCTCAGGCGACCACCGCCGGAGACTGCCGGCCGCCGGCAGCCACCTCCGGTCGCCGGCGACCACCGCCGGAGACTGCCGACAACCACCTCCGGCCGCCGGCGACCACCGGCAGCCACCGCCGGAGACTGTCGGCAGCCACCTCCGGCCGCCGGCGACCACCGCCGGAGACTGCCGGCAGCCACCTCCGGCCGCCGGCGACCACCGCCGGAGACTGCCGGCAGCCACCTCCGGCCGCCGGCGACCACCGCCGGAGAAGGCCGGCAGCTACCTCCGGCCGCCAGCCACCACCGCCGGTGACTGCCGGCAGCCACCTCCGGCCGCCGGCGACCACCGCCGGAGACTGGCGGCAGCTACCTCCGGCCGCCGGCCACCACCGCCGGTGACTGCCGGCAGCCACCTCCGGCCGCCGGCGACCACTGCCGGAGACTGCCGGCAGCTACCTCCGGCCGCCGGCCACCACCGCCGGTGACTGCCGGCAGCCACCTTCGGCAGTCGGCCACCACCACCACCACCGTCGACCACCGCTACGCCCCACCACCGCCACCGCAAACCACCAAAAAAAAAAGTCAAAATAAAAAGGGTTACCAAACACCAAAAAAAAAAACCTCAAAAAAAAAAGGGGTTATCAAACACCCACTTGTTTTTATAAAAAAAAAAAATTAAGCTGCTCTTTAAAAAACTGCTCTTTAAAAACTGAAAACTAAAAAAAAAAATTTGTCAAACGAAGCCTTGGTATACAACACAGAGAAAGGTTCTATCAATTGATATGAAACTAGCTGCAACAGATAGAAAGTGTCACGTCAGTCGGTTCCAAATTTTGGTGCGAAGTTCTCTCTTTTGTAGTGAGTGATCATTTTTCACTAGAAAGATGATAGCATGAATCTATGTACTTCTCAAATTTGTTCAGGTCTAAATAGGTTTAATGATTGGATTGTACTTGGGGTAAACTCTCTGACTAACAATGTAATTATTGACTTGCAAAAAGCAAAATTTTAATGACTGCAATCGTGCAATGGAGGTCCAGTTTAAGAGGTTTTTTTATGAATGCAATCGCGCAAAGCTAAATATTTCAAAATTTTAATACTCATTATCTACTTAGAGCCTATTTAAACTTGATGAAATTGATTCAAAGAAACATACTTTAGGTTGGATTGGAACAAGCATAGGAATAAACTCAGATTTACTGTTAGCAAAATGAGTAACCACTTGCTAAAAGTTGCTTTAAAGACTAGTAGAAGGTTATTAAATGTGATTCTGTAAGAAGTGCTAATAGTATTTTTACACGAGAAACCCTTAGCTTTAAACTGATTTAAAACAAGTTCGATCCAACACCAATTCCACATACAATCCTCTGCTTACGTGGATTCCTAAATTAAGGATAAAATTGTAGCGAAATGTTAATGCACTTGCAGCAAGAAATCGAAAGAAGATGGAATAAAGGAGAGTGGGGAAAAGCCAGTGATTGCAATCACACCCTTACAATTCAAGCACATGAACAGAAAAAATATGAAGCTTCATAAGAGGCCAAGAACTAAAAAATCTCCCGTATAAACTCCTGTTTCCAATGAAATACCATCAACATAAAAGAGATCCAATATCATAGCTTGATATATATCATGGCATACTTCAAAAGGTAACAGGAACATGTCATATTGAAAGTGAAAACTCTCGTGCACTCGAAAAACCCAACGTCCAGGAGTTGGGGACTGGAGGAACTAGGATTTTACAATGGTTAGGGGTGCGAGGCTATTGCTGCAATCAGACACTACGTTTCTTGCAAAATTGACCTAACTATAATGTAGATCAAACACTTCAGATAATAGATAGCCAAAATTGTGGAAGGGCCTGGCACCTGAACGACATACTGCCCGTGGTGGTCAGGATACAAGTCTCCTGTGTTGTTGCCTGGTGCAATGAACTGTTCTTCACGCTTAAGACCTAGGATGATGATAGAAACAATTTCTATTCCAGCTCCCTGAACTGGGAGCCTTCAACATGAATGTCGTATGAAATACATGCTTGGCTCTCAACACAAGCTTCTGCACCTTCATGGAGTCCTCAATGAAGAAAGCCTACGCCTTTCCGTCTTTGGCGTCCAATTCATATCATTCTTTCTGGGTATTATAACTCGTTGTACTTGGATGTCAGATTGGACACTGGACTTCAGCTTTTTTAGTAGCCCTATACAGTGCTGATGACTGGGAGACCATGTGCGATCGCTGCTTTTCTCGTAGAGACCACTCCCTCTCTGGCTGGTACAGTCCCATTTGGCTTCCAAGTAAGCAACAGACCGCCAAGGAGGTAGGGGCATAGAGTTCTGTTTGAGAGAAAACTTTGCAGCTTCGGCCATAGTTCCAAGAATCTGTTTGAGCTTGATATCAGATCCCACATAAATTGCAGGAAGAGAGTTCAAAAGCAAATTGTAAGGTTTAACAGCTCTTGCTATTTCAAAGTGGCTTCTGAAGTCAATGTCAATGATATACCGCTCAGGGCATCCTTTTCCACGATGATTGATCACATCAATAAACTCGTGCTCCCCTTCAGTTGATGGAAGAATCAGAAATGAGTTGCAATACCATAATCTTCTTTCATAATAAATCTTACAAAACTTTTCTTGTGGTCTAAATTGCATATATAACTACCAAATGAGGAGGCACCCTTAAGAAAAGTAAACATGCATTTGTAAAATAGTGATGCGCGCAGCTTGTTACATGAGCTAATACCATTGTGAATAGCAGTTATAAAAATTAAGGAATATGCGGGTATACCTCCAGGAAGCTTGCCAAAGCTCTGCCACTTGGCCGCACATACTGCAGCATTGTAACCAGAAGATTGCAGGAGCTTGACCAAAGAAAACCGGATGCAGCTAGCGTTGCATATTTCCAGGTTGCCAAGCTGACAGTTCGTCTCACTCATTGAAAGAATAAGTGAGTGAACCACGGATAACAAGTCACTCTCATACTGGTCCACTGAGCACTTGTACAACTGCAAAATGGCAGATGATCAGCAAAAATGGCCACCTAATGTACAACACCATGAAAAGGAGGTACTAAATATGCATGTGTATTCCAGAAGACGGGTTTTGAAGTAAACTAAGCACTATGGTATGTCAAATCAACTATGATAAGTTTTCCTTTGTAGATCTTTCTGGTGAATCTTTTATAATTATTCTGAACCTTCAACAATTTAACTGCTCATGACTCGAACTAAGGAAAATGAACGATACTTTTGCAGCTTTCATCATTAAAACCCTGCTGAATAACTAAAAGCCGTATTTAAGTGTAAAAGCTTCTGATCGAGTTCATGAAGTGATTTATGGAGGCCCAGAATCCGTGTATCGAAAGGAGAGGCACGAGAGGAAGCCAACACCTTCCAAACGTCATGGCTGGTGTTGAATCCAACCACAAGAGGTAAGATTTCTTCCCATAAGCAAGAAATCAACATGCTGAGAATCAAGGAGTCTTGATTTTGCCATCGCTGGAGATCGGGATTGGGAATGGATGAAGTCTGCCCTTGAAAAGTGATGTGGGAGGGGGAACAAGGGATAGTGCTATCCACAAAACCGAAAAATCTTGAGGGAGACTACTTGCATTTTCCAGAACAGGTAGCTTTTAGTGGTGACTTTAGAAGGAGATAATGATGGGCATGAGAGAGCGAGGGAAATGGAGGATTTGGAAAAGTAGCACAAGTGGTGGAGGAAGAAGAAGCCCTGGCCGGAGAAAGCCATGGAACGAGGACTGCTAATACCAAGTTAGAACAGAATATTAGTTGGAGAGAAAACTCATGTTGCTAGCCCGTTCTGGCTACACACCTTTGACCGCTCTTTGGTCCCACTTTCACGACACATCAGCAAGTATTGTCAAAATTCAGCCTTTCCAAACCGGTCAACCCAAAGCTCACGCTCAAGTCCCCTGTGCTCCGCGTTTTCTGCGTAACTTTCCCCAAGTGATGGACTTGGCACACCTCCTCCCTTAGGTAAAGTGGTTGATGGAACCACCCAGCTAGAGGGTAGGCCAGCAGCCTCCTTTGGGGGTCAGCCCGAGCCCCCTTGGAGGTCTTCCCTCCTTGCTTCTTGGGGGCTCCCTTCCCTTGGGGTCTTCCCTCTCCTTGCGCCTTAGGGGCTCCCCATCCTCGGTCTCCTCTCCTTACCCTCTGGGGATTCTTTGCTTCACCCCTTGGGGCTCCCTCTCCTTGGGGGCTCCCTTGCCTCACCCCTTATTCTCTCCTTCCCTTGGGATCTCCATGCTCCATGACTTCCGTCCCCACATCACGTGCCCCTAGCACAAGGTCTATCTATGCGACACCCGACCACGCCAGAGCTTCGTCTGTGCGTCATGTGCCCTTGGCACGACGCCAATCTTAGTGACACCCAGGGAATCATTTTCGGACATTGAGAATTATATCCTCTTATAGTAAAAAGCAAGATCTTGTGGCACAAATGCTTTGGTGTACCTTAGAATTGCTAATGGTAAGAAAGAGAGTTCCTCCCAGTTTCCATTATGTCTAGCTAGATAAATGCCTACTAACAGTTATTAAAACAACTACATCCATAAATATAAGGGAGATTTAGACCAAAAACGCTGAATCAAAAAATTAGACGCAATTCTGTTGTACTATGGTTTTACTATTGATATCATGATTCCAACTTCTCAAATTGCTAGAATTGCAGATCTTCAAGCATAATAAAGAACCAAAGAAAAACATATAAGATGGAATCCATCTAGCCTAAAGAAACCTACTTCTTCAAGAAAACCACAAGCAGGTTGTCAAAGGACGCGTAATTTTAAAAAATTTCTCTAGATTCAACATCTCACCTTTCCCTTGCCCCTGCACTTGCCTCGCCTTAAAATTGCGCGACTTTACCGATGGAAAGAGTAGCTCTGGTAGCATGTGGTAAAATATAGTCAACTAGTATTGTCCCTACTTCCCTGTAAACTATCTTGGATCTATCCATCTTCTAACTCTTCCTATTTATGCCTCTCCCTGTGGTCCCCCCTGTACTTCTTCACTTCCATATACTGAGAAACCAAGAGAGAAACTATAACCTTTTGTCGTCTAAATTTGATACGCAATACGGGCCATGAAACCTAGTCGGGAAGAAACACTTAAAATTATAAAAATGACAAATAATTTCATTAATCAAGCGTGCGGAAGTATAACCGAAGTGCAAGATCAGAAAAATGTGCTCACAAATAACTACAACATCATCATCATCATCACAAACTCATCAGTAGGTGCCACATCAGCCGCCAATGACACCTATCCAAACCTTAGTCAGAACTGCAACATGTATGAACAAGCCAATGACAGTTTATATGATCCTACATCTGTCTTAACTCTAACATTACTTTACTGTCAGTTATGACAGATTCAAGTTCCAATTCCAACCGCATCTCTCATTCTATAGCATGACTTCTTTGAATAAGTTCATAATTACAGGTGAATGCTACGAAAATCTTGAGCAAACGCTCGATAAAATCCCTCGTTCGGCTATGCGTATCTTTCTGTGGGGAAAGAGAGTGGCTTACCAAAATGTCATCGGCGAGGTCAGAAAAACCAGAGTCATAGCCATCACTATTATACAAAGTTTCCGCCGCACCGCCACCGCTCTCGAGGAAATCGCTCACCATAGCCGCCAAATCATGCTCGCTTTCATGGCTAAAACCAGCACCACCACCACCACTGAGTCTGCCCAGCCAATCAGTACGTATTCCGCTGCCACCAACGGCGACCGGAGCTCGGCGTTCGTGACTCAACATCCCCTTTTTTGACAACTTCTACCCGCTCTCTTTACTCTTTGATCAAACCTCCGATCCCGAATTACGCGAATTGAAGAAGGCCGGTACGCGTGGTGTAGTTACGGAATCGACGCGGCTCGAAGGAAGAGGAATCGGAGAAGCTTCCGGAAAAAGAAACGGGTTATGCTGATTATAATAATCGGAAATTTTATATTCGAATTCGATAATGGCGTGCGGGATTTCAAGGTTGAAAGAATCAGAGGTCGGTGGGAGGCCGTAGTTTACCGTTGGGGATGAAGAAAGGCAACTGAAAGCGCGTTCAAGTAAAAGTTTTTGAGTTGTGTCGTTATGAGTAACGCTCCGTCTGGTCTCATTCTCGTTTCTTCGACTTCGTTAATTTGATTGCTCATCATTTGGAAATAGTATATTCAAAGTTTAAACTAACACACAGTAGTTTTCATATTTATTAGTGTGAGTTTACTTTTTCTGTAATTTTATGATTACATTCAAATGAAATACCGATTCCAGCCGTGTTAATTTTGTGATATCAAGTCTATTTTGCTCATTCAAAGGGTGTAGGTTGATAAGTCTTGTGTATTTTAATAATAATAAAAAAATCCCCTTTGAAGAATGGTTTTAAGAAAACATTAGAGTTTTGAGAAAAATCATAAATTCTTTAGTCTCACATTGATTGTAAATAGAAAGTTGAAATTTTCTTGTATACTTAAGCTTTTGAAATATACTTGTCCCACATCGGTTATTGTAAAGAATTTTAAAAAATATATATGATAACACTCATTGACTTCTTACTATGTGCAAGAGTCTAAGACTCGCAAGTGCAAGTGGGGAAGGACAGGTTCCCCAGGACTGATATGGGAGTCAGGTTTTCTTTTCTTACGCCATCAATCATATTTTTTATTGGTAGCATTTTATTCTGAAATGAATTTCAAATTTAATTCTTTGTAATAGATTCCCAACAGCTATTTTCTTCACTTACAAAAGAAGACTTCTTTCATGCTTTTTTTTACATTATAATTCAAGTTTTCAATCTTACTACCTTCTTCTAATTTATAAACACTTAGACTTGTGGGCATTTTGGTAAGGTATCGAGTGAAACTTCTGCTTAATTGGTTTGTGCAAAAATACGAGTGAAGTAATAGTGAAAGCTGGAATGTTGTATCCGAGAGGCGACGCGTTGATAACCTTACTGCACCGGTGGTAATCTGAATAGGCACGAATCATCTTAAGAGAGTGATCTAATCCGTACTTCAGCCAGCTGATTTTACTTTATTTATCGAGAGTTGTTCTTGATTGTTTCTTACAACACTTTCAACAATTTAAGACGATTCGGATGGCTGATTCCACCATGTCTTCTGCTACTTGTGCTGCCAACTCGAATGACTTGAATAAACAATCTTATTTTGGTGGACAAAACTTCAAAAGGTGGGCTAGCAAGATATTATTTTATCTCAAGTTAATGAAGGTAGTGTGGGTTTAAACCGTCAAATTTTCAAAAAATGTGGACACAAAAAATATGAATGAGGAGGAATTGGTAGATCATGAAAAGAATGTTGCGAAGTGGGAAAATGACAAGGAAGATTGTCATAATTATTTGCTCAATTGTCTTTTTTATGAGCTTTAGTATTATTATTCGCATACTTTTAATTCTGCCAAAAGAATATGAAAAGCCTTGTAGCAAAAATACGACACTGAAGAAGCCCGAAAAAAAAAAAGAGTGTGCATATAGCCACTTCTTCAACTATAAGAATATGACAGTTATAGCTCATACGCATGACCTCCAGATGATTGTACGCGAAATCATCTCCAAATGATACTTATAGTTGAACAAATACAAGTAGACGAGTTGCCAAATTCGTGAGAAAAGTTCCAAAAAGTCCTCTGTCACAAGCAATCGGAATTGTTTATTATCAACCTCATGGCGCAGCTTCAAATTGAGGAAGAAGCGAAAAAGCAAGACAAGAAAAATTAAGCTCTTGCCAACAACACACGTGCTAACATGCCAACAACCACCAAGGTAGTAGTAATGCTAACGATAATGATGTTAAGGTAAACTTTCTAACGTCTGGTGACAGCACTCCTAAGGGTCAAAATAATTTTCAAAGGCCAAATAACTTTTTGAATGCTAGAGGCAAGTATATGAAAAACAAAGGTTTCAAAAATCAACATTCTTCATGTGCCTTAAACAAATGGAACTAATGTCATTCTTCCAACCATGTAAATAGCAACAAGAAAAATAAAAATTCAAATAACAATTCTAGTAACAACAACTTTGTAAATGAAGGTTTTGTAAGCATGTTTTAAATGTGAAAAACAAGGGCACCATGCTAGAAATTGTTGTCATAGAAAACTCGGTTCAATTTCACAAGTAAATTTTACTGAGGAACCAATTATTTTCATAAATAAATCTGGTTGGCAATGAGGATGGATGGTGGGCCAACTCTGGGGCATCGAAACATGTTTATCATGACAAAAATCTTTTTTCAAAATTATGTCCCGGTTGAAAAGGACAAGAACATTTTGCTTGTTGATTCTCACTCCATAAAAGTCTTAGGCATTGGAGATATTGTTCTTAAGTTTACCTCAAGCAACGTTTTAATCCTTAAGAATGTGCTACATACTCCGGATATTAGAAAGAATTTGGTATCTGGTTATCTCCTTAACAAGATTGGATTCAAGCAAACATTCGAATCCGATTAATTTGTTCTGTCAATGAACGGTATATTTGTTGGTAAATACATGTGATGGTATGTTTAAGCTCAATATTAAAATGAATAAAACATCTAATTATATTTATGTTGTGTCTTGTATAAGTACTTGGCATGCTCGTCTTTATTATATAAATGACACATATCTTAAAGATATAAGTCACATAGATTCTTGCCTAAGTGGAATGAACTTGAAATTTGTGAAATTTGCAGCATGACCAAAATCACTAAACAATCACACCACAACGTCCAAAGAAATTCTGAATTACTTGAGCTAATTTATTCAGATATATGTGAATCTGGACATTTTGACACGTGGTAGAAAAAGATACTTTATTACTTTTATTGATAGTTTTTCTAGATATTATTATGTTTATCTCATGAAAAATAAAAGTAACGCTTTCAAAATGATTATTATGTTTATCAAGGAAGTAGAAAATCATTTTGATAAAAAGATAAATAAAAAAATTAAGAAGTTATAGAGGTATGTATCATGACTCCTTAGGCCTTATCACATATATCCAATCTTTAAGGATAGTTCATGAAACTACTCGTTATTATTTATCTGCCTCTAATGATGTGGCTGAAAAAAAAATAGGACCTTGACCAATTTGACTAATGCCATGCTTGCTAGCTCTGGTTAACAGTAAACTATGCCCTTAATAGTACACTTAAAAAGAAAATCCTCAAAACCCCTTATGAGTAATGGAGAAATAGAAAACCAAATTTCGGACACCTTAGAGTTTTGGTGTGCTTAACCTTTTTGAGAGTTTTTGACCCAAAAATTTTCAAGTTGGGAATTGAAGCATCACGTTGCGTTTTTGTAGGTTTTGCTCTAAATAGTAAAGCCTATAGGTATCTTGATCTTAAGAACAATGTTGTGATTGAATCTAATGATGTCATATTTTATTTAGAAAAGTTTCCCTTCATATCCAAAAATAGTGGGGGTGGGAAAACCAGAGTCATAGAGTCAGTCCAACCTAGTCAAGAGGCAAGCTCCTCGCAACCTCTTCACGTAGAAGACCAAGAATATAGAATAAGCAAACGTGCAAGAGTAGAAAAATACTTTGACACTGACTACCTTGTATATAATGTTGAAGGAAGTTCTATTACCCTAGTAGAAGCCTTATCCTCACCAAACTCTGACCTTTGGTAAAAAGTCAGAAATGATAAAATAAAGTCTCCAATGGCTAATAGATTATGAAAGTTAGTTGACTTAACTCCAAGTTATAAATCCATATGTTGTAAATAGATTCTAAGGAAAAAGCTTAAACTTGATGGTACAATTGACAAGTTTAAAGTAAAGTTGGTTGAAAAAGGGGTTTAAACAACGAGAGGACATTGACTTTTTCGATACCTTCTTGTCGGTCACTAGAATAACATTTGTTAGGATTTTAATTGCTATTGTAGTAATCCTTAATTTAGAGATTCACCAAATGCATGTTAAAACAGCTTTCCTAAATGGAGAATTGCAAGAAGAGATTTATATAGACCAACTAAAAAGTTACGTACAATCAGGGCATGAGAGTAAGGTGCGTAAGTTGACTAAATCCCTATATGGGTTGAAACAGGCAGGCTCTTAAGTAATGGCATGACAAATTTGATCAATGTGTTCTAGCTAGTGGTTTTAGAGTAAATGAAAGTGATAAATGCATCTACTATAAATCTGAAAATAATGAGCACGTTATCAATTATTGAATTTTTTTTTCAAATTTTTGTTGAAAAGGAATTTGAAGTGAAAGATTTGGTTGAAGCTAATGTTATTCTAGGCATGCAAATTACTAGAACTTATGATGGCATATTTCTTGATCAAGCTCGTTATGTTGAGAAAATTTTGAGAAAACACAAACATTTTTTACTGCAAAAATCCATACACTCCTTTTGATCATCAAAATCATTTATATCTTACTAAACTTAATATTGATATTGGGAATCAAAAAGAATATACAAGCATAATCAGTAGGCTTAGATATGAGACTGATTGCACAAGGCCTGCTATTGCATACGTTTTTGGTGTTCTTAGTAGATTTATAAGTAAACCTAATATTGAACATTGGAATGCCATGTATCATTTAATGGGTTATCTTAAAAGATCAATTTGCCACATTTTGATGTATCCAAGGCAACCAGCTGTTCTTAAAAGTTTTAGTAATGCAGATTAGAATTCTCAATCTAAAGACTTTATGTCAACAACAAGCTTTGTGTTTAAGCTAGGTAGTGGAGCTATATTTTGAAAGATCCAAGAAGCAACAATCCACCATGGAAACTAAACTAATTGGCTTTGATTAGACAATTGAAGAAGCAAGTTTGCTACGTGAACTATTGTTCGAGATGCGGGAAAAATCAGTGCCACCTGTTTTGATTTATTGAGACAGCACTGCAACAATTGGCAGAGTGCAAAGTAAGTACTATAATATAGATTTGTGAGAAAAAAAAATACAGTAGTGAGATCTTACCTTAGCAAATACGAGGTCAATATTAATTACGTGAGATCAGGTAATAATCTCGTTGATCCACGAACAAAATCTCTAGCTAAACAAAAGATCTGGTAGACATCGAGGGGTACGGGACTTAAGCCTAAAGTTGCATAAGTCACCTATAAGTTACAATCTCCTAGGGACCGGAGATCCCAAAAACTAAGTAAGGAGACCAAAGAATTATAGAATGACAAGTTTTATACATGTACTACTTTTGTCTTATAACAATGTCCCTCCCTATGGTGTAAGTACATGTTTCTCGTAACGATAATAGAGGCTGCGATTCATTGTAATTTCTTAATGAGTTATGTAGCCCATACGGGTAGGATATAATAGTTACAAGAGCATCCTTGATAGAGTCACTTATGTTGTTCCCTATGTGATTCTTCTTTCCTATCTTTCAATGTTGACATAGCGTGAGACCAAACTCTCAAGCAACCAACCATAGCGCAAATGAATTAAACACTAAGTTGTATCGACTCGAGTACCTAGGGCTGTAAATGAATTGAGCTACTTATCTTTTATTTTCTTAAAACCTCATTAATGTTCATTTATATATTAAAGGTACATAATATAAACAATCTTTTTAAGCTCGTTTATTACACGAGACGAGCCTAAACATGTTCAAATGTTCATGAATATATTTACGAACAACTCTTATAGCGAATTACTCCCTCCGACCAAAAAAATTGATCATATCTCCTTTTTGGGGTTGTCCCAAGAAATTCCTCACCTTTTCAAATTAGTATATTATATGTATATGTATTTTAGAAAAAAAATTTGAGTGTTTTTTCATGTTCACCATATTTAATTTTTTTTATTCTATTTCTCTCTATATATTTAACACTCCAACAACTCATTTTCTCTATCCCATCGCACTTCCTTCTCTCTCACTCCCTCCCCATTTTTTGGACGAAAGGAGTACATAAATATTATTGAAAAGTTCGAGTAGCAAATCAAACTAGATAGCCCATAGCCTGCAGGCCCAATAAGTAAATAGCTTAAAGTCTAAAGACCCAACTCAAAAACCTAACCCAAATGTTTACCCTACTATATTTGATTTCTAATTGACTGAAAGCCCAAAAACCCCACTTACCCACATCATGTTGCCTTCATCTTCATCTCTTTGAGTCTCTCTCCCTTGTCTTTCTCTCTCTTTATCGCTACACATATATGTACAAAATATAGAAGCTAATGCTCTAATCTGCAACTAGAGAACGTCTTCTCCCACAAAGCGGCTTTGTTCTTTTTTCAACCTGCATATTCCGCAATATTTCTCGTGATTTTGGCAATCAATCGCAAGCTCAGCTATTCTACAAAGTTCATTCAACTCTTATCTTGATCGAGTCTTTCTTCACTATTGTTTCTTTAAATGATTTTTTGGATCTATTAGTTGGTAACTGCAACTAATGAGAACACGAGCTTTCAAATTTGGACTCGTGTAATTATAGGGACAATCGAGTCAAGCCTAAGTTTCGTGGAGCGTAGACCAAGAGTTTAAACATATGTTTTAGGCTCTTGACGAACACAAGCCCATGTTCACTTGGAATTACACAAAACCGAAGTCGAACATACCTCCACTTGACTTGAACTCAGTTTGTATCTAACTCTAGAACTCAGTTTGTATATAACTCTAGAAGTAACATGGTTTGGAACAAGTTCTAGTGGGTGATAGTAATTAAATGTTTTGGCTCTTCACTACTAAATTCTGCTACCAAATTTTTTATGATGCAGTTTTTTCTCCTAATCTAATTGAAATTGAAGTACATGGACAAGTCGGTGTGGTTTAGTAGGTGGGGTGGTGCCACTCTTTCATTATTGTAGATTCATTTTAAATTGAAAGCTGACAATAATTAGAAAGACGGTTGTTACAATTGATTTTAAACTGAAAGCTTTCAAGATGTCGGGAGAGACTGTTACGGGTAACTGCTATGGCAGATGGAAGAAAGAAAAAAGTGCTGAGTGATAAAGACTCACATATGGCAGCTACCCTTCTCCATTCAGATGTATTTCTAGTCCTCATCTTTGTTTCATCTCCGTCGCAATGATAGTCATCATCTCCTACCTCAGATGGTCTTTGTTTCCATCGTGTTTCCGTGTGGCCGTCGTCATATGCATCTTTTGGATACATAAATAATATACACGTATTTTATACGCATATTACAAGTCATAAATGAAAAGTATGGCAAATGAGTTGCAGAAAAGATAAAAGAAAGTCTATATTCGTACTCTTAAATGTTTATCAACACTTTTTGTCAATTAAAGCATTAGCGACAAAATGTTAGTGTATTTAGATGAGGTATTTCATGTGGGGATTTCACATTGGCCAGGCATTTGAAAGTTCCTTATATGGAATTTATTATTTGGGATGTGTTAAAAGGGATTCACAAAATTTTATAATCGGGTTTCTGAAAGGGGATATGGAGGCTACGAATCCCAAATTCTATTATTGATCAAGACTATTTTTTATCAAATGCTCACATTAAAGTGTTCCTTATTTTATGAGATGTGAACTCTCAAATTTTTTTCTTATTTGTACCTCCTATTTCAATATCTTTCACTTTTATTTCCCACAAAAATGCGGCATTGTCTTTGTTTGGTAATTCTTACTACAATACAATTTTATTACCCAAACAGGAAACTTTAGGTTTACTTTTATAGACGCTAGCTTATGCAAAACAAGCTAAGATGATTTTTCTTCCTCTCTGTGTTTTTATTTGTATTTTGCATGAGATTAATATAAATTATGTTTCTTAGTTCATGTTTGAAAACACTATTTCCACCCCTTGCTATTTTAGTTATTTGTTAAAATTATAAAATTTTTAACAACAGAAATGGGATAGAGTAACATATATAGGGGGGTAGAAATAGACTCTTTATATTAATAGTGAAAAAAAAGTACAACACAGAAATGCTCACAACAAAATGTGTTATCTAAACAGTGAACTTTTGAATAGTAGAATTTCGAAAATCAGGAAATTTTAGAGTTAAGGAATTTTTTGAAATACTCGATCCAAACACCCTGTTTGGTTTAACAACATAGAGTGGTGTAGATGACTATTTGAGGTGCTACAAACAAACTTTTACTAACGATGATTATAAAACATTTTATACAAACAAATATAAAGTGAAAGGGAAAAAAAAAGTTACACTCACATGGAGATAGAAAATATTTTTGGGTATAGCGATAAATTGTCCTTGATTACGCTATTTGAGTATCGAATATCATCATCATGCATGCTAAGTTCTACACCACATTAGGTGATAGAGATTCCATAGTTTCTCCGGTCACTAACTATTCTTTGAAGAATTATATTCTGTTCCCAACCTATCTTGATTATACTTAAGGGCCCAGTGGGGGTCCTATTTTGCACAACACGTTGACACAAATATTCAACGCTTCTAATCAGTCAAACTTCTCACTTTTGTTATGTTACTTCATTACGAAGAAACTTATTTTTGCACGACTCCTCATCGTGCCTTGACTGTCGCATGCTGCACATCACCCGTTGGTGTGCCTTGGCACTTGCCTAAAGAAGTGGGCCTTGGCCTTCCCCTTGGGGTCGGCCTCGACCTCCCCTTGGGGTTGGCCTTTGGCCCTCTCCTTAGCACTCTCATTTCTCTTCAAAGGGTCATGTGCCTCCGCTACGTCCGTCGCCCGAGCTGACCCGCCAACGTCCGTCGCCCGTGCCGACTCGCCGACGTCCGTCGCTCACGACGACTCTGCGACGTCCGTCTTCCGTGACGACTCGTCGACGTTCATCGCTCGCAACGACTTGTCGACGTTCATCGCTCGTGCCGACTCCGCGAAGTCCGTAGCCCGCGACGACTCCGCGACGTTCGTCACTCGCGACCACTCTGCGATGTCCTTCGCCTGTGATGACTCGCCGACGTCCGTCGTCCGCGTCAACTCCGCGACGTCCATTGCCCGTGCCTGCGTGACATATCTGTAACCCGTTATCGGCGCCCATGCGCCGTCACCTTACACATCTGTTGTGCCCATGCGCCGCGCTGCTGATACAGCCCTGGCCTCGGCTCTCTGTCACACTACCATGCCCCCGGCATCTCACACATTCCACCGTGCCATGCACCGCACCACCGATACAGTCACGCCCCTTGGCTCTCTGTCACACTACCATGCCACCGACATCTCACACACTCTGCCGCGCCACTGATACAGTCGCGCCCCTAGCTCTTTGTCACATTACAGTGTCCCCGGTACCTTACAC
Organism: Escallonia herrerae; assembly: GCA_033070095.1. Classification (NCBI taxonomy): domain Eukaryota; kingdom Viridiplantae; phylum Streptophyta; class Magnoliopsida; order Escalloniales; family Escalloniaceae; genus Escallonia; species Escallonia herrerae. Next base: position 188,622 of record JAVXUP010000824.1, read on the forward strand.
ACTCCGTCGCTCCCGTGCACTGCGTCGCTGATACAGCCGTACCCCCAGGCCCTCTGTCACAATGTCGTGCCCCCGGTACCATACGCACTTCATCGCACCCATGCGCCACAATCATATTACGTGCTCCCAGGGAACCACACTCATTCACCACACCATGCGCCCCTGCCGTGGACGTGGAACATGCTTTGACCCACTCTCTGGGGTGTGCAGCATCCCGCGGGGATAGGTGACCCATCCGGGACACTATCTCTACCAGGAAGCTTTTCAACTTCTTTTCGCAAGGTAGACGGCTTCTCCGGGATGCTACCTCAGCCCATCAAGTAGACGGCTCCTCCGGGATGCTACCTCGACCAGCTCCGAGTGTTCCGACACAATGACTCACCCGCGGGGATAGGCGACTCCTCCGAGACACTATCTCCGCCAGGGAGCTTTTCAACTCCCCTTCCACCAGGTAGACGGCTCTTCCAAGATGCTACCTCGACGCGCTCTGAGTGCTCCAGCACAAGGACTCACCAGCGGGATAGGCTCGCTCTCTAAGACACTATCTCCATCAGTGAGTTTTTCAACTCCTCTTCCGCCAGGTAAACGGCTCCTGTGGGATGCTACCTTGGCCTGCGGAATAGGCGACTTCTCCGGGACACTATCTCCGCCAGGGAGTTTTTCAACTCCCCTTCTATCAGGTAGACGGCTCCTTCGAGATGCTATCTCGGCCCGTCGGGTAGACAACTTCTCTGAGATGCTACCTTGATGGGCTCCGAGTGCTCCGGCACAAGGACTCACCCGCGGGATAGGCGACTCCTCCGGGACATTTTCTCCCTCAGGGTGTCTTCGTGACTAGCCTACGTGCTCCGGCACTGGGAACTTGCATCCGCACCCTTATGGACTATAACGGGTCACTCCGAGACGGGAGCAGGTCTTCGGAGGGCATCGCACCTAGTTCACTTAGCAGTTGGGCGTCGGGTCTTCCCCACCATTGTCAGGTCTGTGGGACTCTGCAAGGGCTTCGATTGGTGGCTAGATCAAGGGGGTTCTCTAGCCACATCGATACTGTAGGAGCCAGTCTTTCCAGACAGACAGACCGACGCTGTGCGGGGCAAACCAGGTGAATATGCGATTCGACAGTCTGTGAAACACTGGCAGCTGTGGACCCATTGGTGACGTGTCACTCATGGGGAGTGCCACGTGTCACGTGATGACATCATCATATCAACCTCTATAAATAAAGGTCTTGAGAATTCATTTGGGAAGATTCCCTTACTTGAATATTTTCACTTTTTCACTCTAGAATCCTAGAGAAAGAAATATACTGGACCCTAACTCTGGACCCAAGCATCGGACTATGACTGTCGTCGTATATTCGCATCACGCCATCGCCCTCACAGCACTGCCACCCTCAAGCTCTGTCTGGGAATCTCTTGGTCTCTGCCCTTGATCCATCCTTGTCGTGTACTACATCATCATACTTGGCATCTGACTCGGACTGCATTCCTTATGACACCTCCACATCAACTGTGAACCCACTTTCCTTAGCATTATTTTGGCGACTCCGCTGGGGAGGTGAGCATCGCAGTGCAGTTCGTCCCTTGCCTGACATACCCAAGCAACCATGCCTCTGCAACGCAGGACTACCAGGGCTACCAGCCAAAACGCTGCCATCCAAGAGGAGCATCACCTCGAGGACCGAGAGGAGACCAGCCACAACCAACTCCAGGCTCCCCCCCATGATGAATGCACCCAATGTAGCCGCGTTCATCAACGTCACAATCCAACACCTTACTCCTACCATCACTGAACTCCAAGACTTTCAATCTTCTCTCATGGCTATCACTTTAGAAATGAAAAAATCAATCCAAGTCTTGACTTCACAATCGCCGACTTCTCAAGGCCTCAGAGCTCCTCGCCCTGTGCCCGCTGCTCACCTTGTATCATCTTAAGCTAAAGGGTTGGCCCCTCCTGCTCAATTTCAGCCTTTAGGGCCTGGGCTAGTTCTGGACACTGCTCAGGTCCCTGTGTCGCAACCATCATTGCCTTGGTCCCCCGGACCCTCGATAGTAGGACTTGCAGTACCTCCGCCCGCGGAGCCATGCCTTACCCCCACTCAAAGTGCTTCGGAGACTCACGACTCAATTGAGATGGAGCCTAACCCGAACATAACCAATTGACACCCAAACACAACTCGTCCCCCCAACTTGTTTTAGTAGACCTTTCCTGATGACCAGCCTTCAGGAACTGACACTACCCCTTGCAAACCATGCCACAAGTTATTCTCCACCACCAATCCCTCTCTACCATTGTCATCCCCTCAATGCCTCAGGTTGCACCGTCTGGGGGCTCTGGTGCCAAGATCATCCCGACAGGGCACTAACCCTCACATGCTTCGTATGTCACCAAGCATGACCTTGATGTCATCCTCTATCGTCTCAAGCAGTCATCCTTACCATACTCCCCTTCTAAGTTGTCTGGCCATGCTCCTTACTCTTGTAGCCTCGCTACCGAACCTTATCCTTTCAAGTACAAGCAACCAGCCTTCACCCCTATCCAACGGCAATAAGAGCAATGCCCGCGAACACACCACCTGTTTTTCTGGCTCCTTAGAACACTACAAGGAGGATGACACTTTTAAGCTCTGGAAATTTCACAAGTCCCTAACTGGCCTTGCCTACTCTTGGTACTACCAGATCCCCAACGGTACTATCCACTCATGGTCTGACATGGTTCAGGTCTTCATTGACAAGTTCCACTATGAAACGGAACTTGTAACCATCATTGACATTGTCAGAATCCGCCAGAACCTCAACGCCTATGTTACACGATTTTGTCGCAAGTGCTTAGAGTGTACTGACTTCAGTAAAGATGAGACCCTTGTACCCATTTGCATCAAGAACATGAAAGACACCTACAGGGTCTACTTTGAAAACCTCCAGCTTCGGTCTTGGGGATATCTCAAGGAAGGTGCACAACGCACTTATGACTCGGTCGGCCAGTCGAAGACCCCGAAGCCCCCAAACTCAACTTGCCGTGGCCGCCACAGCGCAAGCAGCCAGTGACGACCACAACAATCGCAAGTGCCAATCCCAAGGAAGGGATAGGCGTCCTGACAAGAAATGATAGCCGATGCCTGCCCCGAAATACCCGTGCAACTTGAAGACTGTCAGAGCTCTCCTCGAGACTTGGATCAACGACAATAACATAACCCTTCCCTATGCCAAATCTGAACCTACCCTGAAAGACCTTGCCCATCCCAACTACTGCCCCTATCATCGCAAGGTCGGTCACGGCCTCAAGTGGTGTAGGGGCCTCAAGTTTGTCTTTACTAATGAGATTGTGTCCGGAGAGCTCAAACTCTAAGTGCGGGACATATGACCCACCTGAACAAGCCTTGGCCTGCCTTAGTGCATTTTTCACACTTGTAATTTTTTTCGTTCATTTTGCAAGTTTCCATGTACGCCATCCCCATGTACCAAGGCATGTTGCCTATCTTTGTTATCAATGAAGTTACATTTTTCAGACTTAGAAAATTTTCAAGCTACTTTATTCTTAGACAAGTCCACTGACACTACTGTTGATGCCATCACCCACTCCCTTGGGGGCTTCACCCACTCCCAACACCTTCAGCCTCGCATCCCATAGTGACTTGGTACGTGGTGCGCGGGGTGGCTCGAGCCACGCTACTAAGTCTTGACTCTGTCAGTTGACCCCAGGTCTCTCGACGCCTCTGCCAGGTATGCACGCAACACGCTTCACCAACCCTCCCCTGCCTCTGTCATTCAGTCGGTCATTGATGCCAGCTGTAACATCCTTGAGAATCCAGAGCTCCGCTGCCCCGAACTCCCGGGTCGTTAACCTACCAAATCACATCAAACCTGTCAGACATGTTCACTAACACATATTCCAAATCATCTAATTCAGCATCAACTCAGATTTCTCAAAATACTGGATCGCAATTGCTTAGCTTAAACAATTACAGCTTAGGTTCTTCGCAATTCAAAATTTCTAAGATCAAATAACAGTACCGACCCACGCAGGGGTCTTACTATACCGTAGTGATGGGCTTATCGGAATCTCACTCAGTTTCTAACCCATTCCCAAACAATCTACTACCGATCATCACCTGTAGAAGGGAGTCAAACGAAGGGTGAGCTTTTAAAAGCTCAGTAAGGTCGTACAAGGACCAACAAAAGGAATACAAGACGATTTCGAGAATTCAACTGATGAAGATTTCTAGAATAATTCAAACGGTCACAACTCAATGATTTTCAAATAGGATAAAAAAATTGCCAAATACAATCACGACGGGTTCCAAAACAATCAATAACAGATCATTTCCAAAATCATCATTTCCAAAATACAATGAAGATTTTCTCGAGGTATTTCAAACGTACACAGATCATCTGAGCCAGTTCTTTTCAAAATACACTGAATCTCTCAAGGGACTTTAACCCAAGCATAATTTATTTCAGATAATACTTTCCAGTCATTATCGTAGTAGTCACGGCAATATACAGAATAGAGAACATAAAAAATTTATGTTGATCCTGGGCAATAGCAATGCCATTCTGGCAAGCTAACAGAGTGTACACATGCATGATGTACCAGAATAATTACTAGTCCACTTGGGTACTAGCCTGCATTCCATGCAGAATTCAGACCAGCCTTATAACACCCGCATTAGAACAGAACAGAACAGATTCTCAGGTCAACACAAAAAAATCAACAATATCAATGAGCATTAACATAAACTCAAATCACCAGAATCAGATCAGATTTTAATAACTATAACATACTGAATAAGTCATCATTCTAAATTTTCAGAAGAAAATCACAAATAAACAGCAAAAAGATTGCGGATGGTTACCAAATATAGGCACAACAATTCAGAAGAACGGATACAAAAAATTATCAAATTTGCTCAACATGCAATATACGCGAGCATCACAAGATTTTTAAAAAATTGATTCAGGCTCAATATTGGGATTTTCTGGACAATAACATGCTGATAGCAATACACAATTTAGAGTTCGACATTACCCATAAGTAAATCAATGACTACGTACGAGTACGAGTTATCAAAATAAGGGTTCGGACGAAAGTCCTTACCCAGGGTTCAGATAGAATCCCTTACTTGGATCCGCAACTAAATTATCCTAACTAGAAGGTCTTTAAGCCTTAACCTAAACGGAATAATCGAATTATTAGAATACAGCCTACAGAACAAAATTATAACTTAATACGAACTCACAAATACTTCCAAAATGAACCCCCCTAACTGGGTATGTAAAATTATCGAAACGCCCCTAGGGTGTAAAATCACCAAAATGCCCCTGTTGGACTTAAATCACCAAAATGGTCTTTCCAAGTAAGATCACCCAAATAACCTTATTGTATGTCAATTTATACAAAAATACGTTTTAAATGTAAAATTACCAAAATACCCCATCGGGTGGTAAATTACCAAAATACCTCCATTACACTTAAATCATCAAAATGACCTTTGTGTAAGCAAAATCACTAAAATATACTTACTGTATATAAATTTACTCAAAATACCCCTTTATGGGTAAATTTACCTTAATACCCATTCGGGGTGGCAAATTATCAAAATACCCCTGAGGATTTTCGGCACCAAAAAAGTCCCAAAAATCTAAAAAAATGCTATTTTAAGCATCCTGATATCATTTCTGGCCTAAAAAGTATTTTAAAGAATTTTCGCCGGAAAATCTCCAACCGGTATCCGGACCGAGCGCTAAAAGGTCAGTTTCGCAAAAAAATACCTATTACATTCGGAATGGCACGAAATTTTAGATAATAAATCATATCAGTAAAATAAGATTTTACTAAAATTTTCAGAGTAAAATAACTTCGTTCACTAGGTTAAATAGATCCAAAATTTCTCCTAATCGGTACCCTAATTTAGAACCCTTTGCGGACACTAAAAATTTCTAAAAAATTTCAAAGCGTATGTCTCGTAAAAATATTGGAGGCTACTGTTTTAGACTTTGTCTAATTTTGGCCCTAATTATTTATAAAAATTTGTAGAAAAAACTGCCCAAATAATTTTTCTCTTTAGTGACGATTACGGTCACTATTCAAATCATCTCACACACTAATGCACCTTTCCACGCACACACTCATCTTCTCCACACAGCTGCCATGACCCATTCTACACACCCAATTCACGCACCCACACACTGCCACCCATAACCAATCCTTAAAACCTCCCCTAACACACCTTCTAACCCATCTAATACACACTCATACACGAATTATACACACAACGCCCGCAACCCACACACACATACCTTGAAACTACAAAAAAACACACGCTATCACACGAACCCACACAACTTATAAAAATTAGATCAAGAAGATGCCCACCCAGATGTATAAATTTATTAATACTACGTTTTAAGAACCATTCACATGTATAAATCAAATCCCAAACAGTTTCAAAGGTCTTCTTTTTAAGCTTACTTTCAGCTCAACCCATATCCAATTCGATTTGCAACCACCCCAGCTCGATTATCACACAAAAATGAAAAATGAAAACAAAAGCTTACCCAAAAAAGAAGACTTGATTCTCTCTCTCTCTTTCCTTTCCCTTTTCTTCTTCCCGAGCTCTCTGTTTCCCTCTCTCTATTTTCCATTTCTTATGTTACTGTTCCTCTGTTTTTGTTCCTGTTTGAATTTCCCGATTTCTTTTATGTTTTCTTTTCTTTTGTTTTCCTTCCATTTAATTTCTTATACATTAAATTATTCATTAGTTTATGTTATAATGTAATTAGTCATCAAACTTTTAAGTAGGAGGTGTCACCAACTTATGACCCATTTTTTTCCAAATTTTGACACCTAGGTACAAGTTTCCAAAATTTGCAATTTGACCCCCAAAGTTTTCAAAATTACAAAATAACCCTAAACTTTTGTATAATTACATCAAGGCCCCAAAAATTATTCCAACCTTTACTAATTTAATGAAATGACCCTAAAACATATACTACCACTCATTTCATTATTTTTCATTAACAAAAATATTAATTACATATATGCCCCCAAAGTTTTCCAGAATTACAAAAATGCCCCCAAAATATTTTAAAGCTGCTATGCACTACTTATACTTATTCATTACTTAAATTTATCGGCGATTATTTTTCTGGAGTCTGAATTGTTTTTTAACCGACTCCCGGAGTTTGGGGTATTACACCAGCCCATCACCCTAAGTCCCTCATCCCGTTCATCTCAACCTCTAGTGGTTGCGGTCGCAAGACCACCCTTTTATAAAATAAAAAAATTTGACACTTGGAAAAAATTATTCGTTTTTTCCCAGCCAGGTCACCACCCCTTTCCATATGTTCCTTCCAACACTTAGACAAATTCTCAACACTTAATTTTTTTTTTCAAGTTTTTCATTTCCCCATATACTCCCCACATCCATGCTCTCATCACTCTCCCTCTCACATTTTCCTCTCTTCCCTCACCATCCTTTCCCCACTTCATACATACCTCTCTCTTTCTTATGGAAAAAATTCTCATACTCCCCCCATCTCACTCCTCTCATTCTTTTTATGAGCATTTTGAAAATTTTCTTAGGGGCCCCTTCTTATGGCTACCAAAAGAAAATTAAAATTTAAAATTCAAATTCAAGAAGGCAGAAGCCGCCCCGCGAGACCGACCTGCACGCCCTCTTTCTCTCTCTGTCCTGCACCCAAACCCCTACTCGGACCCGACCCGCGCTCTTTTCTTTCTCAAAAAACCCTAATGCAAAAAAAACATAATCCATCTCATCCCTTCTTGTGTCGCTGCCCTATCCCTTGGCCTCGCCATCTGTCGGCACTCCTCGGCCGGAGTCGCCCCTACCGTCGATGACACCCCTCGGCCCAATCTCTTTCCCCCGCCCCCACCTCTCTTCTCCCTCCCTTCTCTCCCCCGTCTAGTTCCCCCTTCGGCCTCATGCCGCACCACCCCGCCCCCTCTTTCCCCTTCCTCTCTCCCATCCCCCCAAGTCTGCCTCGGCCCCCCTTCCCTCTCCTCCTCCCCCGCAACCCTGCAGCCGCACCTTGGCCTCACATCGCCTCGCAGCTGCCCTTCCCCTTCACCTTCTTCCCACTTCCCATCTCCCCCTCGCCCCAAGCTCGGCCTTGACCACTCTCCCCTCTCTTATCTCCCCCTATAGCAGCCCACTACCGCCGCTGCGGCTGCTGCCTTTCTCTTTGTCTCCTTTTTTTTCTCATTTTTTCACCACAAACTTCGGACAAACTTTCGACCTTTGGGCGACCTTCATGCTCATGTCAAGCCCGACTCCCTCACCTTGCTCAAGGCCGACCACGTACCTCCCTCCCACTTCCTTATGACCGAACTTTGGTCATGCTGTGAGGCCTGGCCTTTTTTCATTTTCCCCACCTTCGCCCACCACCTTTGGCCTTTGTGACTTGGCCTACACCCCCCAACGATCTTCACATCACAACTGACAGTTAAGATCGACGACCTACCTAACCACATCATTCTATAACAATGACAACCATTCAAGATTGACGACCGACCTAACCCCATTATTCTATAATGACGACAACCATCATCGCCACCATCCTCACAAACATGCACAAAAAAAACTCATCGTGACGACCAACACGCGCCTCGCATCCAACCTTTCATGTCACTCCTGCTGTTACCCATTTTCTCACTTTTCCATACTTAGAATTTTTTACAACATTGATCGCTTTGCATTGCCCACCCCCTACACCAGTGGTGGACTCCCCTCGCATCGCGACCCGACTGAGCCTTTGTCGCTCCCCTCATGACGACTTCCCCGACATCAACGTCCTTGGTAGGTCGTGCGTGAGGCAGCTCGAACCACCTACTCTTATTCATTGTTCAACGCCCGTCTCCTGCGCCCGTGCACCGACTCTGCGACACTCGTCGATCGTTGCCCGGGTGCCTTCTCCGTAACCCCTATCGCCCGCGCCCAAGCACCGACCACCCGCCTCTGCGCCCAATCGTCATGCCCTCATGTCAACGCCCAAACATTCAAAGGCTTCAGTAGGTGGTGCTCAAGGTGGCATGAGCCACCTACTTTTCACCTTCATCATGCAATGACGACGTCAACGCCTTTCTGGCCAAACAACATAAAAAATCTTGCTAAGTGTTTATGCGTGCGATGCCCGCTCGGGTTGCCCCTCCGAGCACACCACACACAGAGGGCTTATGTTCCCAACCTATCTTGGTTGTACCTAAGGGCCCAGCAGGGGTCCTATTTTGCATGACACGTCGACACAAATATTCAACTCTTCTAACCGACCAAACTTCTCACTTTTGCTTTTTGTTACTTCATCACGAAGAAACTCATTTTTGTACAACTCCTCATCGCGCCTCGACCGTCGCATTCTACACGTCACCCGTCGGTGTGCCTTGGCACTTGCCCAAGAAAGTGGGCCTTGGCCTTCCCCTTGGGGTCAGCCTCGGCCTTGGCCTTCCCCTTGGCCTCGGCCTTCCCCTTGGGTCAGCCTCGGCCTCGACCTTTTCCTTGGGGTTGGCCTTGGCCTTTCCTAAAGGGTTGGACTCTGGCCCTCTCCTTAGCACTTTCACTTCTCTTCAAGGGGTCATGTGCCTCCGCAACGTACGTCACCCACGCCGACCCCGTGACGTCCGTTGCCCATGCCAACACCGTGACGTCTGTAGCCTTTGCTCGTGTGTCGTCTTCGTGACCCCGTCGCCGGCGCCCATGCATCATCACCTTACACATCTGTCATGCCCATGCACCACATTGCTGATAAAGTTATGCCCCCTGGCTCTCTGTCACACTACCATGCCCCCAGCATCTCACACACTCCGTTGTGCCATGCACCATGCCACTGATACAGTCATGCTCATGGCTCTCTGTCACACTACCATGCCCCCGGCATCTCACACACTCCACTGCGCTATGCGTCGCGCCACTATACAGTCACGCCCCTAGCTCCTTGTCACAATATAGTGCCCCCAACACCTTACACATTTTGTCACGCCCGTGTGCCGCGTCGCTGATACAGCCGTGCCCCCAGGCTCTCTGTCACAAGGCCGTGCCCCCAACACCATACGCAGTTCATCGCGCCCATCGTCACAATCATGTTACATGCCCCCCGGGCACCACACTCATTCATCGCACCATGCGCCCTCGCTATGGACGTGGAACATGCTTCGACCCACTCTCCGGGGTGTGCAGCATCCCGCGGGGATAGGCGACTCCTCCGGGACACTATGTCTGCTAGGGAGCTTTTTAACTCCTCTTTCGCCAGGTAGATGGCTCCTCCAGAATGCTACCTCGGCCCGTCAGTTAGACGGCTGCTCTAGGATACTACTTCAGCCCGTCAAGTAGACGGCTCCTCCAGGATGCTACCTCGACGTGCTCCGAGTGCTCCGGCACAAGGACTCACTTGCGGGATAGGCTCGCTCTCTAAGACACTATCTCTACCAGGGAGCTTTTCAATTCCCCTTCCTCTAGGTAAACAGCTCTTTTGATGCTACCTCGACCTACGAAATAGGCAACTCCTTCGGGATACTATCTCCACTAGGGAGCTTTTCAACTCCCCTTCTGCTAGGTAGACGGATCCTCCGGGATGCTACCTTGATGCACTCCGAGTGCTCTGGAACAAGGACTCACCCGCGGGATATGAGACTTCTTCAGGACACTATCTCTGTCAGGGTGTCTTCGTGACTGACCTACGTGCTCCGACACTGGGGCTTGCGTCAGCACCCTTATGGACTATGACCCCCGGGTCATTCTGAGATGAGAGTAGGTCTTTGGAGGGCATCGCGCCTAATCCGCCTGGCAGTTGGGCGTCGAGTTTTTCTCAGCACTTTCAGGCCTGTGGGACTCTGTAAGGGCTTAGATTGGTGGCTAGATCAAGGGGGTTTTCTAGCCACACCGACACTGTGGGAGCCAGTCTTTCCAGAAAGACAACGCGACGCTGTGCGGGGCAAGCCGGGTGAATATGCGATTAGACAGTCCGTGGAGCACCGGCAGCTGTGGACCCCTCAGTGACGTGTCACTCTCAGGAGCGCCACGTGTCGCGTAATGACATCATCATCTCAACCTCTATAAATAGAGGTCTTGAGAATTCATTTGAGAGGATTCCTTCACTTGAACGTTTTTACTTTCTCACTCTGGAATCTTAGAGAGAAATATACGGAACCCTAACTCTGGATCCAAGCATCGGACTGTGACTGTTGTTGTATTTTCGCATCGCGCCATCGCCCTCACAGCACTGCCACCCTCAGGCTCTGTCTGGAAAGCCCTTGGTCTCTATCGTTGATCCATCCTTGCCTTGTCCTACATCATCATACTTGGCATCTGACTCGTACTCCATTTCTTGTGGCACCTCCAAATCAACTGCGATTCCACTTTCTTTGGCATCATATTCTAATCACAGTGAATGAGTGACGTATCTAAGATAAAATGACAAAACTGGTAAGTTGATCAACATATAATACCTTTTATTTTGTTCCGGTCAATGCATTATACTAGTATATCATTGGTGAAAATTAAGGGATCAATGTCTATATAAATCATTTTTTCAAAGTAGGTGCTTATTACACAACCAAAAATTATTATTATTATTTTTTCAAAATTAAGGTGGTCGATTGGCTACATTACTAGCAGCGTAAATCTTCTCCCCGTCACACCTATGTATGAGATTAAGGCGGTTCGTTGGTTACCTTGTCAATAGTGTAGATTTTCTCCCGATCGCATATATATGAAAAAGAGTTGATACATTTCCAGTACATTTGATTTATGTCAGCAATCAGGTAAGAAAGATCGAGCCTTTTTTTAGTTAAACTGTTTTTAAGTTTTATACTAATTTTGTAATATTTTGAGTTATCAATCAATCAATCAATTATGTTACTAGTTGTTAGCCTTTTTGACTTTGCATTGCTCTTCACTTGTAACTTCCATGAACTAAAGAAATCAAACGATCCTTTATCAATGGTTCGCCCAGGATCGGGTTCATAAGCAGTGATAATAGCCCACGAGTATATATAATGACTAAAAATTCAAAAAAAATGTTTAAACACTATCTAGAACGTATAAACATATCGTAAAATACTAGTATTGCGCCTCTCTTAAGCATCTTACTCAATTACATCAGTCCCCTCTGATCCGACGTATTGATCCTAAACAACGTGGATAGACAGTCTCGGATCATGTCAAGTGAGGATTTAAAAAAAAGAGGTGTAAAATTAGCTCTCCAAGGGGCCACGAGGAGGTCCCAGATAATGCCACGTAGGTTGTTGAAGCCAATGGGCGTTGCAGCCGAGAATTCCTTCCTCCATGGGGCCGGGTGAAACTTTTTATCCAAGAAACATGTAAAGGGGGGCAATACGGTCATTTGGACACGAAAAATGCTTTTCCTTTTCACCCACTCTCCACTATAAGAAGTCGTCGGCCCAGGCCAAGCCAGCGCTACACATCAGTCAGTCCCTCTCTAAGCATCGACTACATCGCTCGACAGCAGCATGACTAGAAAGTTCTTCGTCGGCGGCAACTGGAAATGCGTACGCCTCCGATCTCAACTCTTCCCCCGTATTTCTCTCTTGATCTACGCATAAATGATCACAATCATGCGTCTGTGTTATTCTGTCGATTCATGTGTGAGACTGTGTGACTCTATGTGTTCATGTGAGTCAGTGAGTGTGTGAATCCTGAAATTTGGTTGATGCGAATTAAGTCGATCTGTAATCTCGATTTGCGTGTTGTATTATCTCTTCGGATCCTGATGTAACAGCTAGCTGCTGTATAAGTTTTAGCAACATAAAATGTCGCTAATTGCTTACGATCGGGATCCGCTGCTTTGTTTTTTTGGGCAAGAGGTCCTTTTATTGCAAAATTAGCAGACATCATCTACACATGCCTTATCTCCATCAATAGATCATACGGTTAACCAGACTAAATCTAATGCTGAACATAGTGTTCAAGTCTCCAAGCGGTACAAAGCTGCTTGTTAACCGTGTCAGCTTTCAAAATTTTCCAGCTAAACACACTATATTTCACCCATTGCTCTATAGGAAGTGAAATATTGTACGTCAATATGATGATGATGTATATCAACTGAGTCCTAGGATCCGTTGCCTTAGCAACTAAAGCTTGTTTCCAAGAGTGTTTTGTCTCAATTGTTAAGGTCTATACGAGAATCTTTTGTCTCTTGTACTTTTAATTGGTTCTGAACAAACATTAAGATCTTATGATTCGTTATGGATATAGTTCCACTGTTACTAACTACTGACCTAGAAAGTTGCAATTAAGCTCCATGAACCTCTTAGTAATATGAAAATCCTGAATCTGTGACGAGTCCAGCTGTAGAGGTATGATTGTTGGAGTTGGACAACTGGATTCTTTTGAAACCTGCGTTGAGTATGTACCTTATAAGTACTAGTACACCATGGCTTATCATTTTGGCCAGCATATCGTACAAATGTTTACTGTATCCTGTGTTGATTTTTGTTGAGAGCTAATCTTGATGAACAAAGTTGTGACACTAGATGTGGAAGAATCAAGACATGCATAGATGGAGACAAAATGAAAAGTGAAAGGTTAGGGGAGTTTCTTCTAACTTATGAGTGATTAAATAAGAAGATGAAAAGTGAAAGGTTTGGGGAGTTATCTTTAGGATATTAATAAGTCTTTAAATGTCTTTCTATGTAATAGTATAAATAGGTGCATCTCCTAGTCATTTTGTAATGTAATGAAAAAAGAGTGAGTGGGTAAGTTGGTTTATGAAAAGAAGTGTTAATTGAGTAGAGAAAAATACTGTTGAGTGCTTCTCCTCTCCACTTTTTCCTCTTTCATAATACTATAAGTATTTCGCCGCGTCTCTTTTGTATTGTGCCCATCATGCAACAGTTTTTAACATGTGTTTTTGTTTTGGAAATTGTGTATCCTCAGAATGGAACAACTAATGAGGTGAAAAAGATTGTCACCACATTGAATGAAGCTGAAGTGCCTTCAGAAGATGTTGTTGGTGAGTTTACGATAGTTGGATGATTTCCCATATTGCTTGTCTTCATTTATTTACCAATTTATTCATATGATAGATCTCGTTTTTTGTATCGGGGAAACCAAATCTAGATCTGACTAGGAGAGATCCTTTGTTAAGCTTGTTTTTTATTTTGACTGCAAGAGCATGTGCATTAACATGTAGAACTCGCAGAGTTGGTCAAACTTGTGGCAAACTATTAATATATATATGGATGATTTTGACTTGAAGCACCAAATGTGACGTCGTAATATGTATAAATTGGTTATATTGTTGGGTTTACATGGTCAATTCCATAGATAAAGAAACTCTCATATTCACTCAATCATGTCTTTTTTCCCCGGTAAATAAGGGTACATTAACTGAATGGGAAATCCCAAGAAGACGATAATGTTTTACAAGGGACGTGCACATATATGAGCAAACCTAACACAACACAAATCCTCCCAACTTGAGGATAGTGGTTCTTTTTAATTCTCAGAGAGTTGAAAGTGAGAGCACGGTCTACTACTCAAGTCACTTTCATTCAAACGTTAAGAAGAAAAGCACTATGCATCTGATTTGTTACAAACAGTGCTTGTAGACACGTTCATATGTTAGTACATCTCTTAATATTTGAGTAATGTGGTCCCTAATTTTGTAGTTTAAATTGTGCATTATGGATTAGAACTTGCAAGCCTGATCCTGTATCAGTCTTTGTTGAACTTCAACAGCTTAATGTTTGACAGAATTGTGCTTCGTTTAGAATTTGAGCAAAGTAATTTCAATGTCACATGGCCTAGACTTTGGCTTGGGTTTCCATAGAAGTATAAAAAAGATAGATATAATCATCATGGAGTTACATATATGACATAGTGTTATGGACTAAAGTATGGGTTCCTTTGTGGGTTCATCGCTTCTCCTTATCTTTTTATGACAATGCATGCTTAATTCTAAGTTCATCTTGTACCCTTTCAATCTTCCATAATCTAAGTCATTTGCACTTTTGGTCCTTAAAAATCTGTATGCTGCTGCAGAGGTTGTGGTAAGCCCTCCATCTGTGTTTCTTCTGGTAGTAAAAAGTTTACTGCGGTCTGATTTCTATGTTACTGCACAAAACTGCTGGGTTCGGAAAGGAGGTGCTTTTACGGGTGAAGTTAGGTTTGTTGTTATCCGGTTGTAACATCTTCTCCATTATATTTCTCGCCTTAACATGTATTCAGTTTTCTGAGTACGCAAATATAGTAGATTTTGGATTGAGTGTGGGTTCAATGATGAAAATATGTAAAGGCCTGTTTCTCAGAAGCATTCGAGCTTGCTTTGCATTATCAACATTGGTGGTATACATTGTGGCCTTTAATCTAATTATATTGGCCATAATTTTTAACTTGCTCCACTCGATTATATATATATATATATATATATATATATATATATATATATATATATATATATATATATATATATATATATATATAGGGGGGGGGGGGCGATACAGATCGACCGGTGGATAACATCCACCGAACCGCAACAAGGAGTTGCGGTTCTCTGTGTTGTGGCCCCACTCCCACCCCGAACTGCAATAAGGAGTTGCGGTTCTATGTGTGTGTTTTTCTTTCTTTTTTTGTCCTTCCTTTTTTGTTTTTGTCCTTTCCTTCTTTTCCCTTTTTGTCCTTCCTTTTTTTGTTTTTCTCCTTTCCCTGTTTTCTTTTCCTTTTTTGTCCTTTCCCTTGGCCCACCCCCAACCGCAACTTTTTGTTGCGGTTCCTTTTCTTCATTTTTTGTTCCTTCATTTTTTGCCTTGTCCTTCCCTTGGCCCCACCCCTAACCGCAACTTCTTGTTGCGGTTCATTTTCTTCCTTCATTTGTTTTTGCCTTCCTTTATTTTTTGCCACCCCTAACCGCAACTTCTTGTTGCGGTTCCTTTTCTCCTTGTTTTCTTCGTGGGCCCCACCCCACCCCCAACCGCAACTCTGTCATTCCTGGCCCCACCCCCACCCCGGTTCCTTTTTTGTTTTATTTTGCGTGTCATTTTTTGTTTTTTTTTATTTCTTTTCGTGTCCTTTTTTTGTCTCCTTGTGCGTGGTGGTTGCAGAGAACTCTTCACAGCCTTCCACTTTTTTTCTTCATGGCACCCACCCCAACAACACTTTGCGCCCCTCCCAGCAACAGCCCCCCTCCCAACAACACTTGGCTTCTCCCTGCAAAAGTTGGCCCCCCAGCACACATTTGGATTCTCCTGCTTGCCCAACAGAGAAAGAGAGAAAGAAAACCCGTGACTCACGGGTCTTCTTTCTTCTCTTTCCCTCGCTTTTCACTCTTTATAATCCGTTCTCCCCAATTCTTTCTGGACAGAACCCTCTCATTCACTCTACATCATCTTTCTCAACTCTTTCTTCCATCTTCTTCGTACTCCAAAGATTATCTGCATAATCTTCGCGATAACATAAACAAAAATATTCTTGTTGCGGTAAAAAATCGGTGGATAATCATTAGAAGATTAAAATATATCAAGTTTAAAGCAAGTAAGTATTTCGAATTTTCTTATAATTTATTGTTAATTTCAAATTATTCTTATCATAATTGTTCTTACCAGTAGATTGTTTAAATGTGTTATGCTTACATTGTTCTTACCATAATCTCAAATTCGTGTTTTTTAGAGTTTAAAATAATGGATTGAACTAGCTTTTGGGTTATGTGTGTTTAATGTGAATACGAAACGTAATTGTCGCTAAAGGTGAAAACTTAATTAGACAGTTTTTAGCGAATTTATAAAAAATAGCTAAAGCTAGATTTTGTCAAAGTACAAAAAAGAGACCCTAGTTATTTTTTGAAGATCTCTATCAGGGAAAAATTTCAGATTTTTCCAAAGAATGGAAAGGGGTTAACTGATACGCGCAACCTTGTAACTTTGCAGTGTAATTTAAAATATCAAGCTAGCGAGATTTCGCGCGAAACTTTTATGAGAACCCTATGATGTTGGAAAAGTTTCATTTTCCTGGAATTTGGGCCATTCCGAAGCCGTTAGCTATTTTTTTGGCCGAACGGGCTTTTAAGCGCTCGATCCGGATATCGGTTCGGGATTTTTTGGCGAAACTTTTGTAAAATACTTTATAGATCAAGAATGATTTCAGGAAGCTTAAAATAGCATTTTAAAGCACTTTCGAGATTTTCTGAAGACAGGGGGCATTTTGGTAATTTGCCACCCCGAGAGGGGTGTTTTGGTAATTTTTTCGGTAAAGTTTTTCAAAGGACTTCTTAGTCCAGAAATGTAATTAAAACACCTAAAATGTTGTTTTGAAGCTGATTGCGGGGCGTAATTGTCGCTAAAGGTGAAAACTTAATTAGACAGTTTTTCACAAATTTATAAAAAATAGCTAGAATTAGATTTTGCCAAAATGCAAAAAATAGACCCTAGTTATTTTTAAAAGATCTGTATCAGGTAAAAATTTCATATTTTTCCAAAGACTGGAAAGGGGTTAACTGATACGCGCAACCTTGTAACTTTGTAGTGTAATTTAAAATATCAAGCTAGTGCGATTTCGCGCGAAACTTTTATGAGAACCCTAGGATGTTGGGAAGTTTCATTTCCCAGGAATTCGGGTCATTCTGAAACCGTTAGCTATTTTTTGTCCTAACGGGCTTTTAAGCCCTCGATCCGGACACTGGTTCGGAATTTTTGGGCGAAACTTTTGTAAAATACTTTTTAGATCAAGAATGATTTCAGGAAGCTTAAAATCCCATTTCAAAGCACTTTCGAGATTTTCTGAAGTCAGGGGGCATTTTGGTAATTTACCACCCCGAGAGGGGTGTTTTGGTAGTTTTTCCGGTAAAGTTTTTCAAATGACTTCTTAGTCTAGAAACGTAATTAAAACACCTGAAATGTTGTTTTGAAGCTGATTGCGGGGCGTTAGGGTGATAATGAATTCCTAGGGGCGTTAGGGTGATAATGAAATGTAATGAATGACTTCACAGCATGGTGAATTGCCCCCGATGAGCGGTAAATTATCGAAATGCCCCTAGGGGTTCATTATCACCCTAACACCCCAAATCAGCTTCAAAATAACCTTTTAGGTGTTTTACTTACATTTCTGGACTAAGAAGTCATTTGAAAAACTTTACCGAAAAAATTACCAAAATACCCCTCTCGGGGTGGCAAATTACCAAAATGCCCCTGGCTTCAGAAAATCTCGAAAGTGCTTTGAAATGGGATTTTAAGCTTCCTGAAATCATTCTTGATCTAAAAAGTATTTTACAAAAGTTTTGCCCAAAAATTCCGAACCGGTGTCCGGATCGAGTGCTTAAAAGTCCGTTCGGCCAAAAAAATAGTTGACGGCTTCGGAATGGCCCGAATTCCTGAGAAATGGAACTTCCCAACATCCTAGGGTTCTCATAAAAGTTTTGCGCGAAATCGCGCTAGCTTGATATTTTAAATTACACTGCAAAGTTACACGGTTGCGCTTATCAGTTAACCCCTTTCCAGTCTTTGGAAAAATCTGAAATTTTTTCCTGATACAGATATGTTAAAAATAACTAGGGTCTCTTTTTTGCACTCTGGAAAAATCTAACTCTAGCTATGTTTTATAAATTCGTGAAAAACTGTCTAATTAAGTTTTCACCTTTAGCGACAATTACACCCCGTAATCAGCTTCAAAACAACATTTCAGATGGTTTAATTACATTTCTGGACTAAAAGTCCGTTGAAAAACTTTATCGGGAAAATTACCAAAATACCCCTCTCGGGGTGGCAAATTACCAAAATGCCCCCTGGCTTTAGAAAATCTCGAAAGTGCTTTGAAATGGGATTTTAAGCTTCCTGAAATCATTCTTGATCTAAAAAGTATTTTACAAAAGTTTCGCCCAACAATCCCGAACCAGTGTTCGGATCGAGCGCTTAAAAGCCCGTTCGACCAAAAAATAGCTAACGGTTTCAAAATGGCCCGAATTCCTGGGAAATGGAACTTCCCAACATCCTAGGGTTCTCAAAAAAGTTTCGCGCGAAATCGCGCTAGCTTGATATTTTAAATTACACTGCAAAGTTACAAGATTGCGCGTATCAGTTAACCCCTTTCCAGTCTTTGGAAAAATATGAAATTTTTACCTGACACAGATCTTTTAAAAATAACTATGGTTTATTTTTTGCACTTTGGCAAAATCTAACTCTAGCTATTTTTTATAAATTCGTGAAAAATTGTCTAATTAAGTTTTCACCTTTAGCGACAATTACGCCCCGCAATCAGCTTCAAAACAACATTTTAGGTGTTTTAATTACATTTATGGACTAAGAAGTCCTTTGAAAAACTTTACCGAAAATTACCAAAACACCCCTCTCGGGGTGGCAAATTACCAAAATGCTCCCTGGCTTCAGAAAATCTCGAAAGTGCTTTAAAATGCTATTTTAAGCTTCCTGAAATCATTCTTGATCTAAAAAGTATTTTACAAAAGTTTCGCCAAAAAATTTCGAACCGCTGTCCGGATCGAGCGCTTAAAAGCCCGTTCGGCCAAAAAAATGGCTAACGGTTTCGGAATGGCCCGAATTCCAGGAAAATGGAACTTTTCAACATCCTAGGGTTCTCATAAAAGTTTCGCGCGAAATGTCGCTAGCTTGATATTTTAAATTACACTGCAAAGTTATAAGGTTGCGCGTATCAGTTAACCCCTTTCCATTCTTTGGAAAAATCTGAAATTTTTCCCTGATAGAGATCTTCAAAAAATAACTAGGGTCTCTTTTTTGTACTTTGGCAAAATCTAGCTTTAGCTATTTTTTATAAATTCGCTAAAAACTGTCTAATTAAGTTTTCACCTTTAGCGACAATTACGTTTCGTATTCACATTAAACACACATAACCCAAAAGCTAGTTCAATCCATAATTTTAAACTCTAAAAAATACGAATTTGAGATTATGGTAAGAACAATGTAAGCATAACACAATTTAAACAATCTACTGGTAAGAACAATTATGGTAAGAATAATTTAAATTAACAATGAATTATAAGAAAATTCAAAATACTTACTTGCTTTAAACTTGATATATTTTAATCATCTAGCGATTATCCACTGATTTTTGACCGCAACAAGAATATTTTTGTTTATGTTATCGCGAAGATTATGCAGATAATCTTTGGAGTACGAAGATGGAAGAAAGAGTTGAGAAAGATGATGTAGAGTGAATGAGAGGGTTCTGTCTAGAAAGAATTGGGGAGACCGAATTATAAAGAGTGAAAAGCGAGGGAAAGAGAAGAAAGAAGACCCATGAGTCACGGGTTTTCTTTCTCTCTTTCTCTGTTGGGCAAGCAGGAGAATCCAAATGTGTGCTGGGGGGCAACTTTTGCAGGGAGAAGCCAAGTGTTGTTGGGAGGGGGGCAAAGTGTTGTTGGGAGTGGGTGCCACGAAGAAAAAAGTGGAAGGCTGTGAAGAGTTCTCTGCAACCACCACGCACAAGGAGAAAAAAAGGACACGAAAAGAAATAAAAAAAACAAAAAATGACACGCAAAATAAAACAAGAAAGGAACCGGGGGTGGGGGGGCAAGGGGGTGGGGCCAGGAAGGACAGAGAACCGCAACAAGTTGCGGTTGGGGTGGGGCCCATGGAGAAAAAAGGAACCACAACTTCTTGTTGCGGTTGGGGGTGGCAAAAAATGAAGGAAGACAAAAACAAATGAAGGAAGAAAAGGAACCGCAACAAGAAGTTGCTGTTGGGGGTGGGGCCAAGGGAAGGACAAGGCAAAAAATGAAGGAACATGCAAAAATTGAAGAAGAAAAGGAACCGCAACAAGAAGTTGGG
The DNA here is from genome assembly GCA_033070095.1 of Escallonia herrerae. Classification (NCBI taxonomy): domain Eukaryota; kingdom Viridiplantae; phylum Streptophyta; class Magnoliopsida; order Escalloniales; family Escalloniaceae; genus Escallonia; species Escallonia herrerae. The sequence continues at coordinate 209,385 of JAVXUP010000824.1, forward strand.
GTTGGGGGTGGGCCAAGGGAAAGGAAAAGAAAACAGGGAAATGAGAAAAACAAAAAAAGGAAGGACAAAAAGGGAAAAGAAGGAAAGGACAAAAACAAAAAAGGAAGGACAAAAAGGGAAAAAAAAAACACATAGAACCGTAACTTCTTGTTGCGGTTCAGGGTGGGAGTGGGGCCACAACACAGAGAACCGTAACTCCTTGTTGCGGTTCGGGGTGGGAGTGGGGCCACAACACAGAGAACCGCTACTCCTTGTTACGGTTCTGTAGATGTTATCCACCGGTTGATCTGTATCGCCCCCCGTATATATATATAGGGAGCTGATCTGTTGATAGCGCTAGCAAAATAGGAGAAGTTACCAACGCGGACCTGTGGACGGTTCAGATCTTTTTTTACATTTTTTTAAGTCCGTCCATTATGTAGCAGACGATTTTTTGACAAAAAATACCCTCCAACTTAAAAATAGCCCATCCGCTACATTATGTAGGGGACTAGTTTTCTAACATTTTTTCTCTTTCTCTCTCCTTTCTCTAATTAATGGTTTGACTCTCTCTCTCTCTCTCTCTCTCTCTCTCTCGTCCCCTACATTATGTAGTGGACTAGTTTTCTGACATTTTTTCTCTCTCCCCTTTTATTATTGTTCTTACTTTTTTCTCTCTCTACTTTCTCTTCTTTCTGACTTGTCTCTTTTTCTCACCATTTTTTTCTTCTCTCTCGTCCTCCTTTCCTCTCTCTCTCTCTCTCTCACTCTCACTTTGGGCAGACTTCAATCATCTGTCAAGTTCGAGATTGCGGCTGAGCTGAAGTTCATCAAATATATTCTTGCTTGTTCCCTTTTGCTTGAGAAGGTTTATGTTGAACGGGAAAAAAGTAACTAATGCAAGGGGTAACCCAGTAAAAAGAGTTTTGTTACTGGGTTATGGAATCAGGTCTGGTTGAGGTGAAGGATGGCGATTTTGAGGTTTTGACGAGATGAGGGTTTAGTTTTTGCCATACAAGACATTGCAGAAAGAAGTTTAGAGAATGGTGTTACTGTTTTCACTGCTAGACAGCTGATGATTTCACCCTCCATCCGGAGGATACCTTGCAGCATTACTTGCTTCAAGATGGGTCTTGAATATCTATTGCAAGTGAAAGAATGCATTGCTTTGACCTGTTGTAATCTAAGTGTCCTGACAAGGAAAGCATTTTGCAAAAATTCGTTGCCCTCTGTCCTCCGAGTTGTTTGTCATTCGTCAATACGGAATTTATGGCACGTTGGAGTCTGCCCAGAGAGAGAGAGAGAGAGAAAGGAAAGGAAAGGAGGGGAGAGAAGGACGAGAGAGAAGAAAAAAGTGGTGAGAGAAAGAAACAAGTTAGAAAGGAGAGAGGAAGAGAAAAAAGTCACAACATTAATGAAAGAAGAGAGATGTCAGAAAACTAGTTCGCTACATAATTTAACGGATGAGAGAAAGGGGAGAGAGAAAAATTAGAGCATTAATGAGAGAAAGGAGAGAAAAAAAATGTCAGAAAACCTTTATGTTAAGTAAAATACAAGGCAAGAAAAGTATTTAGTAAATTTGATTGTAAATCAGGCTTTTACCAGATTAAAATGTGGCCTGAAGACATTAAGTGGACTGCATTTACTACACCGGAAGGCCTATACGAATGGCTAGTTATGCCATTTGGTCTTAAAACAGCCCTCTAAGTATCTTCCAACACAAAATGGATGATATTTTTAGACCTTACAACGATTTCATATTAGTTTACATTGATGATATTTTAGTTTGTAGTAAAAATGACAAAGAACATCTCTTACACTTAGATCTAGTCTTTAAGCTATTTGATATACATGGTTTAATTCTAAGTAAGAAAAAAGTTGAAAATTTAAAAAAAAAATGTTAAATTTCTAAGAATGGAAATAGGAAACGGTGGAATAAAATTACAAGAACTCATAGCTAAAAAGATTTTAGACTTTCTTGACAAATTAGAAGGCTTAAACAAATTCAAGCATTTCTAGGATTAGTAAATCAGGCTAGAATTTATTTTAAGAATCGTAGCAAATTACTAGAACCTTAATACAATAAGACACGTAAAAATAGTCAGAGACATTTTAATACAGAAGATATTAGCTTGATAAAAACTATCAAAGAAAAAGTTAGACAATTACCAGACTTATATCTACCCTTAGACACAGACTATTTAATAGTACAGACAGATGGATGCCAGGACGGATGGGGAGCAGTTTTATACTGTAAACCCAATAAATACAGTAATAAAAAGGAAGAAAGAATATGTAGATATGCAAGTGGTAAGTATAAAGAAAGCAATCAATACTTAACTAGTTTAGATTATGAATTATTAGCAATAATTTATGCCTTAGAACATTTTAAAGCCCTTCTAATTAGCAAATATGAATTTTGTATTAGAACAGACTGTGAGGCAATAGTTAGATATAATAAAAATAAGGGCTAATTACACCTATGTCCCTGAGGTTTGGGGGTAATTACACGCGAGGACACAAAGTTTCAAAATGTAACACTTATGTCCATTGACAAACGGAATACCAAAATACTTAACGGTTCTGACAAAAAGACCAAGTTGCCCCTAAATAAAAGTTGAAATCCTAATTTGCCCCTGGGACCACATGAAACCCTATTTATTCAAATGCCATTATCTTCAATTTTTCTCTCTTAAATTCTCTTAATTCTCTCTATTAAATTCTCTCTTAAATTAATTCTCTCTCTCTCTCTCTCCCCCACCACCCCGCACAACACTCCACCGCTGCTACCACCTTCCCTCCACCCCTCCAGTTGTTGCGCCTCCCATTCCCCACCGCGACGTAGAAAACGAGATCGGGGAGATCACGGCCAACCAGCCATGGCGAGGCAGCAGCCAGTGGTGGCGGCGAGATCGGCGGGATTGTGGATTTGCGAAGGGATTGCCGGGATCGGCGAGATCGTGGGTTTGCGAAGGGATTGCCGAGATCGGCGGGATCGTGGGTTTCCGAAATAGGGTTTTAGAGAGAGAGAGAGAGAGCTGTCGGCTGTGTGGGTTTGCGAAGGGATTGCCGGCGACGTGGTGCGGGGAGGGGCTTGCCGGCGTGGTGGGGTGCTACGGGGAGAGGCTGCCAACATGGTGGGTGGTGCGGGGAGAGGCTACTGGCGTGGTGGGGTGGTGTGGACAGGGGCTGTCGACGGAGAGGGGCCGGGTAAGGAGGGACTGCCGACGGCGGGGGCGGGGGAGGGAGGCGACGGCCGGCGGGGACTTCAGATTCACTGGCAATAGGAGAGAGAACATAAAACCCTAATTTGCAAATTAGGGTTTCAAAAATATCCTAATTTACAAATTAGGATTTCAACAAAATCCTAAAACTAAAACTGATAAATAAATCATATATAATAATAAACATATATTTTTCAATATATACAGTATAAGGGGTAGTATCGTCATTTTAAAAATACATATTGATGACATCATACAAAAAGTACACTTTTTGGACGGAACCCTGACGGATGGACACGGGTGATACATTTGAAACACTTTTGGTCACGGAATGTTACATTTTGAAACTTTGTGTCCTTGACTGTAATTACCCCCAAACCTCAGGGACATAGGTGTAATTAGCCCTAAAAATAAAGATTCGAGATATACAAATAGATGGCTTAAATTTTTAGCAACCCTTAGTAATTATAGGATAGACAAAATCGAATGTCAACATGTAAAAGGCAACGATAACTCTGTAGCAGATTTGTTCTCTAGAAAATTATTGCACTAACCCAAGGCAATTGTTAAATCCAGACAAATTTTTAATTTATGCAGAAGACAATGGCATCATCCTCTGACAGATACAGAAGATTAAGTCAGAATCAGGTAAATTTTCCCAATCAAACAACTCTTGTTATTTACTCTAGTTACGTAGACAATCAAGGCAAGAGTAGAATAAATTTCGACGGAAATAATTTAGCTGTCATACAAGTAGGAAGCAAGTTCAACGTAAAAGACCCTAAGTTAGGTCCTTTCCCAATAGACCAGGCAACTTTATTAGACAATTTATGGCAAGTCTTTATTAAAAAAGACAATGGTTGGTTCGTCAATGCAATGAACGGACTTGCTGGATATTTTCATAAACTTAGAGACACTAAGAAATTTAATTTTTATTGTGTTTTCAAAGGACAATTCCCAGGCATATATAAACACTTTCCTGAAGCCATGGTAAAGGGTGTTGGTAATCACCCCAGACCCCGGTACAAAGGCACTCTTTCTTATGAAGAAGCACACCAATTAATGACCACACACTACGGGGTAAACTATTATGTTAGCCCGGAATGTACTACCACAAATGCAATTGTTCCCTCTAATCCCAACTCACAGTTTTTTGCAAAACTGTGATGTTATAATTAAGCATTATAATCTATTTAAAACTAAGACAGACAATTTAGCCCTAGAAAAACAAAGTTTTGACCATCAAACAACACAATTAAAATTACAAATACAAGTTTTAGAATTGGAAGCAATGGACTGGAAAAACAAATCTTCAAAGTTCTAAGTCCACACAACCCTTTATTTCCAGGATTAAAGGAATAGCTAGTCCGGTTTTACAGGTAATCGGTAAAGACTTATCAAATCCTGTGATGGTTAGTAACTTGTCCAAAGTTATCCCTTTAAACAGAGGAGAAACTGTTTCTAGTCCTGCTTCACAGGCTGCAGATAAAGACACATCAAGTCCTGTTACAGTTGGCGGTTTACTCAAAATCGCTGAAAACCCTTTAGATGCGGAAAAAAGTATCTCTAGTTCAGCTCCACAGGTAGCTGGTAAAGACAAATCAAACCCTGAGACCCCTGGCCGTTTGGGAAAAACGGAAAAAAACGCGCAAGGCACATAAAGAAGCAAAAAAGAGAATTTTAATGAATAGCGTTAAAAAACAAGCAGCTGAGGCAATTTTGAACATTTTTCAAGACATGGATTTTGCACAACGCCCAAGTGATGACAGCACTTTCTTGACCAAAGCACTGGAGGATGAAGATTCTGATGACTCTATTGACCGAACAACAAACAAAGATAGAGGAGTCAGCACGAGCAGCACACAGTAAACAAGAACATCTGACTTTATGACTTTGTAATACCCTCCCATAATTGAAGATAATAGAAGAACCCGTGAAAGCATGGATGAATAATTCAAGACAGCTGTTAAAGTTTAACTAACACACTCACAAAAGAGACTTCGGAGATAAGATAAACAAAAGACAGAAGGCACGAGAATACAAAGATAGCCGCAACTTTTGACAAACGGAAGAAATGTGACAGACAACAAGAATCTCTTTATGACTTTCAGCAACTTACAAAAAATTGAAGGCAGCTGGATGAACGCACTTAGACAACTTTAAAGACCTTTTTCAAAAGGAAGACAAAAAGAGATAGAAGTGGAAGACAGCTCGTAGCACAGACAAAACTTTTAGCTAAAGTAGCTTTTTCTTTTCAAAAGGATGGAAAGCACTTTACGAATTTAGTTAAACATCTTTACTTTATGTTCTGTAATGTAGTCTGATAACGTGAAGTCAGTAGGATGCACGTAAAAAAAGACAATCATGTAAATTATTGTTTATAGCTTTTTCTGCCTATAAAACGACAGTAGGATTCATTTGAAAGTATCAAAGTTCATCGAGAGTTTTGACTGCTCTCAAAGTTCATTTGAGAGCGTTTTATTTACTTCGAAACTCTCGATGAACTTCGATACTTACAAATGAATCCTACTGTCGTTTTATAGGCAGAAAAAGTTATAAACAGTAATTTACATGATTGTCTTTCTTTACACGCGTCCTATTGACTTCACGTTATCAGATTACATTACAGAACATAAAGTAAAGATGCTTAACTAAAGTCGTAAAGTGCTTTCCATCCTATTGAAAAGAAAAAGCTGCTTTAGCTAAAAGTTGTTTGCTATGAGCTGTCTTCCACTTCTATCTCTTTTTGTCTTCCTTTTGAAAAAAAGGTCTTAAAGTTGTCTAGTCTTCAATTTTTTGTAAGTTGCTGGAAGTCATAAAGAGAGATTCTTGTTGTCTGTCACATTTCTTCCGTTTGTCAAAAGTTGTGGCTATCTTTGTCTTCTCGTGCCTTCTGTCTTTTGTTTATCTTGTCTCCGAAGTCTCTTTTGTGAGTGTTAGGTAAACTTTAACAGCTGTCTTGAATTATTGATCCGTGCTTTCACGGGTTCTGCTATTGTCTTCAATTATGGGAGGGTATTACAAAGTCAGATGTTCTTGTTTACTGTGTGCTACTCGTGCCGACTCCTTTATCTTTGTTTGTTGTTCGGTCAGTAGAGTCATCAGAATCTTCATCCTCCAGTGCTTTGGTCAAGGAAGTGCTGTCATCACTTGGGCGTTGTGCAAAATCCATGTCTTGAAAAATGTTCAAAATTGCCTCAGCTGCTTGTTTTTTAAGGCTATTCATTAAAATTCTCTTTTTTGCTTCTTTATGTGCCTTGCGCGTTTTTTTTCCGTTTTTCCCAAACGGCCAGGGGTCTCAGGGTTTGATTTGTTTTTACCAGCTACCTGTGGAGCTGGACTAGTGATACTTTTTTCCGTATCTAAAGGGTTTTCAGCGATTTTGAGTAAATCGCCAACTGTAACAGGACTTGATGTGTCTTTACCTGCAGCCTGTGAAGCAGGACTAGAAACAGTTTCTCCTCTGTTTAGAATATTTAGAACAGAAAGTTATATAATTAGAAGATACCATGTCAACTTTAAAAGAAAACTATACCCAAACCTTAATCTTAGGAGAAAACAATTAATACAAGATTTTAACGTAGAAAAATTCTGTACTAAGACAAGATTGAATAATCTTATAACCACACGAATCCAAATAAAACACTATAATAAACTCGTCGAAACAAATGCAATTATCAACACTGGATGCACAATTACAGTTATAGACCCTACACTAGCCGATCCTAATTGTCTTAATTGTGACATATCTTCAGCAATATAAGTTCTAACCCTACGATTAGTGTATTCTATCAAATCTAACGTTGCATAGAATTCCATGTCGATAATTGCATTTGTTTCGACGAGTTTATTATGGTGTTTTATTTGGATTCGTGTGGTTATAAGATTATTAAATCTTGTCTTAGTACATAATTTTTCTATGTTAAAATCTTGTATTAATTGTTTATTGTTTTCTCCTAAGATTAAGGTTTCGGCATAATTTTCTTTTAAAGTTGACATGGTATCTTCTAATTGTATAACTTTCTGTTCTAAATATTATAATCTTCTATTGACATTTTTGTCATAAATAATAGGTGTTTTCACTTGTGGTGTGTTTAGAAGAGTTCGTAGACTTGGTAATATTTATATTGTATTTTTGTTTAATGCATTTAGTGCATGCTTCTTTATAGCATAAATTGCATTTACATCTAACCTTAATAACTGGATACCAATTGCATATATAACATGTGTTTGTATTTAATCCTTTTTCTAATTCCCATTGATGTATACAATTATCTTCAATTTGTAAGTTTTGTTCGGAGGGTTTAAACATAAAATTATATATGTTCGAACTTTTTAAAGAATTTATAAGAGTGTCTATTTGATCAGTTGTTTCTACTGGAAGAATTTCTTCTTCATCATCACTACGTAAAGAAATAATGTCTTCTGTATATTCTCCTATGAATTTAATACTATATATGCTTTCCGTATCACTTAATGTTGTATCACTTAATGTTTCGTCTACTTCTAATGGATCTTCGTTTGTATTATTAACTATCATAGCTTTGAAATTATTATTATTTTGTCTTCTAGGACAACTAGAACTTAAATGATCTGGTTCTCCGCATGAATAACATGTAATTTTGTTTTTATATATGCGTTTATTATCGTATTTTCTAACATGCCTTGGGTTTAGAAATGGTTTTCTAGTTATACTTTTTCGTAAAAAGTAAGTTTTTCTAGGTTAGACGTATATAGAATTTAAAGGCAAAAATAAAATATGCAACGATTGCAGTAATGAAAAAAAAAAAACAAACTGCTGTATAAAGACCATAGAAAATTTAGATGAATGTCTAAATATAGAAGAAATTACTAATATCAGCGAAGACATTTATAATACAAATCGGATAAGTTATAATTTAATAAACCATTTTACAAACAAACATGATATCCTTAATGCAATAGAAAGACTACCCTTTATAGGAGAAGATCCTATCAAACGATGGGATTTAAACAAAATATATTGTAGATTAGACATCATTAATCCAGACTATATCGTTAAAACAGCAAATATAGAAGCAAGTAGTTTAGATACAGAAGACTTTAAAATGCATATAAAAGACTTAACACAATTAGGAGTAATTAGACCTAGAAATAGCCCTCCTAGATCCGCAGCTTTTATAGTTAGAAATCATGCAGAAATAGTTAGAGGCAAAAGCAGAATGGTAATAAATTATAATTATATAAAACTAAATGATAATATTAACGATGATAGTTACAATATCTCCAATAAAACCTTTATGTTAAGTAAAATACAAGGCAAGAAAGTATTTAGTAAATTTAATTGTAAATCAGGCTTTTACTAGATTAAAATGTGGCCTGAAGACATTAAGTGGACTGCATTTACTACACCGGAAGGCCTATACGAATGTTTACTACACTGGAAGGCCTATACGAATGGCTAGTTATGCCATTTGGTCTTAAAACAGCCCCAAGTATCTTCCAACACAAAATGGATGATAACACCATTAGCAATAGTCATTATCTCATTATTTCAATGTATTAACACCATTCCTCACTTCCCACCACTCCCAACGCTTAATTACGCGCGTTCCCTAAAATTTAGCGCTAACGTGGCAATTTACTAATATACCCCCTGATGGCCGCTACACCACCAACACCTCAAAACTGCTTTAAAATTACTTTTTAAATGTATTATATCAATTATATACCAAATATTTTCTCATAAAATTTTAAAGGGGATGAGTTACCAAAATACCCCCAACTTATGCAAAATACCCCCGCTGAGAGGCAAATTATCGAAATTTTCCCGGGGGTTCATTATCATCCTAACGCCCCAAATCAGCTTCAAAACAACCTTTGAGGTGTTTTACTTACATTTCTGGAGTAAAAAGTCCTTTGAAAAATTTTACCGGGAAAATTATCAAAATACCCCTCTCGGGGTGGCAAAATGCCCCCTGGCATCAGAAAATCTTAAAAGTACTTTCAAATGATATTTTAAGTATCCTGAATTCATTCGTGATCTAAAAAGTATTTTACAGATTTTTCGCCCAAAAATCCCGAACCGGTGTCCGAATCGAGCGCTTAAAAGTTCATTCGGCCAAAAAAATTGCGAACGACTTCGGAATGGCCCGAAGTCCTGGGAAATGGAACTTCCCAACATCCTAGGGTTCTCATAAAAGTTTCGCACGAAATCGCGTTGGGTTGATATTTTAAATTACACTGCAAAGTTATAAGGTTCCCCGTATCAGTTAACCCCTTTCCAGTCTTTGGAAAAATCTAAAATTTTTCCCTGATATAGATCTTTTAAAAATAACTAGGGTATCTTTTTTGCACTTTGGCAAAATCTAGCTTTAGCTATTTTTTATAAATTCTTGAAAAACTGTCTAATTAACTTTTCACCTTTAGCGACAATTACGTTTCGTATTCACATTAATATTCTCAAAAAACATGAATTTTAGACTATGGTAAGAACAATTTAAGCATAACACAATTTAATCAATCCATTGGTAAGAACAATTTAAAATTAACATTGAATTACTTATATATTTAAAGAAACATCCACCGATCTTCTAGCGTAAAGTTTTTTTGTTTGTATTGTCGTGGAGATTATGTAGGTGAGATATGAAGTATGAAGAGAGTTGGGTTAAGATGGAGAGTGGAAGAAAGGGCTCTGTCGAGAAAGAGTCGGGGAGAACGGATTATAAAGAGAGAAAAGTGAGGGAGAGAGAAGAAAGAAGACAGAGAAAAAAATGGATCCGTGAGTGAGCAGTGAGATGAGTGCAGTCAAAGGCTGTGAAAGAAAAAAATTGCAGAAGACTGTCCGGCTTTGAGCTGCATTTCTGGAAGGACATTGGGGTGGGCCGGGGGGGAAGGAAAAAGGACAAAAGGAGGGGGGGTTGGGGGGAAAGGACACGTAAAGGGGGGGGGGGCGGGGGGGGGGGAGGACAAGTGGAATACCAACCGCAACACATTGTTGCGGTTGGGGGCTTCATGCAATCATTACAACCACAACAAAGTGTTGCGCTTGGGGCAATAGTGGACCGCAGTACTTTGTTGCGGTTGGGGGTTTCTCAGTGGGCCCTTAACCGCTAATCTTTCTTGCAGTTGGGGTTTAAGGGCATTATTGTCAAATTTTGCAACTGCATGAAAGAGTAGTGGTTGCAACTTTTTCAAGAAAAAAAACGCATTGAGCCGTCCACGAGTACACGTGGACGGCTAGATTTATGGTGGAGAAATAACAATTTCTCCACCGGTAGACAAGGATCGGCTCCCATATATATATATGGGAGCTAATCCGTTGAGAGCGCTAGCAAAACGGGTTAAGTTGTCAGCGCGATCTGGTCGTCCACGGGCAATCTGTGGACGGTCCAGATCTTTTTTTTTGCTTTTTTTTTTTTAAGTCCGTCCGTTACATTATATAGCAGACTATTTTTTGACCAAAATATCCCTTGTCCATGGAATTAATTGTGCCTTTTAGTTTGTCTGCTACATAATGTAGCGGACATGATATAAAATGGCAGAAACTTTCATTTTACTTTCATCTCGAGATTTGTTTGGCTGAGACTTCATCTCTCTCTATATATATATATATATACATATATATATATATAGAGATATGTTTGGGTAAGACTTCATCTCTCTCTCTTTACCCACTGAATGGCCTTTCATTCATCTCGGTGAGAACGCGAGAAGGCGTGATCCAAAGAAGTACAGCTACACTTGTGTCCCTTGCTCCGAATTTTGCAAGGGGAGTTGATTGGAGGGAAAATGATCGAACGGTGAACCGTCCAGATCTGGCCGCGTAGGTATTGTTGCGGCCGGCGTGACCAAAGGAGGCGGCGGTAGCGTAGCCCCTTGGTAGTTGCAAATTTTGTTGTTATTGTTAATATTGCTGTCGGCGGATGATTGTTCATAGGCACTGGATGGTGATTGCTTTACGGCATTAGTGATTGCTTTACTGGCCGGTGGTGGTTGGTGGCGACAACGTCGATTTAGATGGTGGTAGTCAGTGACGGTGGTGTTGGGTGTTGTACTGCACAATTACAATTTGAATTCGTATCTTTAATTTCAATTTGCTTTGGTTTTAATCCATGAAATTTGTTAAATGGTTGCTTAGTTGAGGGAGAATAAAGAACATCTTGTTTGTTTGGAAGCTGTGAATAAGGAAGATGAACCAGAAAGAACATCCCCTTTTGGCAGAGACTGCCATACTACCATTTCATCCGCTACATAATGTAGTGAATGTGTATTGTACATCCCGTGACTCCCTCAAGTTGGAGGGTATTTTTGTCAAAAGATCGTCCGCTACATAATATATATATATATATATATATATATATATATATGTATATATGTATATATATGTATATATATATATATATGTATATATGTATATATATATATATATATATGTATATATATACCAAAATGGGGGGTTGAGCTGGGAAAAAACTATTTTTCAGAAGAAAAAAGTTGTCCCCGGTTGGACAACTACTCCAAAGTTGGAAAAACATAATAAATCAGAGAAAATCAGCGGAATAGAGGGTCGATTTAGAGAAAATATGGTAGAAGTGTAAATACCAGAGTCTGGTTTGCAAATTTAATTTTCAAAAGTTTAGGATGCTACGGTGACCTAGACTAGATTTAAATCTCGGAATGCCGGGGTAGATTTCTCAAAATTGGTTTGTTCAAAATGTTTCTCTGTTTTGGCAAAAACTCAAGGCATGCGTTAGTCTGCGGGTTTTTAACGCCATCACTCGACAACTAACCCTAAATGACTCGCTCCCACTTTTGTTAAAACCTAAAAGTTTGACTTGTGAATCAATTAGTTCTGAAAAATCCTTAGTAAGCATAATCAATTTAAATCGAGCTTTTTGGTGCTGAGAAAGCATAATCGTTTTGAAAACTAAACTGGGCAAAGTCTCTTGGTTTTTAAGCAAATGTCATATGATCTCTAAGTCCTAACTTCTATTTTCTGTTCTTTGAGATGTTAGGTTTTGAGAGAGTGTTTCCCGTTCAATTCACAGAAGAGTTTTCACTACAGAATAACTAAATTACTGAGTAAAAAGAAAGAAATCTTACTTGAAAGCAAAGTAAGTAGAAACGAGCGTCTGTGCCTTATATTAGATCAGTTGATCATAAGCAGGAGAAATTTTGAGAGAGAGTTGAGAGCAAAAGAGAGAACTCTGATTGAATGCGAGTCTTCTCCTTCCTATATCCTTTTCAGCTAAGGTTCTGCCTTGCTTATATAGGCAGAGAAAGCAAAAAGAAAAAGATTCCTATAAAAGCTAGAAAAGGTTGTCGTCCACTTATAGATTACATTTGGACGATTTTTTCTAAAGGGCTACAGGAAAAGGCAGAAATAATTTACATAAAGTGCACAGTAAAAGCTAAAGTGCACAGGAGTCTTTGTCTGCCATGAGTTGTTTCTGCCAAAGGTAAGGGCTGTCTTTGTCTCATTTTCTTTTGTAGAGAGTGTATCAGTCAAAAAGTCTTTTGAGAAAAGACTTTGTCTTCTTGCAAGGTTGTAAATTTCCCGTGATTTGTCTTGAAAGTCAAAAGTTTGAAGTATCAGAAATGCTTGTCTGCTGTTACATATTCCATCATCTTTGTCATTATGCTTTTTCCTTTCCTTTTGATATATTTTTGTCAGAGATGGAGGTAGAAGATTCGTCAGAATCGAGCAAAACTCTGAGTAGTTCTTGCTGGATTCTATGATTTTCTTCACTTGTATTGGGTCTTTGTGCACAGTCCTGACTGTCCTGGTTGTCTTGATTGCTTCATTTGTCCATGTCTTGGAAAAGGTCGAAAATAATTTGAGCAGTTTGTTTTTTGAATGCATCTGCCAGTAATTTTTTCTTTGCGTCTTTATGAGCTTTTCTCCGTTTTTCCGTTTTTTCCAAACGGACAAGGGTCTCAGGATTTGATAAGTCTTTACCAGCTACCTGTGGGGCTGGACTAGTAGTTCGTTCTCCACAACTAGAAGGTTTTTCAGTAGTTTTGAGCAAACTATCGGCTGTCACAGGACTTGTCTTTACCTGTTGCCTGTAGAACAGGACTAGCTGCGCCTTTAACCCCGGATATAGAGGGTTGTGTAGTCTTGGGAGACTTTTGTAAAACACTAAAATATTTGTTTTTCCAATCTAAAGAATTAAGTTCAAGTACTTGTATTTGTGTCTTTAGCTGAGAAAGTTGTGCTTCTAAAGTTTGTTTTTCTTGTGCTAAGTTATTTATAGTTGTCTGTAATAAATTATAATGCTTAATTAAAACATCACAATTTTTGGCAAAATTATGATCCGGGAGACGAGGGTATAGGTGTCTGTGTAGAGGGCATAAGTGTATTGGAAGAAGTACACTCGGGGCTAACATAATAGTTTACCCCGTAATGTGTGGTCATTAGTTTGTGTGCCTCTTCATAGGTATGTGCGCCCTTATACCATGGTCTCATGTGGTTACCTACACCATTTACCATTGCCTCGGGATAATGCTTGTATATGCCAGGTTGCTGGCCTTTAAAAACACAATAAAAATGAAATTTCTGTCTCTCTAAGCTTGTGAAAATAATTGGCTAATCCATTGAGTGCATTAACTATCCAACCATTGTCTTTTTTAATGAAAGCCTGCCAAATATTGTCTAGTAAAGTAATTTGGTCTATCGGAAAGGGTCCTATTTTAGGGTCTTTGATTTGAAAACGACTACCTACATGTATAATACTTAAATTGCTTCCGTCAAAATTAATCTTACCAGTGCCTGAATTGTCTGGAAATAAGGGATTTGTCTGGTTTATAAATCTAGCTTGTGGAGGAGGTCTTCCGTCAGATGAAGAAGCCATTTGTCCTGCACAATTGCAAACACTTGTCTGTTGCTACTATTGTCTGGATTAGTCTACTACAATACGACTTGTAAAAATATATTTTTTTTAAGATAAGCATTAGAAATATCAAACAGAAAAGACATGAATGGCTCCTAGTCTATTTGCTTCAGCTTCGATGGCTTGGACTTCCTTTTTCAGAATCTCAAGATGACGAAGTCGTATAGCTTTATTTTCTAGAGTAGTAAAACGAAAGTCTTCGAGAATCTTAATTCCCTCTAACAACCATATAATGGTCGTCATCTTAATTTTCAAATATTTTTTGATGTTGTGGCACATCATTCTGCAAAAGAAAATATTTCCATTAATCTATCGACTGAAAAGGGATCCAAGTCTGTTTCCTTCGTCTGTCAAATCTTGTATAAAACATTCTGTAGCTTGGATCTGAAGTTGCCTAAAATTTTCTCCTTCAGGAAAGATTGAACGAAAATCATTTAAGCGTTTTAAATGGTTTTTTAGTTGTAGAATTCTCTGTGTTGTATATCTCAAAATTTGTTTGACTTCATAAGGAGTCATCCAGCACAAGTTTCGAGAATTAACTAATTAGCTTTCTAGATAATAAATCAGCGAGGGTATTATCACCACCTTTTGTATGTTGCCATTCTATTTTATCTAATCTATAATTGCTAAGGGTAGTTAAGAATTTTACCCATCTATTTGTACAACGTGAATCTTTATTCTTATTGTATCTAACTATTGCTTCACAATCAGTTCGAATACAAAACTCGTGTTTGCTAATTAATAGGGCTTTAAAATGTTCTAAAGCATAAATTATAGCTAACAATTCATAATCTAGACTTGTTAAGTATTAATTGCTTTCTTTGTATTTACCACTTGCGTATCTACAGATTTTTTTTTTATTACTATACTTATTTGGTTTGCAATATAAGACTGCTCCCCAGCCTTCTTTACAACCATCTGTTTGTACTATTAGATAATCTGTATCTAATGGTAAATATAAATCAGGTAATTGTTTAACTTTTTCTTTTATAGTTTTGACTAAATTGATGTCTTCTTGATTAAAGTGTCTTTGTCCATTTTTTCGTGTTTTGTTGTATAATGGACCTATTAGTTTACTTAAATCTTTGAAATACATTCTGGCTTGATTTACCAAGCCTAAAAATGCTTGTATTTGTTTTAAACCTTCCAACTTATCAGGAAAATCTAAAATCTTTTTGGAGATATGTTCTTGTAATTTTATTTTACCATTACCTATTTCCATACCTAAAAATTTTACATTTGTCTTAAATAATTCAACTTTTTTCTTGCTTAGAATTAAGCCATGTTTTTCGAATAAATTAAAAGCTAAGTCTAAATGAGATAAATGTTGGTCTTCATTTTTGCTACAAATTAAAATATCATCTATATAGACTAGAATAAAATCGTTGTATGGTCGGAATATATCATCCATTTTTCTTTGAAATATACTGGGTGCTGTTTTCAGGCCAAATGACATTACTAACCATTCATATAAGCATTCAGGTGTGGTAAATGCGATCCATTTAATGTCTTCATGCCACATTTTAATTTGATAAAACCCAGATTTGCAGTCAAATTTACTAAATATTTTCTTACCTTGTATTTTGCTTAAAAGAAATGTTTTGTTGGGTATATTATAGCTATCTTCTTTTAAATTGTCATTTAGTCTCTTACAATTTTGCCAAAATTGTGATGTTTTAATTAAGCATTATAATTTATTACAGACAACTATAAATAACTTAGCACAAGAAAAACAAACTTTAGAAACACAACTTTCTCAGCTAAAGACACAAATACAAGTACTTGAACTTAATTCTTTAGATTGGAAAAACAAATATTTTAGTGTTTTACAAAAGTCTCCCAAGACTACACAACCCTTTACGTCCGGGGTTAAAGGCGCAGCTAGTCCTGGCAACAGGTAAAGACAAGTCCTGTGACAGCCGGTAGTTTGCTCAAAACTACTGAAAAACCTTCTAGTTGTGGAGAACGAACTACTAGTCCAGCCCCACAAGTAGCTGGTAAAGACTTATCAAATCAAATCCTGAAACCCCTGTTTGTTTGGGAAAAACGGAGGAAAGCTCATAAAGACACAGAGAAAAAATTACTGGTAGATGCATTCAAAAAACAAACTGCTCAAATTATTTTCGACCTTTTCCAAGACATGGACAAACGAAGCAATCAAGACAACCAGGACAGTCAGGACTGTGCACAAAGACCTAATACAAGTGAAGAAAATCGTAGAATCCAGCAAGAACTACTCAGTTTTGCCCGATTCTGACGAATCTTCTACCTCCATCTCTGACAAAAAGATATCAAAAGGAAAGGAAAAAGCATAAAGACAAAGATGATGGAATATGTAACAGCAGACAATCATTTTTGATACTTCAAACTTTTGACTTTCAAGACAAATCACGGGAAATTTACAACCTTGCAAGAAGACAAAGTCTTTTCTCAAAAGACTTTTTGACTGATACACTCTCTACAAAAGAAAATGAGACAAAGACAGCCCTTACCTTTGGCAGAAACAACTCATGGCAGACAAAGACTCCTGTGCACTTTAGCTTTTACTGTGCACTTTATGTAAATTATTTCTGCCTTTTCCTGTAGCCCTTTAGAAAAAATCGTCCAAATGTAATCTATAAGTGGACGACATCCTTTTCTAGCTTTTATAGGAATCTTTTTCTTTTTGCTTTCTCTGCCTATATAAGCAAGGCAGAACCTTAGCTGAAAAGGATATAGGAAGGAGAAGACTCGCATTCAATCAGAGTTCTCTCTTTTGCTCTCAACTCTCTCTCAAAATTTCTCCT
Organism: Escallonia herrerae; assembly: GCA_033070095.1. NCBI lineage: Eukaryota > Viridiplantae > Streptophyta > Magnoliopsida > Escalloniales > Escalloniaceae > Escallonia > Escallonia herrerae. The sequence goes on from JAVXUP010000824.1 coordinate 226,248, forward strand.
GCTTATGATCAACTGATCTAATATAAGGCACAGACGCTCGTTTCTACTTACTTTGCTTTCAAGTAAGATTTATTTCTTTTTACTCAGTAATTTAGTTATTCTGTAGTGAAAACTCTTCTGTGAATTGAACGGGAAACACTCTCTCAAAACCTAACATCTCAAAGAACAGAAAATAGAAGTTAGGACTTTGAGATCATATGGCATTTGCTTAAAAAACCAAGAGACTCTGCCCAGTTTAATTTTCAAAATGATTATGCTTTCTCAGCACCAAAAGCTCGATTTAAATTGATTATGCTTACTAAGGATTTTTCAGAACTACTTGATTCACAGGTCAAACTTTTAGGTTTTAACAAAAGTGAGAGCGAGTCATTTAGGGTTAGTTGTCGAGTGATGGCGTTAAAAACCCGCAGACTAACGCATGCCCTGAGTTTTTGCCAAAAAAGAGAAACCTTCTGAACAAACCAATTTTGAGAAATCTACTCCGGCATTCCAAGATTTAAATCTAGTCTAGGTCACCGTAGCATCCTGAACTTTTGAAAAATAAATTTGCAAACTAGACTCTCTGGTATTTACACTTCTGCCATATTTTCTCTAAATCGACCCTCTATTCCGCTGATTTTCTCTGATTTATTATGTTTTTCCAACTTTGGAGTAGTTGTCCAACCGGGGACACTTTTTTCTTCCGAAAAATAGTTTTTTCTCGGCTCAACCCCCCATTTTGGTATATATATATATATATATATATATATATATATATATATATATATATATATATATATATATAATTCAGCATGTCCTGCAGTGTCCAGAATCTGTTTTTTTTTTTTTGGAATTTACGGTGTCTGTGCTACCTACAAATCTTGCTCCGCTTTAAATATGTAGGTTTGTTCTCTTTAAGTCTCGGGGACTGTCTGCCCCATTGGCATTGGCACAATCCACTATTGCTGCAGGGATGAACTATGTCTCCTCACATGCAATTCTCATCCATCCTTTCACTTTGTCAGCTATGATTAATGCATTGCTGATCATTTCTGGATGGAATATTCCAACCCATTTTCCTAAAAATCATGATGTTTAAAGTTCCTGATTGCGTTGGAATGGCTTAGTTACTAGGGATATGTTAATGATGACAATCCTGAAGGCTTGTTTCTCAAACATTCGCAGTGGTTGCCTAAAGCTTTCGCCAGGCTTGAGAGCTAGTGCTTGTATCCTTCCTTGGATGTCTGAAATCAATTGCATTTCTATTGCTTTTTGTTACTGTGTTAAGTTTTTTTTTTTTATCTTTTTGTAGTTTGTTTTGTCTTGGGAGTTTAGTCTTTGTTGTAGTAAACTTCTTAGTTACGAATTTAGGGAAAAAGACTGTTTTTTTGGGAGTGTTTGGCAACAGAGTTTCCATGAGGGGTTGTACCTCTGAAATGTTGAATTAGTAGAAAGTAATTTAGGAATCATGGAAAGAGAATTTTGGAGACTAGAGCTATAAGTGTATCCTCATCTGTTTTGTGTGTTGCTTGGTTTTTCATGCTTTGCTTTGCTTTACAAATATCAAACATCCTTACATACATATATATCTGTCAATGGAAACTTTCATCCAGTGTAGTGTCACTTGAAATTCTCTCTCTGTGTGCTATAAGTGTCTCCTCATTATAGCATGTTGCTTGAGTTTTCATGCTTTGTCTTGCAATTATGAAACATCCTTACTTACATGTATCAGTCGATGGAGACTTTCTTTGAATGTAGTGCCACTTGAAACTCACTCTCTCTTTCTCTATCCCCCTGATCTCTCTCTCTCCTACACAGTGCTGAGATGCTTGTGAACTTGGGAATTCCTTGGGTTATTCTGGGTCATTCCGAGAGAAGATCTATATTGAATGAGACAAATGAGGTGCAGTGTACCTTGTGATCCATTTCTTACCATCTATGATTCATTTGTGCGTCTTATTGAGAACCATGTACTTTTTAGTAACCTAAAATTATTTAACAGTTTGTTGGAGATAAAATTGCATATGCACTTTCTCAAGGATTGAAAGTGATTGCTTGCATTGGCGAGACTCTTGAGCAACGAGAATCAGGGTCTACAATGGACGTAGTTGCTGCACAAACAAAAGCGATTGCAGGTACATGCTTCCCAACATATATAAAGAAGTGACTTCCTATAGTGACCATTTTTGGGTCAGGATGTTTGTTGTAAAATCTTGAAGGCTTGATGTCGGTGCTAACAACTTAATAACTATCTTGGTCCAGAATCTTTCATTCTATGCTCCTATTATAAATCTTTATCTACTTTTGCAACCGAACCAAAGACTAGTTGCATAGTTTTGCTGTTTGGTGTAAAATTTTGAAGGCTTGATGTCGGTGCTAACAACTTAATAACTATCTTGGTCCAGAATCTTTCATTCTATGCTCCTATTATAAATCTTTATCTACTTTTGCAACCGAACCAAAGACTAGTTGCATAGTTTTGCCGTTTTCACTCTGTTCGTGTTTGATTAACGTTATCTATGTTCTGCAGATCAAGTATCAAACTGGTCCAATATTGTTCTGGCTTATGAACCAGTTTGGGCCATTGGAACAGGAGAGGTTGCAACCCCTGCTCAGGCTCAGGAAGTAAGTCTAAATGATTGAAATTACGTAGACATAATATTGACTTGTTGGAGTTCAACAATCTTCACCAGAAGAAGAGATGGTGCTACTAGTTCAATGATCTTCACTAAAAGACAAGATGGTGCTACATTGTATTCTCCTTTCTTGCAACACTTTAGTGGAGAGTACATTTTTCTAGTTCAAACCAAAAATGGAAAATAAATTGTGGCTACTCCGACGTGGTGCACAAAACAAGTTATATCCAACTGCCTGGATACTCTGCAGCACTATCACTTGTTCTTATGTTGGGCCTTTTCTCCGTTCATTCATCCTGCATGTTTAAGCAAATTTGGACCGTTGACATAAATTTTCTCAACAATTTCATCTAATTTTGGCAGCAACTAACTTTTTTGCTATTTTCAATTTGCAATGAATTGTATGTTTGTTCCAGGTCCATTTGGGACTGAGGAAATGGCTTCAACAGAATGCTGGTGCTGAAGTTGCAGCTTCAACCAGAATTATATATGGAGGTATGTTTCTCCCCTGCACCACCTTTTGTTTAATCCTGACATGTAAATTTATATCCATAGCCGCCAAGGGGCGAACTCAAAAATTACAGGAGAAAACTAGCCGCTACATCAACAACTACACCACTACCAAAGCTGTCCAAATATTCCAAAAGGATATCAGTAGAACCTATACATTTCAAAACAGTAGATTTAAGTTCAGAGAACGGTAACTTCTTAAAATCCCTGTCTGATTTACACATAGCACCAATCATCATAACTGCTTTGCCTTTGCTTAAGTTGTCCCCAGTCGGTGCTGCATCCAGCGCTGCTTTCGAAGCAAAGAAACCCACCTTGAGAGGTACACCAAACTGCCTGCCAAGGAAAAGGGGTATCATCATTAGCAGTCTATAACCGCCTTGTCCCATAACCTAGGATCACACTTGACCAACTAACTGACCAAGTAAAGACGGCTGAAGAAATTGGTCACCATTTTATCTACCAGGTCTGCAAAAGGGGTAACATCATTACCGGCCAATAAATCATGATGAGATTTCACCGTGAATAATCCCAACTGCCGGTCCAAACTACCTTGTCTTCTAACCTAGGATCACACTTGCTGGGGAAAGTCGTCTGAAGAAGTAGGTCACCAAATTTATCTTCCACTCGTAGGAATTTCTGTGAAACACTGGGTTCCACAAAGCATCTCACCATTAGAAAAGAGAACATCAGCCACGTAGGAATGCTTGTCAACAGCCTGTCTGAAAAGCGATGGAAATGATTTGCTGAGTTCCTCCTCCCACGCCAAAGATCATGTCAAATCGCACTCGCAAACCTGACCTTATAGGAAAATGGATATGCTTTTGGTAAGCGGCCAAGCCATGGCTAATACCCACCAACTCACACCGCATGAGCCCCCTAGCTCTCTAGGCCACCTACCGAGCTCCCCTACTCCATAATTGATCACCACAACCGATCTCCGTAAAGCTCCATCCTCCAATATGAATATCCACAACCATTTACCAAGTAACACGGCATTAAAGAGCCTCAAATCTTTTGCCCGTTACCATGTTTCATTGGTGAGCATGCATGATCCATTTCACCAAATGTTACTACTTCTCCTTTCCATCTCCTTCCCACGGGAACTCAGATTCTAGTCTTCCCAGCCTCTTAGCAATAGAAACAGGAATCATAAAGAATGACACAAGATTATTTGTTAGGCTACAAGGGTGCCTTTTTATCGAAGTAAGCCTACCAACTTTACAGAGGTACTGTCTGTTCCACCCTGCCAATTTCTGCCCAAAGGGTTGGACAACTGGACTTCAACTAGAATAACCCCGCTAAAAAACTTATACCAGGGTCAAATCACTTTTAGCAGCGTCAGGGAAGAGCCCTGAACAAGCCTGGAAAACTGTAGTAGCAACCTCAAGAAAAAGACCCATAGAAAGAGAGAGCACACAAAAATTGAGTATCAGCACCACCTTTTGTTAGCGACTTAAAATACTCGATGTACCCCTTCTCCCTTCTGCATCTGACAATTGCCCTTTCCCATTTATACAAATTCCAGGTTCAGTAAACGGAGCAAACTGCAAAGAGTTGGCAGCAAAGCCAGATGTGGATGGATTTTTGGTTGGCGGCGCATCTCTGAAGGTAGTTAATCACTTAGCTTCCTTTCATGTTCACATTTTTTTCATATTTCTGCATTTTTTGGTTAACCATATATTTGTATTATGTGCTCCGTAAATCAGCCTGAGTTTATTGACATAATCAAGTCTGCCACGACAAAGAAGGATGCTTAACTTTGAAGGGACAGCGTTCGAGAAGGTGTAATTTGAGCAGTTTTGAGTCACAATTTTGTGTTTGTGGGAGAAAATTTTAGGTCTCCAGATGTAATAAGTTGGATTCTCTCTTACCTAACATGCTTTTATGTGCCAAACATGAGGGTACCTGGTACTTGACATAATAAGGTTTATGTTTTGAGTTTCTGTTATCAAATTATCAATTTGGGGCATCTTTTTGTAACTGCAATCTTGTAGGCAACTGGAATGGTCACCAAAATATTTGCACCTCTAACTTCATGGCCGGCTCATGTTTGTTCTTCTTGGATGACTTAAACGGTGATTGGGCGCATCGGGTGTCTTCTCAGCATTTTGTGGAAAATCCTTCATTCCTTCTCAAATGTTCCCGAAGATTCTTGCCAGGCTACGAGTTCTAAGGCTTCGTTTGACAAAATTTTTTTTTTGGTTTTCAGTTTTTAAAGAGCAGTTTTTTAAAGAGCAGCTTAATTTTTTTTTTTTATAAAAACAAGTGGGTGTTTGATAACCCCTTTTTTTTTGAGGTTTTTTTTTTTGGTGTTTGGTAACCCTTTTTATTTTGACTTTTTTTTTTTGTGGTTTGCGGTGGCGGTGGTGGGGCATAGCGGTGGTCGACGGTGGTGGTGGTGGGGCGTAGCGGTGGTCGACGGTGGTGGTGGTGGCCGACGGCCGGAGGTGGCTGCCGGCAGTCACCGGCAGTGGTGGCCGGCCGGCCGCCGGAGGTAGCTGCCGGCAGTCTCCGGCGGTGGTCGCCGGCGGCCGGAGGTGGTTGTCGGCAGTCTCCGGCGGTGGTCGTCGGCGGCCGGAGGTGGCTGCCGGCGGCCGGCAGTCTCCGGCGGTGGTCGCCTGAGGTGGCTGCCGGCGGTGGGAGGGTGGTGGTGGTGGTCGAAAAAAAAAAACCAAAAGTGAAAAAAAAAATCAGTTTTTGGAGTTTTTTTTTTACTCTGCAGTTTAAAAACTGGTTTTTTAAATTGAAAAAAAAATGGTTACCAAACGCTCCTTTTTTTTTCAGTTTTTAAAACTGAAAAAAAAAAGAGGGAAAAAAAGAGTGTCAAACGGGGCCTAAATGAATAGATTGGTTCATTCCATTTGAGAGCGGCCCGGACACTTTCGAAATGAAAGAGAGACCACTTTTAGGTGACTTGGGTGGTCAAATTTTCGGAGTAACAAAGTGGCTCAATGGACAATGTGAAGGGCCCCATCTCCATGTTGTCTCATCTTTGATTTAAGAACCCGACATGTTCCATTCTATTTAGACCCAACTTGATTTCTATAGGGATCAACCCTTTTAGTTTTCAAAATTTTTTCTAAACTAGTTATTATTTTTTAACAAAAATTATTTTCTTTATTCGGTAGTGGATGTTGGCGGAGATATCTGCCGGGTTTGGTCGGCGGCAGGAGCTGCCGGAATATTTTGGCGGCCATGGCTGCCGGAGGGCGGCGGCAGCCGTCGGGATCCCCTAAAACTGTATCTTAAGAAGTGAAAGAGGTTTCGCTAAGCTGTGTAGATCTGCCACCACCCCAACCCCAACCAAGTTTATGGCAAATGGTAATTTAGCAATGAGAAGAGGAGGGCTCCGCTAACCACGCGAAGTGATTGGCTCCCGGAGGGCGGCGGCAGCCGTCGGGATCCCCTAAAACTGTATCTTAAGAAGTGAAAGAGGTTTCGCTAAGCTGTGTAGATCTGCCACCACCCCAACCCCAACCAAGTTTATGGCAAATGGTAATTTAGCAATGAGAAGAGGAGGGCTCCGCTAACCACGCGAAGTGATTGGCTTAATTGTTCATCACGAGGGGGAAAACCGAGAGAGGGATAACAAATTATATGACTTGACATACAACTGGCCAGCATGATTCTGGAGGACCTAAAAGAGACGAGATCTGATTACTTAATTGGGTCATACCCCAAATAATAATAAACGACACGCTGGAAACATTTTGATACTCTCTGCTGCTACTTGAACAACTTTTTTTTAGATAGACAAGCAATCTTTCGATTTTCAATGTTACAGAGTATAAATAAATAGTAATGTTGAAAAAAAGCAATAGATTACCTTCTTCAATTGTTTTCCGGCGTATCAACAAACAACATAAATCACAATGTTTTCCCATAAAAATTCTTTTACATAAACTTTTAGTAAGTAAGGAAGTATAGTTTAATGGTCAATTTAAGATTGCTTTTAAAACATGACTATGGTTAAAAGCAGAAAATTTTTGGACGCAACCTTTTGGATTTTTTTCTTTTTCTGGTTCTTCAAAAGGCATAATGAAACTATACCCCTCATAAAGGCATAAACCCCCCATTTTGGTTTCATTTCATTATCCGGTTACAAACACTGTGTTTGATGAATATCAGTTTTGTCGAGTAGCTCTATCATCTTGCTTTAGAGACACCCCCCCCCCCCCCCCCCCCTCCCCTAACATCCCTTGTCCTGTCCCGTGAGAAAGCGCTTTGAGCTGTCAAACTTTTATGCACCGACAACAACTACTTAAGCAACCATTTGCTCCCAGTGATTTTTTGTCGCCAAAAATATCAGTTACTGCCATCTTTGGAGTGATTCCTCCCTTTTCCCTTCCAAAAAATATCTTCCTACGGACCCGATCACACAATTTGCCTCCTATAAATGTATATTTTTGTATTGGTTTAATCAAGAGAATCGCATTATTCAATCAAGAATAATTACTTTACTTTACTGTTCAAGAAACCAGAAATATTATAATCATAACAAAAATAATTAAAAGAATTTACATTTATCTCTTAATTATACTGCAACCATGAACAGTTTGACCAAATAACCTAACATTATCATAAATTAAAGATGCTGGTAAAGGGTGAATATTGAAAAAAGTGAATATGACTCGTTGTCTCGTTCAGAGTTGAGAGTAAATGAATTCAGCTGATTTTCTCTAGTTTGGCATTGCTTGTTCAGAGTCCGGACCAGTTGGCTATGGCTACTCAAGTTTTAGGGGTGATTCGATTGGGCCACCATGGGCTGGTGCATTTTTGTACCCGTTTACGGCTGCAATAAAAGCGGAAGTTCTTGCTCTTTCCCCCCTCATATTTGGTATTCTTTTCAGTAATATATATATATATATATATATATATATATATATATATATATATATATATATGGAAAAAAATGAATATAAGGCTAGCCTCACGCAAGTTGCGTGAGGCTAGCGGCAAAAACTACGTAGTTTCATTAAAAAATGAGGTCAGATGTCAATCATTTTTTTCTCTCTCTTCCCCCCACCCCACGTTTTATCCTCCCCATCTCTCTGTCGCGGGCCTTATCACCACCCAACCTTAGGCAAGTTGCCTAAGGCTAGCAACATATTCACTTTTCCCTATATATAGGGGAATTAGGGATTGTGCTGCTTGGCTCTGTGAAGTGGCCGGCGGTAGTGCTGGGTTTCTATAAGGAGGCGATGACTTGTGATGGTGGGCATGGGTGTTGTGGCAAGAAGAAGGTTGTTCCAGCGGTGGTGGGTACGGTGGCTTTTGACGGTGGAAGGTGGAAGGCGGGTTTCTGCTTTGGAGATGATGGGTGTGATGTGCAGGCTGCAGTGGCTTGTGACAGTGTTTCTGTGGTGTTGGCAATGTACTGTTGCGGCAGCAGGATGAGTCTCGGTGGGCGTGATGGTGGCCGGGATTGGTGATGGTGGCCGGTGTAGAAAGGTTGGGGCGGTGATTGGGGAAGGTTGGGTGGTGATAGGGCCTGCAACAGAGAGATGGGGAGGAGAAAATGTGGGGTGGGGGGGGGGGGGGAGAGAAAAAAAATGATTGATATCTGACCTCATTTTTTAATGAAATTACGTAGTTTTTGCCGCTAGCCTCACGCAACTTGCGTGAGGCTAGCCTTATATTCGCTTTCCTCATATATATTGCCATTATTTGAAGTTAGCTCTATAGGCAAAGCAGGAATAACTTTTGCCAAATTTGTAATACGTCCTAATGCTACAACAATACGTAACACTAACGGAAGTCGAATTTAGGTTTGACTTAAAGCTTGCCTTCTTTAATCGTACGGTCGAGTCCATAACTCAACAGACAACTTCATTTGTTTTCCTTTCATCACCGTCATGGTCTATGTCAAGTTACACCGAGTCAATAAAGGAAGGCCGCATAAAAATCTGAAATGAGAAGTAAAAAGGGTTTTTTCTAAAGAGATTGATGAAGTGTTATAATAATAACAATAATTCAAAACTGAAATAGTAAACAAATGTAGATACATCAATGCTCAAAGGTTTTTTTTTTTTTGTTGAAAATAAGAAATTATGTATTTAATTAACAAAAAATTGAGTCACGTATAGTAGGCTACACATCTACTTTCCTACTCGCATCAATGCTGAAAGGTACACATACATGTAATATCTTGCTTTAGAAAATGGTGAAGTGTAGAGGTGTATCTCGGAGTGAGTCACGTGGATTTTTGTTTCTAGAAAATGGTGACAGTTTGACTAATGACTTATCTCACCAAACAAGGAATTTATGGCTTGATTGATTGCTATTAACAAGCAAGATTGCCAATCCAAATTATGCTATGGCTGCTCACGGAAACCAAGCAACTTCTAAGCGATTCTCTAAGCAACATCATGCTGAGTGATTCACAGAAACCATCCAATATAGACTTCTTTTTAACTGCAGGTTGGTTTTGCTTTAAAATCAGTGGTAATGAAGCACGTTATACGAAATTCAATTAACAATCCGTAGAGCATAAAGCTGGTAACAGGTGGATATCAGATTATAGAGCCGAAAAAAGAATCGCCATAAACACAAATCTCAACTTTAAACTAGACATTATGAGTAGGAATTAGAACCTTGCAGAAAAGGAAAAACCAATTTAAATCAGACAAAATTAGATAAAGCAGAGTTCTAAAGTAGAATTGGAGTGGAAGCAACAACAACATGAGCTCATCGGGCGACAAAAAAATTACAAGAACCGAGTGTAAAGTTATAAACCTGAGATTTGTTGGAAAAAAGATAGAAAAATGAGCCAATCAGCGGCACGAAGAGAACGAGTTACACAAAAAGCAAAAGAAGGGACGTACCTTTGCAGTAGTAACTTCGCTGGTTTGAAAACCGCCTTGTCGTCTACTGTTGGGGAGAGGATGAGGCGGTGGTGCTAATGGACTCGGACAGAGATGGATGTGTTGTTGGGTGGAATCGTACGGTCAAGTTGAGCTGTAGACTTGTGGGTGCGAGAGAGGCAAATATGGGCCAAGTTTTGCACACTCTTGCTAAAGTTTTAAAAACCAAAAATTTATCAAAAAATTCCAAAAAGTCAGGATTTTCAAAATTTTGCAAAGTGGGCTAAACAAATCGAAAAGAAAGTAGGTGTGATTGATCTTTGGGGTATTTACTTTTCAATACACACACCTCTTATTTTGTTACTAAAACTTTTTAGTCTCTTTGTGGCTTATAAGCAAGACTCTTAAAATCTCAAGGGGTGGTAAAGATGACAAAGGGTCTCGAGAATTGAGCTCGAGATCCGGAATTCGATTCCTCGTACTGACGGACCATATTTAAATTGCAGTTCTAAACATTTCAAAGAAAAAAAAAAAGCAAGACCCTTAAATTAGCACTAGTGACTAAAGCGGAGTAAATGGTAAAAAGTAATAACAATTCTGTAATTATTTTTGAGACTATAATCTCACATAATACACAACAGTATAAATTAACTTCACTCCCAGAATCTTGCAAACTGACACCTAGTAGTTATAGCTGCAGTCATATCCACTTCAATGGTCTATCTAACTTTCTAACCGTCTGAAAGGAGGAGTGTTTGTGATTATTCGATTTGAAGCTCGGGAAAACGAACCCAAATCTGGACAGCCGTCCTCAGAGGGCTTGAAATTAGGAGAAGAATCTATGATTAGCTGTTTGAATAATTTCTAAACGAACCCATGGACCTTATGTCAACATCCTGCTTTGATCCCCTGAGCACCAGAACTTGACTGCATAATAGTCATATATATGTACTGTTAATATGATAATTAATTATACTGGATAAATACTGCATATATAAGTTAACATAGTATAAAAATTAAAACTCAATAAAACATCAACCTTGGTCTATTCATGTTTCTTTATAATTTAAAGATTTGAAGTTTCAAATTTGAAAAAATAAAGATGGAGCAAAAAAAGACAATAACAGCAGACGGTACAAAAAGTTAAAAACACAATAAAAGACTCCCCCCTTCCCCCGCAGGTCATGCATGAGTTCCGCCACTGATGATTCCAACCGATCTTTTAATAGTTTGAAAAGAATCACTTGTATCATAAAAGTTCTCGAATCCTTTAAAATATCTACCAGATAGTAGAAGAAATTTCTCAAAATTCCATTTTCCCCATCATCATTAGACACGGAATGAGGAAATTTCTCAAAATTCCATTTTCCCCATCATTATCGGACAAGGAATCATCTTATTTCACCTCTTTTTCTCTAGATTAAGTGGAGCCACCTCTGGAAAAGCATTGACCCTCTAGAATTGCTTTGAAAGACTGGTATTGGGCATTAGAGCATGCGATTCAGTAACAATTGTACCGAATTCTCCATCATACGTACTTGCATCTTTGGTTCACATTTAGACACCGAAGAGTCACACCCACCAAGTCCACCGATTTGAAATCTTCCAAGTCTCTTCCTGCATGACCTCCTTCACTCTCCTCTCCAAATGGCCTCTTCTTCTGGCCCTGGTTCACCCATCTCCATGGTCAGGCTTAATCTCTAGTACTTCAACATATAAGCCGAATAGCTTTCTTGGGCTTTTATAAGTCCGTGAACATTTCAACTCACAAATCATTTCGCAATGAGTTGAAATAATTATGACTGTGTGTGTGTATACTGATACTCATTGCATTTTTTCCAATTTTGTGTGAGTTGAACATGTAGATGAATAAAAATAGGTGGTGGTGATTTCTTTTTATCCACAATGCTTAATCCTGGCTAAAGTGGCATACTTCTGGTACTGTATTAAAGCATCCAGCTTCAGACCCTTTGATAGTCAAACAAGAAGCTCACATAGATTTGTACTTAAAATTGCTTGACATTACTTTTACTAGTTAGATTCTCCGTATTTCACTCTTCTCAACCTAGACCCTGTATTTGAACCTTCTTGCTGGGAGGCCATCCCACGGAAAAAATGAAGACAGTAAGCTAAATTCGCCAAGAAGAAAAATGACGGTTAATCTTTAAGGGAAGGTAGCGAAGCATCGTTTATATTCTTATCTTCCATACGATGGATACTTCATAACGATTAGGTTTATTATTTCAAAACTACACCTAAGCTTCGAGTTCATTATAAAAGCTTGGATGAAACCCTTTTCATCCAAACTTATGAAATGTTGAGGAATTGGAGCATAGTCAAGTCAAAGCTCATAGGTGATTTTGTATATTAGCCAATGGATGATCATATATTATTTGTTTCTTATGTATATAACTTTTCCTTTTCTTTATTTTTTTGGCTGTGTAACAGATAATGCACGGGCTCGACTAATCCCACCCCGTTGTGCCGTAATGCACTCCGATAAATATAGCACACCAAAAAATACTCCCTAATTTTTTTTTGGATCTATTAGACAAATATAGCCACTAGGTACATAACACTCAATTTCTATCGTACTTTTCAGTGTAGCTCGAACTTCATTTTATGTATGACGATATAAAAAAATAAAAAAAATTCGTATAATTGTAAAATGTAAGCGATAAGAAGGGATTCCCTTTTAAAACTTGGGGGCAAGATTGTTCTCATTTGATTACGTTTTATGTACAACATCGGCCCAAGCAGCTGGTCAACGGCTCACAGAGTCGAGTGCTTTGTAAGGAGGCCGGCTCTTGAGCCGAACCGCCCGAGAAGTGGTCCCGATGACACCTGGCACAGGACGCATGTGCCAAAATCCTGTGGTTGGGTACGTCTGCGGTTTCGTAAGTCAAACGGATTGGATCATCACAGCTAATGCAGGACCGGCCGCATGTTGGTTTTGTAACAAACGCAGTCTTTATGTGGCGGATTTGATTGACGGAGCGGACCAAAAAGTCTACAGAATGGACGGTGGTGATTTGAGATGGCCTATGGGGTGCATTGGGTTGCAGCAACGGTTTGGTATGCGGACGTAAGCCATGATCAAGATCTACGTCACGTTGAAAAAGTGCTCTTTTGGATTATCTACACGCCACTTTGGACTTAGGGATGACAAAAAATTCCGAACTTGCGAATTTTCGACCCGCCCCGATCTGGTAGGAGCGGGTTCTTTTTTACTTTGACCGGATCATGAGGTAGGTATGATATTTTTTTTCAAAAACTCGCAGCGGGTTAAGGTCGGATATGGTATTTGTTGCCATCCGACCCGCGACCAGACCCGCTTTACTTACCCTAATAAAACATTTGATCTTAGCCGTCCATCATGTAGTATATACATGCTCTTTCTGGCAAACCCTAAATTTCACGCCACTCACTCACTCTCCGTCCCACGGCTAGTTGGCCACTCCTAAGTGGTCTGCCCACTCTCCACCACCGCACAGCCACGAACTTCTGGCCACTCCACCGCACGGCCACGAACCTGCGGCAGCTTTAGCGCACGGTGTCTTGCGACGGTAACACAGCACGGCCAGTTGGCCATTCTTATTGATCTACCCACTCTTCACCGTACAACCACGAACTTTCAGCGATTCCACCATATGGCCACGACCTTACGGCAGCTCCATCGCACGGTGTCTTGCGACGGTGGCTTGTCTTGCGCTGGCTCTGCCAACGGCTACACCAGCGTCGTTGCCTTCTCTCTTTATCACTGATTTAATTCGTGAATCCAAGGTTAGTTAAACCAAGCATAACAGGGCCAGGGCATGAGAGGAGCGGGCTATTTGGTTTTGGGTTTTTTTTTGCGTGCTATAGAGAGGAACAGGGCAGAAAGGGCGGGTTCGGGTTTCTTACATCCACGTAGGATCGATTATGGTTTCTTACATACAAAACCCGGTGCGGGCGGGGCGAAGTTTAATGACTAGCGGCGCGGGTTCGGATTTTAGCTGATCCGCATCCGACCTGCCCTTTGTCATCCCTAAATTTGGACCTCGGATGGCTCTTTACTTTTCTTTCTTTTTTTTAAAAAAAATAAAAATCCTTGTGTGTGCGCGTGTGTGGGTGGGGGAGGGGGGTGTATTGGGTACTCCAAGTTTTACTATTAATTTAAGCTACATTATACATATTTAGAGATTTTATATACAATTTTGAAATAATAATTATGATGATCAGAACTGCATTTAGATAAGGATGAAAGTACGACAATTAAAACGTTTAGATGTAAAAGCAGCTTTATTGCAGAATGCATCCATCAACTACCTTACTGCTACTCTACAGAACTGTGCACGAGATGCATGAAAGAAGTGAAAAGATGGGACGACAATCCCAACCAATATTTATAGTTCACGTCGAAAGTTTAGTGAAATGGGAGTGAGTTGGGAATGTATTACGCTTTTCACAAAATTTGGATAGCGCATCAAACTTTTATCGCTATACAACCTTTTGGCAACATTCTAGCACAAAAGTGTTTGAGATGTAAAATTGAAGTGAGGAGGACCAAGGTGATAAGCCCCTTCTCGAAAAATAAAGTTAAACAAAGGATTTAGTTCATCCTAATAATAAAAACTCGTGGGATATGATATTTCTGTCATTGATTGAGACAAGAAGAAAGCAACGATTATACTCAAAACAAATCATCTTAATTCAGACAAATAAGGGAACTTGTCATGTGCTATACGGAGTACCATATTGTCACAAATCCTTATGTGTGTGTAGGTAAAAGACTAGAAATATAGTTTTTAGAATTACGGCAAAAAATTCCAAACATAAATTTCGTGAAAAAAAAATTGAGCTCCAAAAAATGTTTTTCTTCCCCACTTTTTTATTTTAGTAACAGTTTTGAAAGTCTGTAATCATCTAAGTTAAATGTTAATAGCGACTATTAACCTTCTCTAAGGATAAATATACATCTCAAATATCATTTTTCTTAATTTCAGTATAGTTGAAAAAAGATTAATTTTCTTTTATCAAAAAGTTATCTTTAAGCATAGTATTATGGTTCATTTTTAATCATTCACTTTAACGGTGACCGGGAGGTTTAGACACGGAAAATCAAGCAATACCTTATAACTATTCTACTTGGTTCAACAGTGTAAGGTTAGGATTAAAATTCACCGTTAATCAAGTAAGTAGTTAAGAGATTATGAGTAGGGTCTTAAAGGTCAATTTCAAACCATCAAACTTTCACAAAAAGAAAGTAACACTAATTCTTGACACGACGTTAAAAGTTTTTAATTATGTACTATGAAATGACACTTTTAGATGTCTTAATTAATTACACACGACAACACGAAAAAGCATTGAACTCTGTAGTTTATAAAGCAAGTCTCAGAAAAATAGAAGGGGAAAACGGACTGCTACTAGGTCATATAGTAGTTTTTAATAGCATAGTTCGTAAATAATGTAGTTTGGATCAATTTTAGGAGTAAAATTACAAAAGCAAAATTAATAATTTAATTTAATAAAATATCAAATAACTTAATCCAAATTACGTCATCATAGCGAGTACAAAGGGACATTCTACGGTATAGCAACATGTTAAAAGTCCTTAATAGACGTTAAAATGGATGGAAAAATTACAAAAATACTTTTTCTTCGATGTAACTTATTATTGATTAGAGTTTATCTCACTTGTTTTGCGATTATACAATACAAGTTAATTACCGTGGTACACGCGATGTGCGTGCAAAAATAAAGTTGATAATATCAATTTTGTTTTAAAAAATCAAGTATCATGTTTAGGGGTTTATTAAAATGAATCTTAAATTGTAGAGAAATAAGCTAGTCACGCATGTGGCAAAAGAAGTTAGCAAAATCAAACATGTACAAATGTATCGTTAGCAATATGATATTTTTGTAGTAAGTTTGGGCTTTATAATTTATTTTCACTATATTTTTAATGAAGTTTAAACTATGAAAACCAAACATGTCTTTATAGGTAGTTATTTACCAATTAAGATTTGTATTTTGTGCCATTTTCTAAAAAATTATTGGAATTCTAGGTAGGTAGTTAGTAATACCAAAATATGTTTTTCCTTTATAACGAGTCACTATGACACACGCATCGAAAATAAGGTTGACAATGAATCTTACATTGCAAAAAAATAAGTTAGTCATGTGTGTAGCAAAATAAGTTATTAAAATATTATTATCATGAATTTAAAATTGTTAAAAAGCAAATACGTGTAAAGATGAAGTTAGTAATATGATATTTTTGTAATATCTGAATTTTATAATTTATTTTAGCTATATTTTTTTTAATGAAGTTAAAATTATAAAAACCAAACATGCCTTTATAGATAGTTATTTACCATTTAACATTTGTATTTTGTGTTATTTTTTCAAAAAATTCTTAACATGTCATTTGTCACCATTCTAGATATGTAAATGATAATACCAAAAATGTGATATACCAAAATAAACTTTCTCTTTATATACAGTATAAATATAAATAAAGTCAACAAAATAAATACAATACTATCAACATATGGCATTACAGAGCTAAATCAAAACTGCGTAATCTAGAAGAAGCCCAATTAATAAACACACGTGCTCCACTTGCATACAAAAGTAGACTACTTAATTCTGTAGTCTTTTGCTTCCACGTACAGTATAAGGTTTACTGATCTTGCAAAATGAGAGGATCTACCAGTAAACAATTCGTTGCCGCCGACTCGCGCCTTCAGTTGAATTTCTTGTCAAAGATACAGAGTCACGACCCACAGCACAGCACACAAATAATAGTCTCAGCCCAATCAAGATCACCTTCTTTTGTCAAAAAAGGGTTTCTGCTGGGTGTTGTTTACCTAAAATGTTCACCAGAGAGGGACAGAGTTCCATTATGTTAATTTTGTTACAGAAAGATAGACCTGCTGTAAGCCAAGCCGGTAAAGCCACTGAACCATCAACTGGAGCTGCATTTGTACCCCTTTGATTCCATCTGACGGCTGAGAATCACACAGCACCCTGTTATGGCTTTATCTTCATGTGACTCTCAATATTATATTATATATATACTCCGTAGAGAAGAGAGAAAGAGTAGCAGAGTACATGATAAATAAAGTTAAGGTTGTGAGGGACCAGACTGCCTTTAATGCCCTCTTCTGCCAACCTTCCTTGTCTCTCTCTCTTCAGGAAATCCCTTTCTGCTTTCCATCTACTTGCCTTAAAACAGTAGTGGTGGTAGTAATGGTACTTCTGATAATGAACCCGAGCTCAATATAGGTCAACCTTCAAACCTATCTCTTTCCTTTTAATCCCTCTCTCCCTCTCTCTCTGAAACAAGGGCTGTAATTCTTGATGTGGGTGTTTTTGGCATAATTTAGGGTGGGTTTCTATTTTTGAGTATCTATGGTCTGGGTTTCTGGTTAAAACATGAATTGAATGACTTAGAATTTTGGTGGAACAATCAATTGGTGAGCTGTGTGTGTTCAAGAAAGTGCTAGACGCAACCTTGTGTAGAAAAAGTTCACCTTTTTATCCTTCTTCAGCTTTTCATACCCAGATCTGCTTTTGTTCAATTGTTTTTACTAGTTATATGCAGCTGACACGCAATAATGGTTCATTTTCTGCGATGGCCTAGGGTAAGAGAAGTTTGAAGAAGGAAGAAAAAGCAGAAGGCCAGCTGATTTGCTTGGTGTGGTTTCCATGGGGATTTGCCTGAGTGCTCGAATCAAAGCTGAGAGCCCATGTCATACTGGTACGGTATTTCAAGATTGCTTTTGGTTTGATATAAGTAAATTGAACGTATTTGGGTGTGCATAAATTTTGGTTTCCTTCTTGGGATAACCTATTTCAGGTTCAAGCATTCAGGACTTTCTTTTTTGGGGTATTTAAAATCTGTTTTCCTTCTTCAGCTGCACACAAGGAATTTTTGCTTTTAATGGTCTTAATGCTAATATTTATTGCTTATACATGTCTTATTGTGCACAAAGGTATACTGAAACTAGAATCAACATCATCTGGCTCATGTGGGTCAATTGCATTTGGCACCCCAAGTTTTCACGTGGCTGCACAACGAAGTTTTTTTAGCTATCTGCCACCCCAAACTGTCATAAGTGTTGTTCCCAAAGCCCTCTGTCCAAGTTCCGGCCAAATCCCGGACAAACAAATTTAATCCGCTGAACTTAGGGGGGCATTTTTGGAATATCAAGTGAAGGGAACCCTAATCTCTATCACCCCTGTGTCGCCAACCCCCTTGCATTGCCACCCCTCCTTCGGCATCTCACGCCGGCGCCCCACTCACCGACGGCAGTGCCCCTCCCCTCCCGTCGTCGGCAACTCCGACCTCCCGTCTTTCTTCCTTCTTCTTCTCCCCTGCGGGTGCAACAGCCCCTTGCCCCGTCGGCGACACCGACCCCCCCTCCTTCTCTTCCTTCCTCTTCTCTCCCCCCACCCCTGCAGCCGCAACAGCCCCCGCCCGCCAAACCCATTACAATCTTCTCTCCCTTTTTTTAATCGTTCTGACCAAAATGCCCTCCTTGTTTGAGTTAAATTACTTCTTTGGCAGGGCTGTTGGCCGGAAAATGGATGGAGGGTATGGGGCACCACACTTATGAAAGTTTGGCGTGACGGATAGCTAAAAAAACTTTGTGGTGCGGAAAGCTACCGCGTGAAAACTTGGAGGTGCCGAATGCAATTGACCCGGCTCATATAAATGACAAATTTGCATCATTGTATGTTAGTTCTTTAAATTAAATTCCCAAAATTTATATCTGAGTTCTTTCCACCAATTTCATTAGCAGATTGATATGAATATATGGTTTCTATGAAGAACCTTAATTGCTTATAGGAAATATAAAAAGCATGCAGATTTTGTTGAAAAATAATAAAAGGCTATTAAATGTATTGAGAGCATGTACATTTTTCCTTGCTCAGGGGTGAATTCGAGATATGTTAGCACAGATGTGAATGATCTGAGTAGTTCAAGTAGCAAGGTGTCGTCAGTTCCAGCAACACCCCGGAGCGAGGGCGAGATTTTGCAGTCCTCCAATGTGAAGAGCTTTGCATTTGCTGATCTCAAAATGGCCACCAGGAACTTTCGTCCTGATAGTGTGTTAGGAGAAGGCGGTTTTGGCTCGGTATTTAAGGGTTGGATTGATGAGAACTCATTTACAGCTTCGAAGCCTGGGACAGGTGTGGTTATTGCTGTGAAAAGGCTTAACCAAGAAGGTTTCCAAGGTCACAAGGAGTGGCTGGTGCGTTCTTTCTTTCTCCTTGCTTAGAGCTTTATGAATGTTCGGGAATCTATTCTCTGAATCGCTTAAGAATCAAGTTAATATTTTGGAGCATTTGATATGTGCTGTCATTTATTCTTTTGCATCTGGTCGTACAGGCGGAAGTAAATTATCTGGGTCAATTTTCTCATCCCCATTTTGTGAAACTTATTGGATATTGCTCAGAGGACGACCACCGTCTTTTGGTGTACGAATTTATGCCTAGAGGCAGCTTGGATAATCATCTGTTCAGGAGTGAGTCCTCGTAGTCATCTCTAAACCTATACCTAGAGATAGAATATGTATAATTTTTGTTTACAAATCAATCTGACATTAAATTGTTATGAATTTTTATTTTACAGGAGGCTCTTATTTCCAACCTCTTTCTTGGAACCTTAGGCTGAAGGTTGCTCTTGGAGCTGCAAAGGGGCTTGCTTTTCTTCATAGTGATGAAAATAAAGTGATATACAGGGACTTCAAAACTTCAAATATTCTGCTTGATTCAGTAGGTGTCCTGTAAAAATAGCCTTTCTATGCTTTTGTTGAAACCAGAGATTGTTCATCGCAATGCCTGCCCCATATTAGAAACTCTCTTGTAGTCTTTTCAATACGGAAACTTCATTGAAGTCTTTGCCTTACCTGACAATCTTCTCAATTTATGCCAGAGCTACAATGCAAAGCTTTCTGATTTTGGGTTGGCTAAGGATGGACCAACAGGTGATAAAAGCCACGTCTCTACTAGGGTCATGGGGACCTATGGATATGCTGCTCCAGAGTATCTGGCAACTGGTAATTTACCGTGTTAATATTTTTCGGGCCATTTGGTTGCACTTACGTGGTTTGCCTCTGTTTCTCTTTCCATCCTAGGCCAATATTTTCCCTTTTGTAAGCCACTCCTTTTTCCCTTATTGACGATGAACACTGCCATCCACCACTTTTGTTGGGCATTGGTTGTAGCATAAGCATCAGATACTCGTGCCAAACTCTTAAACCATGCACATGTTCGTACCGGAGCGCATATGGTTGCCCTCAAAACACCTCTTCAATTACGGGTGACTTCATTACCTTTCCCGTAAGGAATACTCGTCAGTATAGTGCCAAAACTAATTTGGGATTAAGTTTTCGTACGGGCTGCTGAGCTATTGCAATCTTCTTCTAGGATGCTAGCCCTGTAGGTTGCGTTTTAATTGCTGAATTAACACCGAGGATTTGGTGTTGGAAATTTGGAATGTTTAGAGTTTGGAGTTCAAGGCATATCCTGCCAGGATCCTTGTGGAACTAGCTAAAATCTATTTGCTCATAGATTTTGGATGATCGTTTCGAAATCACCTGCACAAGGCCCCCATATTTATCGAATATCATGGACAGGACCAATGTTTTATGCGATTTCTCTCTTTGAGCATGTTTTGATTGATGTTTGTACGGCAATTGCTTTATTCCTACCCTGCAAACTGCAGCTCATCCATGTTAAGGGTCACCTTACGTACTCTTGGTTTTAGCATGTAAACACATATATCTCTCTTCTGGTTTGATAGTCATTCCTCTCTTCATGTCTTCCAGGCCATTTGACTGCCAGGAGTGATGTTTATAGTTTTGGAGTGGTTCTCCTTGAAATGCTGTCGGGCCGAAGGGCAGTGGACAAGAATAGACCCTCAGGAGAACACAGCCTGGTGGAATGGGCCAAGCCCTACCTGGTCAACAAACGGAAAGTCTTCCGTATCCTGGACAACCGTCTTGAGGGCCAATACTCTCTAGATGTAGCCCATAAAGCTGCGAACCTCGCGTCGCGATGCATATCAACAGAACCCAAGTTTAGACCAAACATGGATCAGGTGGTAAAAGAGCTTGAGCAATTGCAGGATTCCATGGAAGCGGTAAACTCTCGCAGGAATCCAAGCAATGGGCAAAGGGTTCGGAGACGAAGCGCTGGTGATGCGCTGCCCGCAAACACTCCAGCTGCTTATCCCAGGCCATCTGCTTCTCCTCTTTATGCAAAGTAAGCAGCTGCCTTCTCTGGCTGAGATCATCGCTAAGGAATTTGGGCATTTAGCATATCTGCTCAATGGTGATTGTACAGTTGTTTTTGGTCACTATGTCCATTACCAAACTTCTTGTTGATTCAAATTCGAGGTTAGCTTGTAAGGAGGAATGCCCGCAAGCTTGTGTGTCTCCTTGAGTTGTTCGAGTGTGTGTAACACTAATAGGAAGTCCTCAAGTGTCTAATTCTCATTAATTCCTTATTTCTTACGACGAATCTCTTCTTCAGTTTTCGTTTTTTGATAGAGAAGTTGCAATTGGTATGCATAGCTTTGTCGGCTGCAAAAAGCACAGTTCTTTTGGTTATATTTATCTGGAAAAAGGGAGAGCAGATTTTGTTTGAAAAGCCAAGGGGATAGACGTTTGAAGGAGGAAAGTAGAAGATAAGGGAGAGTGGTTGTTGCAGTGACAGGCAATAGAAGACTATGATCCAAACATTTGGATGGGAGGTACAATAATAATAATAATAATAATTATTATTATTATTATTATTATTATTATTATTAGTGAAGATTTGGCGGCTACACGTGGATGTCTTTTCTTCCCATGTTTGAGCTCAGTCCCAAGTTGAATTCCTATTTGGGTCCATTATGGTCTATATATATGGATTTTTCGTCCTTAATAATTTATTTTTAATATTTAATTATTTTTTATCTCATTTTGAATTTTATTTACCTATCTATTTCATTTTTTGAAATTATTTACTTATCTATCTCATTTTTGAAAATCGTGGTTTCAAATAGAGATTTCTCAAAGGAAGTGATTTGAAACATATATTTCTTTTGAAATCTTGCTTCCTAACAGAGATTTCATACGTTTTCAAAAGAAATCTCTGTTTTAAATAACGTTTTCTTTCCTTGAAATCTCTATTTGAAACTACAATTTTTAAAAGTAGATTAGATAGGTAAATAAGGTTTGGAGTAAATGAGTAATAAAGTATCGAAAATGGATTATTGAGGGCAAAAAATCTCTATATATGCAATATCTCTCAAATCTTCTCTAAAGTCCCACAAAAAAAAGGTCTCGACAAAAGTTGCCCCCCCCCCCCCCCCTCCCTTTTTTTTAGTAATAAGAGAATTATAATGATGATGGAAAGATATAGAGTTCATACGAGCGTGGCTTATAGGCTTTACAAGATAATAATACTAACTAAAACTATAAAATCAGTCAGCAGCTCCATGAGTATCTAATGTCATTCTATCAAATTTGAAGTACTTCTGATCTAACTCACCAACGAAGTCTATTTTCGTTTGGGGGTGCATGGAGTCGGAAGACAGTTTGGCGGTGGAGAGAGTCATATCTGAAGAAGACTGTGGTTGCGTGGCATGCATGATAAAAGCCCCGGAGGTGATTTAGACGCGACTCTTATGTTGAATCAAAATTTTAAGAGGGTGTTTGTGATTAATTTTGAAATGATCAATTGTCTTAAATTAGTTTAAAACATGTTGGTTGGTGTTTGATAACCATTATAACGTATTTGCATCACCTTCTAAGAATAAAAAAGAAGGTGTTTGGAATTGATTTTGGAATGGTCAAACCTGATTTAATCTAGATTAAGAGGGTGTTTGAGATTGATTATGGGATGGTCAAACCTGATTAATCTAGATTAAATCAGGTATGTGGACGTTTGGTAAAAGAGATTAAGAGATTTAATCCATCTTCAGAAACTAAAAACTGATTTAATCTATAATCTTCAAAAGTGAGGATTATGAAATAATCACTTCTTTCATAATCACGTTTGACTTTCTAATTTACCATCTTATCATCATATTTTTTGCAAAAAGACCTCTCATACCCCTTAATTAATTATTTTGGATAGTTTTTGGAGCTTATCTCTTCTCCTATTGCTAAACCTTTCGCTTACAACTAGATAATCTTTTTTTTTGCTTAAGATAAACTTTATTTGTAATTTGGGGATGTTATCGTACTATAAGCAATAACATGAGATTGTTTGTGTTTTTAATTTAAAATAAAAAGTAACAACTTCCGTCGGTACGTGAAAATAATTATTTTAATAATTTATTTGGGTTATAGTTATTTATGAATAAAAGTTATGTTAACGTTGCTTGGAGATTAGAATATGTTTATTGAGTGTCCTCTATGGTCATTTTGTCATAGTTAAACTGATTTAAGCACTTTTATTCAAATACTTTTTATATATTTAATCTAGTTTTTACAACTACTTTTGCCGAACAGCAAACTGATTCTGATTAAATCAGATTTTGAAAACTGATTAAGATTTAAGCTGAATCTGCTTTTTTAATCAATTACAAACGGACTCTAAATTAAATCATGTTTGTGGAGGTGCGGCAAAATAGATTAAGAGATTTAATTTGTTTTAAAAAGTTCAAAACTGATTAAATCCATAATTTTAGACAGTGAGGATTATGAAATAATCATTTTTCTCATAATCACGTTTGATTTTTTAATTTACCATAGTATCCTCATATTTCTCGCAAAAGATCCCATACCTTTTAACTAATTTACGAAAACTATTGTACTAAGTACTGATGTTAGATCGTGAGTGTTTTTCATTTAAAATAAAAACAATTTTTGTAGGAGGATGAAACTAACTTTCTTATAATTTATTTGTGTAGTATAATTACTTACAAATAAAAGTTATCTTAAGATCACCTTTTTAAATGAATATTAGAAATTTATATATTAAGTGTACTATGTGGTCATTTTGTTTTCGTGGAACTGATTATCCAAATCCTTTAATAACTTTAAGCTAATTTATTGTCAAATTGTAAAATTGTTCTGCTTAAAGTAGATTAAATTTGATTTTGAAAACTGATTAAGATTTAAGCTAAATTATATTTTTTAGAATCAATCCCAAACGGGCTCAAAGAAGTTTAAAACCATAATAAAAAAAAAAAAATGTGGTTCATAGGTTTGAAATTTTTTTTAGGAAAAGAAGAGTAACAAATTGTCTTCTTATTCTTTAAAAAAAAGACATTTAATACTATTTCTAGCAGTGAAAGTGACTCTACCGTAAGCACTGTATTATAAGAACTTTATGAGATAAGAGTTCACAAAAAGGATCTACCGTATTACACATCCTTTCAGATTTAATTGTCACTACGATGGAAACAAGTTATTTGTCATTAAAGTTAAAATTTTGTTGCTAACTATAATCTTATCGAAAATTATTTATGCAGTGGGACATAATGATATAGAAGGGTCTTCACCTTCTTCAAAATGACAATATATAATTTGTTCAATTTTATAATGTCGTTTTACCAAAAAAAAAAAGTTATGTAAAATGTTTCACGTGTTGAACAATATTAGGATTTATGTCCTTAAAACACCTTCTTGATTTGTCATAGCAAATTGTTAGCCAAGCACCTTTTTTTACGGTGTTTCTGCAATTTTTGTCCATTAATAATGCCCAATACACTAAAATTAAGGCATGTACATCTATCAAAGATTAACGAGAAGAAGTACAGAACAGTACTACACCGGTAAGTTGATTACATTTTAGGGAAACTTAAACCCAAAAAAAAGGAGAAAAGGGGTAGAGAAGTTGCAAGTTATGGGCTACAAAAGCACATTTGTTTTGGTTATATTATCTGGAAAAAAGGTTAGCAGATTGTTTGGAAGGCCAAGGCTAGAGATATTTGGAGGAGGAAAGTAGAAGACAATGGAAAGTGGTTGTTGCCTCCAAAAATTTGGATGGGAGGTACAATTTATTTATTTATTTATTTATTATTAAAAGTGAAGACTGCAAGTGGATGTCTTTTGTTTCCATGTTTGAGCTCAGTCCCAAGTTGAATTCCTAGTTGGGTCCATTTGTGATTTTGTGCAATCCTTCAAGTCTTCCCTAAAGATCCACACAAAAGGGTCTTGCCTAAAGTTGCCCTTTTTTGTTGAACTAATTCTAATCTAACCGGGGGATGGGAATGGCAATCATAAGGCTAACAGAGACTATGTGACTGCATTTGACACGCGCAATATAAGTTCTGGAGGTAATTTAGACTTAAGACACAGTACTACTTCATGTTGAATCAATAATGAACTTTCAAACCATAAACAAAAAAAATGCGGTTCTTAGGTTTGAACATTTTTGGGAAAAGAAATGTAACGAGTTAAATACTACTATTTCGAGTAATAAAAGTGACTCTTTGATGTAGTAATATTTTATAAGAACTTCACGATATAAGACTTTACAAAAAGGATGTAATGCACATCCTTTCAGATTTAGTTGTCACTATGATAAAAACAAGTTATTGTCATTAAGTTAAAACTTTGTTGCTAACCACAATCTTATTGACAATCATTTACGGAGGGACATGATAATACAGACTGGTCTTCACCTTCTTCAAAACGACGATGCATAGTTTGCTTAAATTTAAAATGTCGTTATACCAAAAAAAAAATAAAAAAAATTAGGATCTATGTCCCCAAAACCCCTTCTTGATCATTTTGTCATAGCAACTTGTTAACCAAGCACTTGTCCCTACGTTTACGCAATTTTTACCAAACAGTAGCTCTAACTACTCTAAAATTAAGTTTCTTCTCAAGCTATCACAATATGACTATCAAAAAGAAGACAGAACAACATTACTCCCGTAACGGTGGAACTTTGGGTTGGGTTGAGTTAAGAAAACTCATGCACTTTTAAACCCAACAAGCTTTAACCAAAAAAGAAATTGAATTGATAGGGTTGGGTTGGACTGGCAGGTATATTTGAGTTTCAATGGTTGATTACAACCAAGCAAGAATTTTTTTGAACTGATTGGGTTTATTAGACCCATAAAATCAAACCCAGGCTGCAGCCTATGCTCCACCGGTAGATTTGGCCAGGGTTCTGCACAGTGAAAAAAATTTCTAGTCCAACTGGGTCATGAGCTCGAAACTTGATCAATTACCTTTTCTCAGTCAATTTTCAACTAAGATGATAGATTAATGCATAACTGAATCCAACCAGGAGGCAGTGACTTCTTCGGCACAGGTTCTTCCAGGGATAAAAACCACTGATACATCCATGAGCAACAAAGGGACGTTAACACAAATTCCCCGCCCATTACTTGCTAATCGCATCTAGACGGAAAGACCTCTGCAAAAAGGAGGAAAAAGGCACCATAGCAGATCCTAGATACCTCCCTGGGTGGAGATACAATCTAGGTGACACTACAAAGACGATCTAGGAACCATACATAGTCTATGGAAAAAGTGAACAGGAACGGTTTCACGTTATCCAAAGAATGTACACACAGAAAAAACATTTGTAGTAATGAACAGGCAATCGTGCTGAGAGCATTGTATGATACGATGGCCAAACAGACAAACCCCGAGTATACATATAAGGTCACGCAGCATTGCCAGCCAATGATTGACATTGTACGAGACAATGGCCAAACTGACAACCCCCAAGGACAAATGTAGGAAGGTAAATAGATGAGCGCACCAAAATAAGGCTACTTTATGATCATTCCTTTCTTTCTTTCCATTTTCCAAAGATTACTGGGACAATCTCAAATAGTGGATCCATATGGAGGGAAAATATGTAAATATTAGTGGAAAGAACCATCTCAATATATGCAGAATGAAAAGGCATGCATACCTCATGCATGCAACTTCTCTTGACTATATTTACAGCATCCAGAGAAAGGGAGAAAAAAGCCTCCAAATGCTGAACAATGACTAGTATCTCCCATCTTTTAGGAAATGCAACCATTGCCAAGAAATGGGTTGGGGCGTATCACCGTGTTTTGACTACCCCTGCCGACCAATTTTTCCAATCCAACTTCCCAATCGATCTCAAACTTACCATTTCTTTGAAGTCAAAAACCCTTTTCCGATAAATATTCCCAGGTTTGCTCAACTCTACTTCCTCTATACGTTCTTCTTTCACATCTTCAGTTAGCTTGACAGGTTCAGGAGCACTTTGCTCTTGTGATGATGTCTCACTAATGATATTCCCAAGCATCTCAACCACCTCACTCATTTTAGGGCGGGATTTGGGTTGCTTCATCAGACACTTGTTGGCTAATGATGCAAGTTTCTGGGCTGACTTGATGCAGTACTGCCCTTCGAGCCTTGGATCTACAATAAGGTGGAATTTCTTCGAATCTGACACATTAGGTTTTACCCATTCCAAGAGCTTCTGCTCACTTCGCGGCAAATTTCTTTCTACTGCTCGTCTTCCTGTGATTAGCTCGTAAAGAACTACCCCGAAGCTCCAGACATCACTTTTAGCGGTCAGCCGACCAGTATGAACATATTCCGGGGCTGCATAACCAACTGTGCCAACAACCTTGAAAAATGTCCCGATAAATATAAGAAGGCTTAGAAAAAATAAAAAACTACTAATCGAAGAAGTCATTATATATACTTTATATTTGTATCCAACATGCAGGCAAAAGCCAAATTCCATGGTTCACTGTTTTCAGCTTCAAACATTATTTTAAAAGAATTGTTTCGTCAGATATGCCATTCATCTAGTCCGCGATAAATGCAATAAAGGGGCACACGAAAACCATAGGATTTTTTGTACATCTCAGATCCATAAACCGAGTGTCGAACTTGATAGAGAATTCTAATTGTATCATTCACATCATCTTTCATATACCACCAATACTGGTACAGTGTATACCTTGACACCCTGGGTTCTGCAAGCCTGTAGATTCTGAGCCTAAACAGACAACTCCCACATCCACACCCACACCCACACAAGATATAGGCTGTTGTGTGCATGTGGGTGTGTGTGGTGCGCGCGCTAGAGAGAGAGAGAGAGAGAGAGCATACCGCTGTTGAAACATGACCCAGTCCAGAAACTGGACCTTGCCTAGCCAGTCCAAAGTCCGAGAGCTTTGCATTGAAGTCCTCATCAAGAAGAATGTTTGAAGTTTTAAAATCTCGGAATATAAGCTGCACCAAGATCAAGACACAAAATTAGGTGAAAATTGCATAATAGAATTCATATTTGAGAAGCCGACCTTATTCTCACATAATACATGCTACACGCTGAAAAGTAAAGAAAGTGACAACACATTGACAGCAGTCAAACATTTCAATACAATTAAGCATAATCTGATTCTAAGTTTTCAAGTACCTAATCTATAGTTCTAACTTGAAATAATTCAAACCACCAAAGTGTTGGACCTCTTTTGGCAAAGCTAAATCAAGAGCTTGACCAAGTTAAAGCGTATCTGCTGGAACTTTTTCCAGCGCTAATAAACAAATGATTGGCTTTGAAAATTTCATTAGCAAGAAAAGCCATCACTAAAATAAACTGGCAGCCTAGGTTTTCTTTGTGACATCTGATTTCATTTAGTAATAGCAGACTCGGAACTTAAATTACAAGTTTCACTTTCTTACAGAAGTAGCTCTCTGAATGTCTCAACTAACCGTCGTTGGGGGGACCGACAGAGGTTATAGAGACCTTTGGAAGGTCTATACTAGGTCATACCACAATGGATCATCTTCAGTAAGTGAGTTTTAACAGCTTTGATTTGTTTGTGCTTTTGAATCCAGTTCACCACTAAATGTTACTTTCTTTGGTTTTTACTTGGTGGCTGCTTTCTTGAACGACGCTGTCAAAACTGAAAATGCATAACAAGAGTTTGTTTGGGTGCAGTGCTGGTTCAGTCATGTCAACAGCTTGAGCTCATATTGTAATTGTTTTAGGTCGGGACTACCTTGTTTGTACATGTGATCCAAGTTTTGCGTGTGGGAAAGTGTCCCACTGTACTCTCAAGGGATGCTCAATTAACAGATTGCACATTGCTCCTCTTTAGTGAGAGGCCAAACTACTGAAGAAGATATATTATGGGCAAATTTCAAGACTCAGACAAGATGTGGTTCAATTTAATGCAGTAGAACGTACTTGAAGTACCTGAAATTCCATCTCTTCATGCAGGTATGCCAAGCCACGAGCTGCATCTTGAGCAATTTTTAGTCGTGTAATCCACAAGAGCGGAGATTGTACCCTGACCAATAAATGGTCCTCCAGGCTTTTATTAAGCATTAGCTCATACACTAAAAGTCGTTGAATCCCTCTTTCATCATCTTCTGCACAATATCCAACCAACTTGACAAGATTTGGGTGCTTGACTACACCCAAGAAATTGACTTCATTAATCCACTCCTTGTGCCCCTGAGTACTAGAATGCAAAATCATGAAACGAATTAGATAGCCAATTTATATTATCCCGCGTGATAAATCATCTATGTTCGTTTATGATGCCAAGCCACGTAACTGCATCATAAACGAACTGATTTATGATGCAGTTACGTGTGATTATACTTCACATGGAATGTAATTGGCTAAATAAACAACTTACACTCGTATGGTAACATTTGATGATCCCAAAACATAATTATTAATATGTAATCAATGAGGTTCAAAATGTGTTACTAACAAGTATCTAAATTTTATCACCCACCCGAAATATATATCTTACTTTAATTGCATAAAGGGTAATACCTGCAAGGATTTACTATCCTTCTGTACTGAACTACTAGCTTCATACTCACCCGTTTCAATATGTTTTGTCCCCTTAGACCTTCGGGAACTCATAGAATAAAACTTGAAATTGTGAACATCGTTGTTTGACTCATCAAACTATATACTTGTTATTTTTCATCGTAATTTGAGTTCAACTCAAGGTTTAGATGCTCATATCCTAGAAATGTGCAAAAATAAGAAACTGAGGGCGTACTACCTTCATTTCACCGCTTAAAGCAAAAATAGCACACATAATATAACTAACGATTGATACCACTTGAATTACTCCAAATCAACTTAATGCGAACAAATGTTGTCCTTCACTCTGATTATGATCTTCTAACAAACCACACAGATTGACATCTGGAATCCGTTGCACTTCAATCGTTTGACATGAACAGTTGATAATAAACCGTTAATACCACTTCTAATTACACCATATCCACTTGATATGAACTAATGCTGTCCTGCACTTCTGATTAAGATCTCAAAACAACGCAAACGCACACACATTCACAGGCAAATATGCATAATTGGGGCAAAAAGGCCATGCCTGGAATCCGTTGCGATTCAACTGTTTGATAGCAACATCCACCTTAAAATCCGGACATCCATCGCCGTCCGAAACACTAAGGACACCCCGATACACGCACCCGAACCCTCCCTCGCCGATCACGAGCGCCCTATTGAACCCCCTGGTCGCCGATTTGAGATCGGCGAACGAGAAGACCCGCAGATCGTTGGCCCTGCGCTGACTCAGGAACTCGTAGAACCCGAACGAATCGGTGAAGTCCCCGGACTCCGAGTCAAACTCGGACCGGCGAGTCGCCGTGCTGGACGCCACGCTCAGCGAGCGCGCCCACGACACCTTGGACGACCTCGAAACGACGACGTCGTTGGCCTCCTCGTCGTCTCTGATATCCCCGTTCGCAAAGTGGAAGCACTTCATTTCTCAACCGCTGAAATGGGTCATGAATTTTTGAGAGAAAGGGTCAAAGAGAGCGAGAGAGCGGCAGAACTAGTGGAAATTGGAACAAAATTTGCCTAGTCTGGTCGGCGCTGCTACTAATTTAATATTGTGCATAGAATATGCATGGGATAATTTTGGGCAAAGAAAGGGAGAGCAGGTTTTGTTTGGTCGTATACATTGTCTTGTTGCTGCCTGCACACACACACACACACACACACAGAGCGAGCAGGTTTTCTAGAGAGAGAGGGGGAAAGAGTCACAGGAAATACTAGCAACGGTCAGAAGAGTACTTAAATGCTAAATGGGCAGGAGCAACATTATTCAGGCGGGAGTGGGGACTGTCTTCTTTCTTCTTCTTGAAGGTCTCAAACGTGATTCAAACGTGCAAACGTGATTCGGACGTCTTAGACAGTGAACCGTTGCAATTGCAAAACAGTATCACACGTATAGTGTTCGTTGTGCATAACATTTTTATCGTAACGCTGCTCTCTAGGTGAGGCGCTCACACATCGAGTTTGTGACAAAGATTCTTGTCAATGACTTGTGTTGTGACAATTAATAAGAAGGTAACAAACGTATTTGTATTTGTTATAGACAAGTTTAGTCTGTTTTGTAATTTCTATCTGAATAAATTTTCATTGCAAATTTATAATTTTAATAAAATAAAAAGTGACTGTACTTCTCATTCATCATTGTCTACAGCTGGATTATTAATAAGAAAAGTAGAACCTTGAGAAGCAAAGAAGTAGAGCATGAGGGGGAAGACATCATCTAGAAGGCAGAAAAATTCGAAGGAGTCAAAGGCGAGGGGCGGAAACGGCTTATCGTCAATATGTGTCTGTGCCCACGCATTGTATTTTGTATAGAATAGCCGACTTCGCGACGTAAGCTTCGAGTCTTTGACTATTGTAGGGAACGAGCAAGAGTTGCCAAAAATTCTAATATCAAGACATCATCTGCATTTCTGTCTGCACATAAAGTGAAGATGATTTTGGCAACTTTACGCCTAGAAAATTAACAGAAGAAGAGTAATACAGTGGAAAACCAAAACAAAGTAAAACTGAAAAATAAAAATGGTTAACACCATGCATGAAGCTAACATTTTATATGGGTGCAGCCGCGTTTCTGTGATTGGGTCATGCCGTCTCTGCATGACCTTTTGTACCTTCGAACTCATATA
The DNA here is from genome assembly GCA_033070095.1 of Escallonia herrerae. Taxonomy (NCBI): domain Eukaryota; kingdom Viridiplantae; phylum Streptophyta; class Magnoliopsida; order Escalloniales; family Escalloniaceae; genus Escallonia; species Escallonia herrerae. The sequence continues at coordinate 258,081 of JAVXUP010000824.1, forward strand.
ACTGTTTTCCAACCACCCTAAATTTTGTGTTGCGCCAGGTTCATGATTTCATGCTTTCTTACATTCATGTGGTTGTGATTGTGTGTGTTGCTTGCATGTATATTTTGTTAAAGTATGATTTACTTTATAGTAATATATAGCCTCAAAAAAAAATAAAAAATACTTGCTCTAGCTTAACGAACTTAATTATTGACTAATGAGTCCTACGTTTGTCCTTCATGTTTGGTACGTGGTGGTTGTTTGATTGGCATGGAAACTCTCTCTCTCTCTCTCTCTCTCTCTCTCTCTCCCTCCCCTTTTGAATGCAAAATCATAAGAAAATTGCTAGTATTTCTTTTGAAAATTACATTATATGAGAGTTGTGGATCGATCTACAGGATCTTTAAGATGGACAATTGATCGCCGTGACTCATGAAAATTTTAGCTTTTTACTTTTATATGTGATATTTTTTTTAAACATCACCTTAATTCTTTGTGCTAGTTGACGCGACGCAATTCCTATATAGTTGAATAATAAAAAATAATATCTAAAGCCATTGATATCGACAATACTAACGCGATAACATTTTTAAAGCCAGTTAGATATACAATATTAACGCTCAAGATTATAAGTAGTGTGCCTTGTCTTTTAAGGTAGCCTTGCCCTCTCACCGCATGAGCACCTCCAGAACGTCTAGATTGCTTCTTTTCTTTTTCTTTTTTTTTATATATTTCTTTTGACGAGCTTTTGTAGACAAGTAAATTCTAAATCATGGGAGGGGCACGGGCCTGACTTTCTAACTTGCTCTGTTTAACTGAAATCGATATGGTCAGGCGTATATATTTTTCTTTTTTTCTTCTCTTTTTTGTCGAAATTAGGCCTTCTGAGCCCGTTCATTTGTTTTGGCACAGAAACCTATAAATGGGAGAAAAGCAAAGTTGAATGTAGGGAACCCACGAAAAAGATTAGCGGATAACAATTTCTTGATTTTGTTTAGAAAATTTTACTTCTTTCTTAACAGTTTGCCATATTTATCACCCTACACTTAATTTTTTTTTTTAATAAGTAGAGGTGCTAGTGTAAAAGAAACTCTGGCCTATCTTACGCTTGTTTGTGCATGACAAACTCTTGACCATGACGAGAAGGGAAGAAGGCTATTATTCATCTTTACGTGTTTGACTGACGTAAGTATTTTATGTCAAAAGCGACTTTAAATATAACTATTTACTGCAAATACCTCAACTTCAATTCTCACGTAACCTATTATTTTGATGTGTTGGGTCCTTGCGCCATACCCAAATTCAGCCGAGACGAACAGTTCAAGCTTGATTCATCAAGTTATCAAGCTCTAAATAAACCCAAGAAAGTTTCACTCACAGTTCTTGCAAAGCTGTTAGGCAGAGAGTCCCGGAGCACAACTTCGCGTCTCTCGCCATCTCCGGCAACACACTCAAGATTCTCCATTAATTTCCATCAGTTCTATTCAATGCACCTTTCTTTCCTTCTGAGTTGTCTAATCCATCCATTCTTTTCTTTTACCCGCCCAATTACTGGTCAAAGTCATATAGCCAACATCTTCTCATTAACCTTTACTGCTGAACACCCAGATCTTTAACCTGCTTCACTTACCAAAACTAAACCGACAATCGATACCCCATTATCTCCTCCATCTTCGTCTGATCCACCAACCCTTCACTCCTTTCCTTCACCTGATCCACCTGAAATACCCTTTCCCCACGTCCACTTACCTTACCACTGCAGCATCATTCTTCCTGTAAATAAAACCCTAGTTATGGATGCTGGGGTTTCCATAACCAAACTTCTATTTAGCACAATCTAAGACGAAAAAATTTCGGTGCATCCAGACTCCAACAACTCATCAACCGCCACTGGCACCTATGTGGGGATGTATGGGTAGAAAAATTACCTAACATTTTCCTATTTCACTTTGACTTAGCAGTCGAGGCAGAGTTAGTCTTGTATAATGGCCCCTCGAACTTTAAGGGTAACATCCTACTCCTTCAAGCATGGACTAACCATGGGATTTATGCCCATGTGACTTTCTCAACTGTAGATTTATGGGTACGAGTGATGCATATCCCCAGCGATTGCTATTCGACGACATTGGCAGAACAAATTAGAAGTGTCATTGGGTAAGTGTTGCGTGTTAGAAAAAGTATAACTTCGTGTATACTTGTGCAGAAAACAAGGAAGTACGAAAATACTGAAATGTAGTTTACTAAACAGAACAAACAGTATTAACGATTAAAATTAACTCACAGCAAAATCAGATAAACAACAATGGAGAACCGAGGCGTGAATTTGATTCACTGTCCTTAAGACTTTATTCGTCTCGCAACGGTGCTAACGGTCTCCTGACGAAAAGCCTCCCAAGATACAACGGTAGTACGTCTGGAAATAGGAGCACTCCAAATTTGCAGACCCGGCGAACCAAAACTATGGCACAGAACTCTTTCGGACACAGGAACGAGACAGCAGAAATATTGCAGAAGAATTATTTCGGGATAAAGTGGTTAAGTTCTTCAACTTCTGAAAAACTGACTCGTTTTTATACACAGAGTATTCACTGGGGGGTGCAACTCTTCACAGAAAAACTGTTAAGCTGGAAAGGTCACAACTTTCCTGAAAAGAAAATAAATAAATAAACTTTATTTATTTAAAATATTTGTCCCAAAAAGATTAAAGCCTGATGGACCCAAGCCCAAGCCACGGCCACGGACCGGGACGGGCGGCGCGCGCGTGTGGTGGACCTTAGGTCAACCTAGGTCCTCCCTCCTTACAAAACATGGGTACCCCCAAGGGGCCCAACCCTTAGCTCAAGGCTAAACCTTATTAGGAGATAACTTGGCTTTATCTCTTCAATGTGAGATACTCTTTTTCCTTCAAGGTGAACCATCAACTTAACTTCAATTTTCTCATTCATCTCTCATTCGTTTTAAACATGTGAATATACCATGATCATCTATTCCAATAGAGGAACATGAATCAATTTGTTCTTAACCAAAATATGGTTTGGAACCAATTTAAAAATTGAGTCAAAGTTGCTTCTCCACAATGGGTTTAAAACCCTAATGCCAACAATCCCCCACATGAATAGAAAATTGACTGGACACTATACGCAAAGAAACACAGACACAAGAAAGAGTTCTTTAGAACGACACTGCATCGGGATAGGTAGCCGATGGCTTTGAACCTTCCCTAGTGAGAACTATCGGATTTACTGGTTAACCAGTGAACGTGATGTCTTGAACTGTTCAACCTTTAGTGTAAACCAAGACAATATAACTTCACACAGTATCGCTCAAACATTGTTTTGAGGTTCTCATTGTTGTATTCATTTTGGCCCTGAACAGCTCCTGGTTTTCATGAGTACTCTCTGAGAATTTAGCCTTACAATTCTCATAGAAGCGGCCCACTTCTTACTCACATAGGTGACTTCTTATTAAGAGGTTCCTACTGCACCCCCACTTGGATTTCCAAGATATAAGAGTCCTTAAAAGCATAGCTTAACCTAACCTTTTGTAGGTTCCACTGTCTTCTCATCATATGAATGGATATGAGGTTTTTTAACCCCCCACAGTGCTCCATCTGAATCACATTTACATAATTCAGTTTTCCCTTTGAACCTAGATCTTGGGATCTCCAGTCAGCTAGGTAGGGTTTCCATTATGGTAACTCTTTAGTTCATAGGCTTAAGACCCATTCCCCTCGATGACGTATTTACTTTCTCTCTAGTTAAAGCTTTTGTTAACGGATCCGCAAAATTATCCTTTGACTTCACGTAGTCAATAGAGATAATTCCACTAGAAAGTAATTCTTTAACGGTATTGTGTCTGCGACATATGTGTCTAGACTTACCGTTATACATACTGCTTTGTGCTCTTCCAATTGCAGATTGACTATCACAATGTATGCATATTGGTGGCACGGGTTTAGGCCAATTTGGAATATCCTCCAAGAAATTACGAAGCCACTCCGCTTCTTCTCCTGCTTTATCTAAAGCAATGAATTCAGATTCCATAGTGGATCTGGCAATACATGTCTGTTTAGAGGATTTCCAAGAAATAGCTGCTCCTCCTAATGTAAACACATATCCACTTGTGGACTTTGTTTCATTAGAATCTGATATCCAGTTGGCATCACTGTATCCTTCTAATACAGCTGGATATCTTGAATAATGCAGACCAAAGTTTAAGGTATATTTTAAGTACCTTAAAACTCTTACAATAGCTATCCAGTGATTCTTTCCCGGATTGCTAGTATATCTGCTCAACTTACTGACAGCATATGCTATATCGGGTCTTGTGCAATTCATGATATACATTAAACTACCAATTACACGCGAATACTCTAATTGAGATATTCCTTCACCAGTATTCTTTGTTAGATGTAAATTTACATCTAGGGGTGTCTTAACCGGACTATCATCGTAATTTTTAAATTTGTCAAGCACATTCTCAATATAGTGAGATTGTGACAAGACTAGTCCATTTGATGTTTTGGTAATTTTCATACCAAGTATAACATCAGCTACACCTATATCTTTCATCTCAAACTTACTGGTCAACATTTTCTTTGTAGCCTTAATGAACTCATTATTGCTCCCGATAATGAGCATGTCATCCACATAAAGGCAAACAATGACATATCCATTTTCCGTACCTTTAACATAGACACATTTATCACATTCGTTGATTCTAAAGCCATTTTCAATCATGACTTTATCAAACTTTTCATGCTATTGTTTCGGAGCCTGTTTTAGTCCATAAAGTGACTTGACAAGCTTGCACACCTTCCTCTTATGATTAGGAGCTACAAACCCCTCGGGTTGCTCTATATAGATCTCTTCATTTAGATTTCCATTTAGGAAGGCTGTTTTCACATCCATTTGGTGTATCTCAAGATTATTAATAGCTGCAATAGCTATCAATATTCGAATGGATGTTATTCTTGTAACTGGTGAATATGTATCAAAATAATCAAGCCCTTCCTTTTGTCTATATCCCTTGACAACCAATCGGGCCTTGTATTTTTCGATCGTTCCATCAGCTTTCATCTTTCTCTTGAAAATCTATTTACACCCTAATGGTTTATTTCCAGGAGGAAGATCCACCAGTTCCCACATATGATTTTGCATGATGGATTCAATTTCACTGTTAACAGCCTCTTTCCAATGAGGAGCTTCGGGACTCGACATTGCTTCACTGTAAGTACGAGGCTCATTTTCTAATAAATATGTTAGAAAATCAGGACCAAACGATGTAGACATTTTAGCTCTCTTGCTACGTCTTGGCTCATCTTCCTCTTGTGAGGGATCTTGGTCCATACTAGTTCTTTCTAAAGAATTCCATTCTTGTGCAACTTTATACGGAAACACATCTTCGAAGAAATGTGCATTCCTTGTCTCCATTATGGTGTTGACGAGTATGTCGTCAATTTTAGATTTATGCACTAAGAACCGATATGCCGAGCTATGGCTTGCATATCCAATGAAAATCCCATCAACCGTTTTAGGCCCTATTTTGACCATTTTAGGTGGTGGGATTGCTACCTTTGCTAGACACCCCCACACTTTAAGATATTTGAAGGAAGGAGGACGACCTTTCCATAGCTCATAAGGTGTCTTTTGTAGCTTCTTGTGAGGTACTTTATTAAGTATATGATTTGCAGTTAAGACCGCTTCCCCCCACAAGTTATCCGGCAGTCCAGAATTTATCAACAAAGCATTCATCATTTCCTTTAAAGTACGATTTTTCCGCTCAGCAATTCCATTTGACTGAGGCGCATATGGTGCCGTGGTCTCATGAATGATACCGTGATCGGCACAAAATTTTGTAAGAGGGAAAACATATTCTCCACCTCTATCACTTCTTAGTACTTTGACTTTCTTGCTAAGTTGATTTTCAACCTCAATTTTATATTGCATAAATGCTTCCAAGGCTTCATCCTTGCTTCTAAGCAAATATACATAACAAAATCTAGTACAATCATCAATAAAAGTAATAAAATACTTTTTTCCTCCTCTAGATTGTACCACCTTTAAGTCACATATGTCACTATGAATTAGACTTAAAGGTTCCGTATTTCTTTCAATTGACTTGAAAGACGTTCTTGCCATTTTAGCTTCAACCCCAAATTTCACATGCATTATGTGAGTCAAAATTCATTTTAGGCAAAAATCCAATTTTCACTAGCTTTTGTATGGAACCATAATTTACATGACCTAATCTACGATGCCATAAATTAGGAGATTCCAACAAGTAAGCAGAAGAAATATTTTTATTCATATCGGAATTCGGTACAGCTTTAGGCACGATGGTCATTACATTTAACTTAAACAGACCATCACATAAGTACCATTTTCCTACAAACATCCTACTTTTAGTGAGTACAAATTGATCACTCTCAAACACTAGCTTGAAACCATTCTTACTCAACAATGAGCCTGACACTAGATTCTTCCGAATGTCTGGCACATGAAGCACATTGTTAAGACTCAATTCCTTGCCGGATGTCATCTTTAAGACCACCTTGCCCATCCCTTGCACCTTTGAAGAGGAAGAGTTTCCCATGAACAGATTCTCATTGTTGGCGCTCTCATATGTAGTAAACATACTTCGTTCAGAGCACACATGTCGAGTAGCACCGGTGTCTACCCACCACTGTTTGGGATTTCCAACCAAGTTGACTTCGGATACCACCGCAGATAGATTCAAATCTGTCACGTCCTCGGTTATTTTGGTAACTTCCGTCACATTGGCTTGAGAATGCTTTCCTTTCTTTCCTTTGTTCTTGCGACTGTAGCAATCCTTAGCTCGATGACCTGGCTTGTCGCACACATAGCAATTCCCACTGAACTTCCTCTTTTTATCACCGCCCTTGGAATTTGAGCCGCTTACTCCACTTGGACCATCTGATTCGGAAATTTTCCTCCTCTTTGACGGAACTTACTCGACCACATTTGCCTTGGCTTCTTGATGATAATTACCGGCCTTTTTCATGGACTGGCAATTATCCTCCTCAATCCTCAATCTGACTATCAAGTCTTCAAGCTTCATTTCCTTGCGCTTATGCTTCAAATAGTTCTTGAAATCTTTCCAAGTAGGTGGCAATTTTTCAATTAACGCAGCCACTTGAAAAGATTCTCCAAGTACCATTCCTTCCGCATGAATATCATGCAAATTTAGCTGAAACTCTTGGACTTGACTAATCACAGTCTTGGAATCCACCATCTTGAAATCAAGGAATTTGCCGACTACAAATTTCTTTGAGCCGGCATCTTCCGTTTTGTATTTCCTCTCCAAGGATTCCCACAATGCTTTCGCATTGACCATTGGACTGTATACGTTATACAACGCATTGTCCAATCCATTCAGAATGTAGTTCTTGCACAAAAAATTTGAATGCTTCCAAGCATCCACGGCAGCCACTGTTTGCCGGTCAGGATTTTCACCAAGATCTGGTGCATCCTCTTGCAAAAACCTTGCCAAGTTCAAGGTGGTAAGATAGAACAACATTTTCTGTTGCCATCTCTTAAAATCTTTTCCGTTGAACTTTTCCGGTCTTTCACCAAGTCCAACGGAACCATGAGCAGGTGCAACGTAAGGTGACGCATACACAGTCCCACCGCTGGGATGAACCGGTCCACTTTCCGGAATGGTTTCGCTAATAGCCATTGTTATATCTATCAACAGAATATAACAACAATTAATAAACAGTCCAGTCTATCACAAAAGTATAAAACAGAGTCTAGAATCACTAAAATTAAATTCAGAATCTGAAAATAATTTTAGTATAGATTGACATAATCAAATATGAAAACGAATTTGAAAACACTGTTTTGAAAATACTGTTTCTACACATGCAACACAAAGTGCGCGGAATAAAGTCTTAAGATTGTTAGAAAAAGTATAACTTCGTGTATACTTGTGCAGAAAACAAGGAAGTACGAAAATACTGAAATGTAGTTTACTAAACAGAACAAACAATATTAACGATTAAAATTAACTCACAGCAAAATCAGATAAACAACAATGGAGAACTGAGGCGTGAATTTGATTCACTGTCCTTAAGACTTTATTCGTCTCCCAACGGTGCTAACGGTCTCCTGACGAAAAGCCTCCCAGGATACAACGGTAGTACATCTAGAAATAGGAGCACTCCAAATTTGCAGACCCGGCGAACCAAAACTATGGCACAGAACTCTTTCGGACACAGGAACGAGACAGCAGAAATATTGCAGAAGAATTATTTCGGGATAAAGTGGTTAAGTTCTTCAACTTCTGAAAAACTGACTCGTTTTTATACACAGAGTATTCACTGGGGGGTGCAACTTTTCACAGAAAAACTGTTAAGCTGGAAAGGTCACAACTTTTCGGAAAAGAAAATAAATAAATAAATAAACTTTATTTATTTAAAATATTTGTCCCAAAAAAGATTAAAGCTTGATGGACCAAGCCTAAGCCACGGACTGGAACGGGCGACGCGCGCGTGTGGTGGACCTTAGGTCAACCTAGGTCCTCCCTCCTTACAAAACATAGGTACCCCCAAGGGGCCCAACCCTTGGCTCAAGGCTAAGCCTTATAAGGAGATAACTTGGCTTTATCTCTTCAATGTGGGATACTCTTTTCCCTTCAAGGTGAACCACCAACTTTAACTTCAATTTTCTCATTCATCTCTCATTCGTTTTAAACATGTGAATATACCACGATCATCTATTCCAATAGAGGAACATGAATCAATTTGTTCTTAACCAAAATATGGTTTGGAACCAATTTAAAAATTGAGTCAAAGTTGCTTCTCTACAATGGGTTTAAAACCCCAATGCCAACATTGCGTACATACTGCTCTCTCTTCAGGGTACGCAACAAGGATTTCTTTCACATTCTCATTAGGATAAACGTCCCAGAACAGATACTGTCCGGTGTGTATCTCCACCTATTAAATGGAAATATTATTTGACTACCATTTCACTTTGAAAAACTCTTTCGAGGATGCTTCCGATGCGGATGTGGAGGCCATACGGTCGAAGATTGTTGGAAAGAAGAAGCAAACATAATGGAGGCTTTTCGTCATCAAATTAGCCAACTGCAGCAACGCCATCAATGTCCTCCTATGTTTGAATTAGGACAACCAATCTATACTGAGGTCATTCGCGCATCACGCAATTCTAATTTCAATTGAACATCACGCATTCGCACTATCCATACACCGACTGGACCTAAGTTACACTATGTTTTCACGTCCTTTTCTCCAGCAACATCAATTTCGTCATCGCCAAATTCTGACTAGAATTTTATGTATGACATATGGAGCGATGAAGATGCAGCCATCCCCACACCGGCAAACTCCGACAATGAAATGGAACTTGATCACCTGACTGCGGATATACTGTCCGTGGTCTCTAATGCAGATGACGAATTTGGCACAGATGAATATCAGGTAGAGTCAACTCACGAATCCACACCGCCGTCTCCCATGCGAGTCAACTCTCTTGACGTCACTTCCCTTACTGACGAAGTGTACCACAGTTGAAAACCCATTTTACTTCCTTTGATGACACATGGGCGGCCTCAACACAACACAAAAATATTCACTCGGCCAGACATCTCACACCGTGGCTCTTTTAGAACCAGGCTTCCTAAATTTGGTGACCAAGTTCAAGTCCACCTAGGCATCCTCCCACCTTGCAACACTCCAAAAAAAACTTTTAACATTAGTAGGTCTACCTCTGGCCCCAACCCACCAACAAAAAATAGTTCCTCCTCACTTCACCACATCACAACATTCTTGACAATCACCATCTTCACAAGAACCATGTTACATCATCTCTAACCTTTACTCGGCCACATCCCCTAACATTTCTCTGCCACCCGCCTTTCCCTCTCAATCCACAAATACAACTTCCTCCAGTAGACTATTACATCTCCAACCTCGCATGGAACAAACCAGCCCCACGACCCACTATCCAAGCCCAGCCCCTCCCTTATTCCCTCATAGGCCAGGTAAAGAACCCATGCTCACATAGGAACCCAACTTTGATACTACTACAGGGAACAAACCATTTAAACTAATGCAAGGGGCCATGTACTGCCGCACAAAACCACCGGCTTACCCTCCTTACCTCCACCCCTGCCTACTCACGCAATTCGACACCTTGATCCCTTCCTCAGCTATGGACTAGATGTAATAAAAAAAATCAACCCACTCTTATTACTCTTCTTACGTCCATGTTACATGAAATCTCTACCATATCCCTCATCAATCCCCCGACCCACGGTGGAGGAAAACACTTTTATGCACTGACATTTGATGAGGCATCCCCTGACTACACAGATCCTATGGACACTATTACTACAACAACCGTTAAAGACGAACCTGGACACTATCGCCATGGATATTGGTTCTTCTCCAGAACCAACTCCTCAAGTCTCTATGCTGTTCAATCTCGCAAGCTCTCCATCACTTCAGGACAGGGATACCAGTTCAGCTTCTTCAACATCCACAACATCATCTCTGAAAAAGGCTTATGGATGAAGAACCTGCTCCACCTGGTCACATTAAGAAAATCAGGATCATTGGCCTGGTCGCTATAATAACCCACCATCGCTCCCAGGTTCCACACTATCTCTTCTTACTTTTATAAGCGTAGACTCCATTATACTTTCATCCGGTTCATACTTCTGTCAAATTGCATTCCATGTCGCATACTCTTATACACAGTATTCATTTTACTTTTGCTATATCTCACGAAAGCATTTAACATACCACTTCACGCAACCAAAACGTAAACGTTTGCATCTCACTAAAATTGATACGTGTTGGTTCACTATTTTTCTTGCTTCCAAAGCAACAAACTTATGCTTCCTAGGAATTTTTTTACATAATAGACGTTTCTCTGTCACAATGCACACATGCTAGAACACTGCACTTTCCTTCATCTTGTTTTTCTATCCACTACTTGCTCTAATCTTTCTGTGAAGAGGAAACACATGCACTACTTACTGCATCTTTATAATTATAACTATTGTTCGCCCGCTTTAATTACAGTTAAGCGTTCTAAACTCTCGGTTGGTAGTTACACTTTACATGCTTTTCCTTACTCTCATTGCATGCATGCACGAATACGGTCTCCCCATCTACCCTATCCTCTCCTCTCTATTATTGCTAACCTTTTAGCTTTTCATCCATTAGTCAGATTAGCAGCTACTCAACCCATTCACCACACTAAAACGCGGATCATTTTCTCTCTAGTTTTTAGTGGCTAGCTATTATTAACACGAGCTGCCGTGCACACGCGATGCGTGTGCGAATCATTTACTGTATCAGTCAAAAAAGATTTATTTTAGACAATATTTCATCAAAGTTAAAAAAGTCGATATAACACCATAGAGCGCAAGCTAGTATATTTTAATTTGCATATTAAACCCAATCGCTTTCAAATAAATAACACAGAAGATTGTGTAAAGAAATATTTGGACTCTATTTCTTCTCCGCTACGTCATTTAATTGTTGTCCTGAAACTTCAGCCATAACCCTGCAAAATATAGGATACGCATCACAATGTTACAATCTGAGTCATTATATAAGTTTTAATTGTTGCCAAAAAAAACTTATTTTTTACCTGGTCAAAGAACGACATATCATTTTATATTCAGCAACATGCATCTTTTTTTTCTGCAAGTACTCATAGAAAAACTATAAAAAGCAGTGCGATAGTGACTTTAAATATAACTTTGAGTATGGTTAAAATTAAGTATCATGTATAAGTATTTATTATCACTTTTGAGTAAAATTAAATTTAAATTATAGAACCAAACCTAAAATTAATTAATATTGAAGTTGCATGGGTAAAATAAAATAAAAAACTACAATTAAATGTTAAAGATCGAAGATCCAAATAAAACCACAATACTGAAGTTGTATGGATCAAATAATAAGGATTATAAAAAATAACAACATTATTTAAAGATGCAAATAATATTACAATCATGTCGTACAAAAAACTTTGCATGTTGAACAACTAACTTTGCATGTGTACAAAAAACAGTTCACATTGGACAACCATGGAATCAACGTGGCAGTTGGGCTGTCAGCCTGTCACACACCGCTGACCGCCTTCAACACCCTCCGACGACGCCATATGGCAAAACCGGCGACAACGTTGACAACAATCTCCGGTGTCGTCGCTGGCATCTCCCGCAACCGACCACCCATCCCAAAAACTCCGAACAGCCACCAATCGGCCGTCACACAACCCACCATATTCGGCCGTCAGGTAACCCACCGTAACCGGCGATCACCTATGCTGACGACCACCACACTGCCGACATCACCCATTTCCCTGCAACCGACCACCATCGCGGCTGATCTACCACAACCCAGCACCGCCGTAAACTTTGAACAGCCTCTCGACAGCATCGCCCGCCATTCCTTCCCTCAACGCCGCCAGATCCTTGCTGTTGAGTCAATGGATCGCAACCACTACTCTTCTCCGAACGCCGCAGACCATCCACTCCGTCTTCTCCGAACGCCGGAATAGCCACCCCCAGATCCACGGCTAGTCGTGCTAACACTGCCACCACCAGATCCACGGCTAGTCGTGGATCACTGGCCAATCCCACACCAACGATCAACCGCCGTCACTAAGAGACCACTGTTCCAACCCGCCACCACATATTTTCAGCCCAACAACGACCATCACCGGCCAAACCCTCACCAATTGACATGAAATGACGCCATCGATCAATCATCGTCGCTACTGTGACCACAGATTTTTAGTCCAACATAACCGGCCACCACCACCAACGCCGCCGGCCACCAAGAACACCGCAGCCAAAAGCCACCAGATCTGTCGCCGATGGGCCACCACACTCCCGCCGAGAGGCACCATACCCACACCACAAACTCCGGCTGATTGGTGGCCGGCAAAATCACACCTTTTGGAAGAGTAAAGTTGAAAAATGAACGGGCTTGCGAGGAGGAAAAGCATGAAAAAGTCCAAAAATTATCTTTAGCCAAAGATTGGGTGAAAAAAAAATACCTTTAATTCTAGATGGATGTTGACAGTTGGGAGATTGGTTTTCTGCAGAGAGGTGAAATGAGAAGGAGAAAGGCGAAAAATAAATAAATGCGTGGAAAAGAAATGCACATACATTGCCAAATACAGCTTACCATTGAAATGAAAAAGAAAAAAAAAATTCCAGACCTGTAATATAATTTCTGCAGGTTGGAACTTCTCAATGGAGATGATGGAGATACAAAAAATTGCAGTTACGTAATCTGAGGAAGTGGGAGAGTTTTTAGGTAACTGAAGATATGGTGAGTGTGAAATAACTAATTTACCTTTTTCTCCTCAAAATAGACACTTGTCAGCACCTTATTCACTTTCAGTGTAACACCAAAAGAATAGGACACCAAAAAATATCTTCTTATTATAAGTAATATAGATGAGTATGAATAAAGTTAAGTATAGGTTAACTATAACTTTGAGAACCACAAAATTAACTTCTAATATATCTTTTAGTATGGTTAAAATTGAATATCATGTATAAGTATTTAAATTATAGAATCAAACCTAAAATTAATTAATGTTGAAGTTGCATGGGTAAAAAAAAACTACAATTAAATATTAAAAATTGAAGATTCAAATAAAACCACAATATTGAAATTGAATCATATATGAGTCAAATAATAGGTACTACAAAAAAAACAACATAATTTAAAATTGAATATCATGCATAAGTATTTAAATTATAGAATCAAACCTAAAATTAATTAATGTTGAAGTTGCATGGGTAAAAAAAAACTACAATTAAATATTAAAAATTGAAGATTCAAATAAATCCACAATATAAAGTTGTATCATATATGAGTCAAATAATAGGTACTACAAAAAAAAACATAATTTAAAGATGCAAATGATATTACAATCATCTTGTTATTTAAAGTGCAAATAATATTACAATCATGTACAAAAAACTTTGCATGTTGTACAAATAACTCTGCATGTTGTACAAATGCAGTTCACATTGGGCTGCTGTCACACACCGCCGACCGCCGTCAACACCTCCGGCGACACCATCTGGCACCTCCAGCGACAACGTCGACAACAATCTCCGGTGGCGTCGCCGGCATCGCACGCAACCGCCCACCCATCCCAAAATCTCTGAACAGCCACCATTCGGCCGTCGCGCAACACACCGTAACCGGCGACCAACTACGCCGATGACCGAGAACCGCCGGCGACCGAACACCAGCGATGCCGATCTACCACGGCCGAGCACCGCCGTAAACTTTGAACAGCCACCACACGGCCGATCTTCCAAGACCCAGCACCGCCTTACCCATGTTCCCTGCAACCGACCGCCACACCGCCGACATCGCTGTAACTAACGACCACCGCGGCCGATCTAACACCACCGCGCAGCCACCACGACGACCGAACTACCATGAGTCCATGACCCAGCACCGCATCACCCATTTTCCCTGCACCCGACCACCACAGCGCCGACATCGGACGACCACACCGGCCGGCAATCGACAATAAATTGGAGGCAGTACAGCAGCAATCGACGACGAATTGGTCACTGCAATCCAACTTCCCAACAAACATTTCCAACAACAACGCCGGCCGATTAGTGGCAGGCAAAGAGAAATACGAATTGGGAAAAAAGAAGTACCTTTGATAATTGGAGCCGATGGAAGTGGAATTTGGCAGTTGTCTCTGTTGTCTGCAGACTGATTTGTTCAGAGGAAATGCAAAGAACTGAAATGAGAAGGGCTGAATGGAAAAAGAAATGCAGAACATAATAATACAGCTGACCACTTAATTGAAAAAGAATACAGCTTACCACTTAATTGAAAAAGAAAATGCAGAACTTTGAAAAAAAATTTCTCTACAGGTTGGAGCTTCTCAATGGAGATGCAGAAAATTGCAGTTACGTAGTGGGAGAGTTTTTAGGTAACTGAAGATATCGTGAGTGGGAAATAATTAATTTACCTTTTTCTCCTCAAAATGGACACTTGTCAACACCTTATTCACTTTCAGTGTAACACCAAAAAGGTAGGATACCAAAAAATGTCTTCTCATTATAAGTAGTATAGATACTCCGAAGTTGTTCTAAATCTTTGATAGAGTTTAGCACATTACCTACTCAACCTCTACTCATGTGCAAACGTAAAAACACATCTCTTCTCACAATCCCTTATAAAATCTCAAAACTCACTTATCCAACAAAAATGAATTTTAGTTGGTTACCTAGCCATGTTTCGGGAAACTCTTCGTTCCAAAATGAAACTCCTCTCCTAGAACTGCTGAGGTCTTGGTCAACCTTGTTCGGTTTGAACTACAAAGCATTTGATTAAACTCCACCACCCTCTTATCGTCTTTCTTCAGAAAACCTTCCTGCCTATCTCCACTGTTGCACTTTCATTTCCAGTCTTTGGGTTTAACGTGTTTCTCAGGGATGGACTCCAACTCCAATAAAATGGGCCTATGGGTTGGCTGGTCGCCTCAACTGTAGGGTGCAGTTCTCTCCAAAATCGAACACCTTATTGTAATTGCTTTTACCGATCATGGCACTTCATGGACTTTTGCGTATATTTATGGTCATCCCAATATTTCCAAACGTCAGCATAAGTGGATGAATATCCTCTGTGTACTTCTCCCTATTCAAGGACCACTGCTTTTACTGGGCGATTTCAATCAAGTACTATCATCGGACAAAAAAAAACAAGCCATCACAACTTTCGCATTCCTGGCCATCAATATCTTATGGATATCATATATCAACTTGGCCTCCTTGAGTCTCACTGCAGGAACCCACTTTTACTTGGCACAATGGATAACAACACGATGACTGTACCTATGAAAAGTTGGACTGTTAATATTTCAATTCTGATTGGATCATCACATTTCAGCACATTGTAACTATAAATCTGGGAATCCAAAGTTCTGACCATGCCATCTTCTTGTAAATTATTCCCCTACTCCAAACCACCGTGACTGTGGCTGTGGCCCCGGCCGGAGGTTTAAAGCTTTCTGGGTACATCACAAAGATAGTACTGCTTTCGTACGCCAGCATTGGGGATTTCCAATGACTGGGTCTCCTCTCTTTCTCATCATCTCCTTGGATAAAATGCTTTTACATAAATTCTCAGACTTGTATTTGGCCACTTATGGAAAACTAGAAACCCAAATCTCATCCCCTAGAGACCAACTTACTCTGTGCCAATCACATCTTACAGATCCAGTGGCCGGTGAGGAAGACTTTCATTTTAGACAACACCTAAATTGGTTAATTAACTGTGAGGAAACGTTCTGGACTCAATGTTCTAGAGAAAAGTGGTTAACCTCAGGTGATCGCAACACAAAGGTTTTTCATGCCTCAACCACCCACCTGTAGATCAACCTATCTATTTAAACATATTATGGATCCTCAAGGTAACCCTTGTTCTTTGGAGACAGAACTTAAAAATTGTTATCTTTTCCATGTTACTCTACCTCAATCCTACCACTGAGACTAGTGCCACGCAGACCCTTCTACCATTCCCCTCGATTCACAACATTTCTTCCTTTCTCACATTAAAACAACAAAAAAAAAGACCTTAACCAACGTTTCACGGCCACGGAAATCAAAACAATAGTACTTTAATTGGCTTTTCTTAAATCCCCGGATCCTGATGGTATAATATCCCTAGTATATCAACAGTGCGGGGGGCTCATGAGCGAACCACTCACCACTGCAGTTCTCTCATTTCTTCATTCTGGACATCTACTTACACAGGTCAACAAAATACTTATCATAATTATACCGAGGATCAAACAACCTTTAGAACCTAATGAGTTTCGTCATATCACTCTTTGTAACACTCTTTATAAAATCATCGCCAAAACCATATGCAACCGAATTTAACTAGTTAAACCTTCTCTTATATCTCCTTTCCAAAATACCTTTACTAAAGGAAGACACATCATCGATAATAGACTCCTAGCGCAAGAACTCACCAACAAGATTAAGACTACAAAACAGGGAAAAAAGGCATATGGAATGCTAAAAATGGATATGAGTAAGGCCTACGATTGCCGAAACTGGGATTATATTGAAGCAATCATTCGCCGTTGTGACTTTCCACCATATCTGAGTCATTTAATAATGCAATGTATTACCACAGTTACCTATAGACCTGGCAAACAGGTAAACTTGCCGGGTAAGGGTAATACCTGGTTAGGTCCGGGTAAAATTTACCCAATTTTTCCGGGTAGCCATTTTTTATGCCCAGACCCTACCCATGTGAGTCGGGTATTATTTTTTATGCCCAGACCCTACCCCTGCAAGTCAAGTATTACCTGCGAGTAAATAATTAAATTATTATTTTTTTAATAAATAGAATTAATTTACCGCATTTTGATAGACTACTGACTAATTAGGCATTTTTTCCCCTCTATCTCTTTTGCTTTTTTGAGCTCAGATGTTCTTATTTTTAGGAGTTGATAGAATTATTTTCAATTTCACAAAAATTCAAAGTTCAAAATTATATTAGCTAACATGTTAAAAATCATAACTAATTTCCTACCCAAAATCCAAAATAAACAATTAAATTTCAACATAAGTACAATCCCAATTCCCACCAACTATCCAAAATACAAAGATTAAATTTCACCACCAATTAGTCCAAAATACAAAGATTAAATTTCACCACCAATTAATCCAAAATACAAAGGTTTTTCAACAGAGACACAACATCGCATGCATAAATAATCCAAATAAAGTCTTCAATTCTTCATAGAACTCTGTGTTGAACTGTTGTGAATAGCAGCGGTAGGGATGTGAGCTTCTCGATCGGTGGTGGACTGGAAGCTCAGCAGCCGTCGATAGCCGATCTGTGAAAAGAGGCCGATTGACAGACTGAGTGAGGTTGAGATAGAGAGAGTGGCGGTGGCAGATTTGTGAAGAGGAGAGAGACCGTAGATCTATGAGGGATAAAGATATAGATCGCAAGGGATAGAATGACAAGGAAAGATAGTGGCAAATGCAGATCTGTGCGAGTGATGGATAGAGAGGGAGTCGACATAGTACAGCAGTGGCGGTGCCACTGATTCGTTGAAGAGTGAGGGGGCTAGTGGCTGATGATTGGCTGAAGATAGGTTGCGGTCGGCGGTGGCCTGGCGAAGACGGAGTAACGATTTTCGACGGCAGAGAGGAATGTGCGGCGTGAGATTGAGAGATAAGTAAGAAACAAAAAAGTTAGAAATGAAGGTTAGGGCACAAATGTGTCTTATATATGCATGAAATCTGGGTAAAACCGGGTAACCCGTTATCCTACCCAGACTGACCTGAAAATTACCATCTTGGTCGGTACGGGTCTGATTTCAACAGGTCACTCATATATGTACTCGTACCCGGGATTTTTAAATGGATAGGGCCAAGAATTGCTAGGTCTAAGTCAGTGTTATGAAAAGCGTGCCTAGGCGCAAGGTGCATCCAGGCTCACAACTTGCGCCTCGCCTAAGCCTAGGCGCAGCGTGTTCAATAAGGCGCGTGCCTTGTGCGCCTAGGCGCAAAGGGGCAAGGCCCGCAGCGGTGGTGGAGGCGCACACCTAGGCGCATGAAATGTGCCTCACAAATATTTCAGATTTTTCTTTCAAATATTTTTACAGGTCGAACAAGTATTTCAAAGAGCAAAGATTAAAACGGTAAAACCTAATTACAAAATCCCCAATCTGTTTCACTACTCATGATCACAACTCTCACAGTCTCACCGTCGATCACTCCTCGCCACTGTTCCGTCCCTTGATACGGTCCCCGCATCGTGTCTCACGTCTCTATCGGTTGCCTGTTGATCCGATCACTGTCGTTGCTCCAGCAACAGCCGCTGCTGCTGCTGCTGCTCCTCTCTACTCTACTGCACGACTGCTCCAATTGAAGCAGCACCACACCAATTTGTCTCTCTCACTCTCTCTCTTTCTTTCTCTGCTCCAGTACCCCGCCAATTTTTCTGTTCTGCTGCTTAAGATGGTTGGCTTGATTTGCAACAGCTTGTATGCTCTGCCCAATTTACTTGATTTTATGTCCAAATTTGTGAAGCATGTTTTGTTATATACCGTGCGCTGGCCTCCCAGTTTGTATGATCTATCCAGTTCATATGATATGCTATTCTACTTAAAATTTGTGAAGCATATATTTTCTTATATACGAGTATCCAAGTTCTGTACCAGTGCTTTTAGTCTCCAAATTATGGACCAGTTTTTTACTCGAAGTGATATCTCTTTAAGAGTTTATCTTAGTTTTTCAATTTATTTATTGCTCAATTCAGTGTCTACTCCTATGTGATATCTTTAGCCATCTCCATACCTTAGTTTCTTCTCTTATTAATTTATGTTTGGTTTAGATTTAGTGGTTCTCCCTTGGCCCTTAGTGACGATGAAATTGGTGGTGTTATGTTCACTTAGAATTTACTGATTTGCTATTTTTCAGTGTATTTAAGACTTTTCTAATGTTAAAAGCTTGTTCAATTATGATGTTATGGAATTAAAAACTTTTTCTAGTCTTTGAAAGTTTGTTAATTGTTATGTTGTGAATTTTTTTACCTAATTTTATTGTTTTAATGTACTGTATTTATTTATTTTAATATTGCGCCTCGCTTTAAAAAGGCGTGTGCCTACGCCTTGCGCCTAGGCACCGGGGACCTTTTGCGCCTTAGGTGCGCCTACGCCTTTGATAACACTGGGTCTAGTTACTTACTCCATTTTTTATGGATGGCTCTCGGTCAGCGTGTTTCCAACCTTTCAGAGGAATCCGACAGGGTAACCCTTTTTTCCCAACATTATTCATTCTTTGCATTGAAGCACTATTTCGGTCTCTTAGTAAAGAACAAGATTATGAAGGCTTATGTGGGGTTAAAATCTCCCTTCGTACCCCACCGATCAACCACTTATTCTTTGTTGATGAGTTGATGTTGTTTTTTACTCACCCCCCCTCTGTGTTGAGCTACTCAAAAGAAATTGTTTATATCACTTCAAAATGTTGTGCGGGTTCGATAGGTCTTCTCTTCAACAAAGTTGGCTGGACACACTCCTAAAGTCGGTACTTCCTTTTTTACTCACTTATCATATGCAAATCTGCCTTTTTTGATACATATTTGTCCAAAAAAAATCGACACCATTTTGAGCAATTTTTGGTGGAAAGGAGACTCTAATTATCGAGGAATACATTGGGTCAACTCGCACACACTATGTGGACCTATACAAACTAGTGGCCATGGATTTCATCACAATCATATGTTCAATCTCGCACTGTTAGCTCAAACTAGCTGCAGAATTTTACAGGCACCAGACTCACTCCTTTCATCAACTCTACGACTCAAGTATTGCAGACCACATCATTTTCTATAAGTTCCTTACAGATCCAACGTTTCTTGGGGTTGGAAGAGTATACTAGTAGGACGAGATACTTCAATGGATGGTTTACGATAACAAGTAGGCAATGGTATTCAAATTAATATCTAGCATTATCACTGGCTCCCCAAGAATTCATCGGATGAGTTACGACAATTTTTTTACCCCACACTCAACACTGTACAAGATCTCATGACATCAGGCACTTGGAACCTAACCAATATTACCAACCTCTTCCCTACTTCAATATGTAATCAAATTATAGACATCCATATATCCACCTCAGGTCCCTGACACACTTATTTGGTCTCACCATCCCTCCGGTCAATTTAGCGTTAAATCCTCCAATTTCTGGCTCCATAAGAAATCATCCCAATAGCACCACATACACGCGACTAGTATCAATGTGGGATGGGACCTTTCAACCCAAGTTTGGAAACCATTATGGGCATTACCAATCCTACACAAAATCCAATTCTTTATATGGCAATTACTACTGAACCGACTTCCTCTAAAGAGCTCACTTTTCTCTAAACACCTCATCTTGACTGATACTTGTGTTTTTTGCAACCAACAACATGAAATCTCCTCACTTTTATTGTATTCATGCCCTGTCATTCGCATTATATGGTTCAGTAGCGCTCTAGGCATCCTGCCTAGTATACCGTAACCATCCTTTAAAGAATGGCTAATAGCATAAATCACTGGTCTCCACATTTCCCCCTGGACCGCTGCCTTAGCCAACTGATATTCCTTACAACAATTTGGTGTATTTGGATACACCGCAATGACTGTATTTTTCGGCAACAAACATTCAACCCTATCCCAGTAATTCATAAAATCAAAAATTTGACACAACTTTATTCTTGTTTCCTAACCCCACGAATAAGCGATGCACCTCTACCTACACTTCGCCCATACTGCTCCCATAAGACCCCCATAATTTAAATCTATAGCCACTTAGATTCTAATAGCCTTACACCACACACTACAACCTACTCATTCCCGCCTCTCACCTACCAATTGCCTATATCTCAATATACAATTAATACAACTCTATACAGAGAATGAATGGTTTTGGACTCATTGGTTTTTCCTCATATGGTGATCACATTGGATATCTTATACAAAATTTTAAGGCCCGATCATTACAAGAGGCCGAAGACATATTTATCTTGCGATTAGGTCAATGGGCACATTGACACCAGTTATCACATTTAGAATTATTTACTAACGCAACCTCCCTTTTATCACATATG
This sequence comes from Escallonia herrerae, assembly GCA_033070095.1. Classification (NCBI taxonomy): domain Eukaryota; kingdom Viridiplantae; phylum Streptophyta; class Magnoliopsida; order Escalloniales; family Escalloniaceae; genus Escallonia; species Escallonia herrerae. The sequence continues at coordinate 279,739 of JAVXUP010000824.1, forward strand.
GCGAACGTGGATGATTTATGACCTGTGATGATGCCTAATGCGCATGATATTTATACCATTGGTGCCATTTTTCACTTTTGTAAACTCTGCAGTTGAGATCCACATTAGTTGAAGGATGCTTCCTCTCTTGCTCGGCTGGTAAGTGGCTCAATTCATAGTAAGAATCAAGAGTGGAGCTCCAGCTGACTCAAGGAAGTCTGTGCACCTTTTTGTTTAGGCATCATCATCTTTATAGTAACCTTACTCCTGCTTTTAGTCCAGCACATAAAGCCTTTTGACACTTCAACTGACAGCAATCCACAAATCTGGATGTTTACAGATTCTTCTTTCTGTACTAGATCAAGCATCATGTAATTATAATAGTAAACTGTTTATTTCTTCTTTGTACAAACTTGGTTCTATGAATACAGTTCTCCTTTTGTGCGCCGGGGGGGGAGCTTTAAATTAGATCTAGTAAATTATGAATAAGTCCAGGTTCAAGCAGCTTCTTTTAGTACTAAAAAATTGCCTCTTGGGTCGGCTTTGTAACACCCCAGATTTTTTTTAAATCAGGATACTTGTGTAAGTACGAATTAAAATGCATGGCAATTTTGAATTAAATAGTTGACCTAAAAATCTATTTAAAATTTTCTTCCAGGAAAGTGGGTTATACTTTTTGGATTAGATGACCCAATTTAAATTTGGGCTTTAGTTTGACCCATTTATAAAGTTAGAGAATTTTGGGACGTAATGGGTATTTTATAATTCTTATTGTTTTAGGACTATAATTACATTCTTTTAGGCTAATGACTTATGTGCAATATAATTCTTAGGAGTACACAAACTTCAGAAGAACCTCCAAAGAATCTCTAGGAAGAATACTCTTCAAATTTTCGTCATTACATTGAGGTAAGATCTTATTTTGATATTGGGATTGAGGTTTGTAATAAAAACCTACATAAGCTAATGTGAATGATAGAGTCTAATAGAAATTTTGTGTATTATTATATTAGGATTTTTGATATAATTGGTTTGAAGAGATCAAGACTTGGAGTTGATTTACGCAATTAATGTAAGGGTTTTTCTCACACATTTACCATATCTGAATTCTGATTATCAATCCGTTCATCAATTGATTTGTTGTTTAAATAAATCTATTCATTCTTTAGAATCCTAATTATATTCTTGATCGTTACGCTAAATGGTTCTTTGTACTTTCAATTATTGACTTTGATTCGTGATCTTTTTATTATAAATCTTTATAGTAACTTCAAGAGTCTGTAACTTTTTCCTTCGTCATCCAATTTCGGTGTGCTTACACTTTTTGAAAACCTCAAAAAGTTTACTACAACTTTGTAGTTTTTGGTTTTCCAAAATTCTAAGTGATAAATTTTCAAAAATAGACATGAACAATGTTATGCTTATATTTTTGTCAATTCAGGTCAGCTAACTTTGATTTATTGTATCTTATTTGTTTCTCATTGGTTTTTAATGATCTTAGACATTATGAAATCCTTGAAGAGTTTTCTTAAAATTTGTAGTTTAAGGTTTTATTGGAATCCATTTGGTTCTAGGTCAAAATTGAGTTTGAAAGTTATTAGTTAGTACAGATTTTTCTATTTTTGACACTGTAAATCAGCCAAATTCAATTTGTTCTATCTCCTTTGTTTCTCATCGGTTTTTCATGATTCTAAATAATTTGGATACTTTAAAGAGTCCTCTTAAACTTCTTAGTTTTGTATTTTATCAGAATCCATTTATTTTCTGATCAAAATTCAGTTTGAAAATTATTCATCTGTGCAAAAGTTGTTGTTTGACACTGCAAATCAGCTTGCTTTGACTTGTTCCATTTTATTCGTTTCTTATCGGTTTTTTATGAACTTAGACATTACAAAATCAGTAATGAGTCCTCTTCAACTTTTAAGCTTTGTGTTTTCTTAGAATTTGTGGATTTCATTATTAAATTTAGCCCTTAAATAAAACTATTCTGTGTAGAATCGCGTGAACGAAAATGACTTTGTCTACTTCAAACTTTTGGTGTTTATTAAGTTGATTCGGTATATGTTTTTATAATCTGGCGAGCCATGTCACAGTGTATGTGACTTATCTATTTTCGACTACTTATCTACGTGATTGCAACGTGGGCTAACTCTGCGGGATGAGCTAGAGATTACGATCTTAATTTCTGAACCTTGTCTCACTTGTCAGTGATGGCATGCGTGACACATTTCTGAATGGCTCCCGTGGTCTTCGTCTTTGTACTAATTCAATATTTTTGGATTTTGATATATGATCTATTGGAATAAGTTTTCGAACTTATCTAAAGTATTATTGAATTCACCGAAGTTTTTTTTTTTGAAATATAAGATATTCTTATCAGAATTTGTGGAAACATTTTGAACTTAAATTTGTATTATTTTAAATACATCGAAACCTTTTGACCCGCTGTAAATTTAGTTATATATGATAATTCCTTACTTTGAGGGTGTATTGTCTACTGATACGAGCTATTTGATCTTGTTGCTAATTTGATTTTTGAATTGAAAGTTAGTGCATTGGTTTTTGTATTCACCATGCACCTTGGTATCGCACTTTATCACCTCCAAGTACTATTATCGATATAGCATGCTTTGTACTTTGTGGGTGGGTGTGTTGGATTATCTTTACTGGCTTAGTGCTCACCCCCTTACTTTCAGGTTATCAGCCAGTGTTCGGAGTTGTGCAAAGGATTATAAGGCATGGCTAATTAAGAAGGCTTTTAGTGAATGATTTTCTTTTTATATTTATTTTCGAATAGATTTTGCTTTAAATTTTATTTTGATGCTCGTGTAGGTGTAATTGAGATCAAAGTAATTATTTTAAGCTGGAGTGGCATTTATTGATGTTTCTTGGAGACTTATTCTTTGATGCTTTGAATACTCAATTGAGAGACTTTTTGATATTTTTTGACTTTGTTTATTTGGTATTAACGCTCCGAAAATTCTGAGCGTTACAGGCTTGATAATTTAATAAACTCCGAGTATATCACCAGATAAAAAAAAATTTACCCTAACATATATGCCGTGATAACTTAACTGAGTCGTCAACTACACTTTTCAAATATCTAGAAGGAATTTTTTTTTATTGTTACCCAAGTTATAGGAAGATAGTTACAACTTTTCGTATAATTGCGACCAAACCGTTAGTGACATTTCTGCTAATATTTTTAGCAATAATTTTAATAGCACTATTTTTGCGTCACTAATTATATGTTAGGTAAAGACATTTAACGAGTATTAATTCCAGTTATCCATGAGGTTGTAATTATTTTTCAATAACTCTAAAGCAATTACAATATTTTCCTATCTATACTACTTATAAAAGTACAAATATTGTAAATTATTTTTGGAATGTTTTGTCCTCTATTAATTACGTTAATAACACTTTTACCTTCCCTTTATGACTCTCTTTTAAATTTAGTTAATAATAAATGAATATTGGATAATGAATCTATCTCCAACATTGAGAAATGAAAAGTGTGATGAGAAAGAAATAAAGAAATTCCTTTGTCACTCCCTTCTTAATTTGGTTGAAAAGAAATAAATATTTGATAATGAATTGAGTAATGAGAATTGTAATTTTTTTCCTTATATTTTTAGGTTAGCAAACAATTAATCAATTGAAAAGCTGAAAAAACTGAAATACGTGACAAATCACTTAAGAAACCAAAAAATGTTGAAAAAAAAAGAGAAAATGAAAAAAAAGGATTATATATGCATAAAAAAAAATGAAAAAAGGGCTTAAATATTGACACCAGTTTGAACTAAAAATCTATTCAGTTATTACAGTTAAACCTTAGGAGCTTTGCATGATGTACAACATTCGTACTTTGAAATACAAAGCATCAGGTGGTCTTGAAAATTACAAATCTTAAGTATATACCATAAACTAATTTAACAGATTACAAAAATAAAGATATAGACTCATTCTTTTCATTTCTACATTTACTTTTCTTTTTAGGAACACCATCAAACATGTCTTCAATCCAGAAGTTTACAAAGAAGATTTTCAAATACAGAACTGATTACAATTGCGAATATCAAATATACATTTATTTTAAAACAAATCACAAAAGAAATAAGAACATATTTGAATTATATTATTTTGAACCTTAAAAAAATAATAATATCATCTCAAAAATTATTTTGGATCACATATTCGTGCAACGCACGTTCGCCGTACGAGTATAATAAGAAAAAAGTTTTTATAACAAATTATGAACTACTACTTGTGATCATCTAAGAACACACTCCAAGGAACGAAACCGAAAGACAAAGCCTTCAACTTGGCAACGATGCACTCATGAACTAGCCACACCTATGGGAACATCTTGGTTATACGTGCCCCCCATGGCTCCGCTTTATCAGCTAACCAGAACTAGGGAGTTCTACGGGAACATGGTCTTTCATGATCCTAGCTGTGCCTAGATCCGCAGCAGTTATGACTCGGATTGTGGTACGTACAAGCACAGAGGGAAAGCCTTGCTTGAATCTTTAATTCCAGCTTTTAATTTAGCCTCCTCATAGTCCCTTTATACGTCTCCCTCCAGCTGACACTACAAGATTCGTAGGCCTTACGAAGGGAAGACGATCGTAAATCCCGGCCACACACACTCCATTTTTTTACCAAAATACCACCGGCGGAGTCTCATCACTCATGCCAGGCCACCTGTCACCACCCCTGAAACCTTTGCGGTCTGCACCAAACTATTTAAATTTATCTGAACAGCTCAAATCGATCAAACAGAACCAATCAAATCCCAACGTTCAAAGATCTTTAACTGTTTGGTTTCACATTTCTCAAAGCGATCTCGGTTCGGTTCGGTTCGGTTCATGATTCACATTTTTTAAACTGATTCCGAATTGAACTGACCTGTGATATCTTAATCTAGTTTTACTAATATTCATTGAAAATTTCACATATATGGTATTAAGAAAATTCAAATAAACAAATATTGAAAGTTAAAAAAATTAAAATACTGAAAACACTTATAACACAAAAAAATTCGTGACTAATATCAATTATATATTTACTAATTCTTTTTCATATAACAATGAGCACTTATATAGTATCAATTTAGAAAATATATAACTTTAAATTTTAATTATTATTAGATCTAATAATAGTATGTAAAAAAATAACGTCTTTAAGTGAATGCAAACCGTTTAAACCGCACCATCCAAATCGATGGTGTTTGATTTGGTTTAATTCACAAATTTTCAAATCGAGTGTTAACGGATCGATTTGCGGTTTAACCCTCAAACCGAACCGTGCTCACCCCTACAATCCGTGGTAACATTGCTGACCACTCATTTATATTGTTCGCGGCATTATGTGAAGTCATGGTAAGGTTCTTTGCTCTGTATCGAATTAAACCGCATGCTTCACCTCTTTCAAGAGCGAAGAAGTCATCCCCATGCTGGGCTATTTGGTTGATAACGTACTTTGTGTCGATTACGATGGGTTCTCATCAATTTCCTCACAGATAGCGCGGTCAGAATTCTGTCGTCTAAAAGTTTTTCTATAGATACTCTCCAAAAAAAAAATTGTATTTTTAGCTTCAATTGATAAGCAATAATCGAAACGCTTGAATTTGTTTAAAAAACGTCTAAAATGTAAATACTTTGGGCTCCGAAGTCAAACAAATTACGAGGACGACATGAAATTTTGATGAGTGGGATATTACATGCAATCCGCAACGGATGGCCTAAAGCTGATATTTATGCTGAGCAGTTCACATGCATGCAAAGGCAGTGTCAAAGGGCGTCTAAAATGAGAAAACAAAGCGAATCTACTCGAAAGTTGAATGACCTACATGTGCAATTTAGAAGCAAGCCCCAAGACATGCACATTATCAATTATGAAACTACATCTTCGTACCCATCAGTCTCTGCTATCAGAGTAAATGTGCATCATGACCTCGTAGATGAAAGCTGTGTAGATGGCAGTTGTGCAAATAAGCGTAACACCATATCACTACGTCGTATTTAATTATCGGCGAATACCATTTTATCTGGACGATATGAAACCTACCCGTTTTGATCATCAAATTAAATACACAAATGTGAAGTGTCAAACAAACTACACTACTAAAAAAGCTACTAGGATAGATCGGAAAACATACACTAAATGAAGCACATGATATATTCGTATGGGGTTTGGGTCATTGAGGGTTGGGGCTATCACACGCCGGTGGTTCACGCACTTCAAAGAAGGACCGGTTCTTGACAACAATGTCGTACATGTGGATGGACTTGAGGTTGTTGAAGCTACTAGGTAGAGAGATGAGGTGGGCGGAGTCGTCGGACCGGTGGAACTGGAGGAGCTCTGACCCGTTCGGGTTGTGGTACCGAGTCCAGCCGAGTTCGGCGAGCCGCTGCTCGAGCTCTGCGTACGACCGGATCACCTCGTTGGCGGGTAGGTAGACCAGGACCCGTGGGCGGGCGCCGGGTGCGGTGGCCGTGCCCGGATGGGGTGGTTCCTTCTGCTCGAAGGACTCGCGGGTCGGGTTCGTGACCAGGCGGGCTACGCCCTTCTTGTCGAATATCCAGACGCCGGACATCGCTGTTTGTTACAGTGAGGGGGAGGGGGGAGGGGTACGGACGTAGTAGAGTAGGAGTGAAAAAGTGCACTGCGGTATGCACATGTGTAGGCTTCCAAGGCAACATCTGACTGTGTAAATTGAAAGGACCAAATTGCCCTTCTTATATGTTTTTTCTTTCTTATTATTGAGCTCATACATCGGGTAGTCCTCTGGTTTATGTGGTGCAACCGAAATGCTTTGGTATTCGGAGGTGAAATTTTTTTTCTTCTTCTCTGCAATTGGTACAAAGCAGATCTTTGTACAATAGCACATCACAACCACTGGTTGCTTTCGAACATGTTCTAACAAGGTTGAACCTTCCTAGCAAAGTAGAACAAGTATTTTGTGTATTTTTATCTTCCACTTTTCCTTTTCATACCAAACATACAATATTACTATTCATATTAATTTATTTCACTTGGTAAGATTAGTCAAAAATAAATTATTAATCTTGTATTAGAGAAGCTTAACTCTTTCTATATACACATATTATTAATGTGATTATAAGTTATATGAGTACAATAGTCACGTATAAGTTAACATACTATAATAATTTAAACTAAATAACTAACATTGATTTATTCATTTTTTTTAATCTGGAGATTTAGAATTTGAAATTTGTAAGAATGACGGTAGAGTAATGCACGAGAATGAGGAAGATAAAGATTATGACGGCCAGTGGCATAAAGAGTAAAAAAACATAAACCCTAATATATTAATGTTATTAAATAGTAACATTTCAATAAATATTTTTAATATAATTATCCGTTATTTAAAAAAAATTCAAAAATTCTCAAAAGTTGGGGGAGTCCCTCCAGTGATGTGGGTGGTCCGTCCTTGCTTCCATTACTAAAATCAATATGAATATTCCTTTTTGATCGCCACAATCTTTTGTGCGATCTTTGTCTTGGAGTCACACTGTCACGGTCAATATGGCATGAGATTGGTCTTGTATGAGGTTCGAACTGGGGCACGCATAGCAATTCTAAAGTCAGATGATGTAGTTTGTGTGTTAGCACTAGCTATTCTCGTTGTTATTGAGTGGCTGATTAAAATTAATTTCTTGCACATTATTATCTTATTTTCTCACACTAATTTCATGGTATAGGTGAAAGCTAGGGCTTTGCAATATGCATTATGTGCTAATCTTTTGTATAGGATGACATACATATGCAATATTTTGTATCCGATCCATATCACCCAAAAGAAAGAAAATGTGTTGAATCTCTCGTCGACACTGGCTTCTTTTGCTTATCAAGTTTGACATGCTAATGATCACTATGCTCTATCCAACTCAAGTGCTAAACATAGTAAGAACTTGTGGTATTCACTGGTCTTAAACCCATTCTTGTGCACGGCTCGTACACGCCTATATTACACAACACAGCTTACACCACTCTCACATGCACCCATCACACTCTCATCCGTACACACACTAAGGCACAGACAACACAATTGCACCACAATTTACACCATAACCATGTAAACACATGTGAGAGTGGTGTAAGCCATGTTGTGTAATATAAGTGTGTACGAGCTGTGCACAGAGAGAGAGAGAGAGAGAGAGAGAGAGAGCGATCACAATACGTCAGATATTTGTAAGCCATAAACCCAAGCAAGATCCAAGAATGTTTTCGAGCATATTCATTGAGGGTTGGTTTTGACATTAGAATAAAGATTATAACAACAAGCAACAATAACCATCTTCTTGTGTTGATGCATTTGACTCATCTTAGAAGATGTTACTAACGGGTGATTGTATGTAAATTTCAAGTTAGTAATAAGTCAATGATCTTGCTTGGGTTTATGGCTCACAAATATCTTGACCTTGGAATTCATGCATGTAAAGTAGTCCCGTCTTCTTCGCGCATATCTTATTTTGTGATCACTATCATCATTACCAACGTGTGTCATTTTGCAGTGGGTGTCTGCTCCTGTGACACTCGTATAAGCAAAAGCATATTTTTTGTGCTGTGTTGCTTATTCTTATAGTCTTTATTCTAATGCCAAAATCAACCCTCAATGAATACGCTCGAAAACATTCTTCAGTATCCTCCAATGTTTGAAATTTTGCCCTAGATACAAGGTAGTTTAGTTTTAACGTAAATGGAGACAGTAGATTTTGATATGATTTTTTTAATTATCATAGAATATGAAGGAGTTAAAGGGTGATCTTATAAGATTTTCATAGGGCTTTTTCCCTCTTTTTTTTAAGGTAAAAACAACCCATAACTCTAACAAAAGCATATAGTCTAATAAGGATATTTTGAGAAAATATGTTGAATACCTTAAGAGAAGTCAAAAACACCCTTATTTTCTTAATAACACTCTAACAAAATGAGTATTTAATGGAAAAATGTTATAAGTGGAAAACACTGCGGCAAAAAGAGATAGCTCTTGTATAGTCTACAGCGTCCCCCACATGAATCGGTGCACTGCTTAGATGAGTTTCCCTATATGTTGTTTTGATACCATAACTCTTTTGCCTATTTAAATGGAGTTGTCGTACTTTTTAGTTTTCTGTGATCGTTTAGCCACTGTTCTAACTTAACTCTTAACCATGGTTAATCTATTTAAATTCAACTAAAAAAATTAGGTAATCCTGAACTAATAATCCAACCATCTATAATCGTTTGACATATCATAGATTTAATTTCTCCATATTTAGTAACAAATTCTCCTATCACACCACTCTATCCTAATCCAAGACAAGAGTACTAATGTAACAAAAGGTGGGAATATCGACTACATCTCTTTCGAAAATTCGTAGCTGAAAGTTTTATTGAAAATATTATCGACGAAGATCTATTTGGTGATAATTAAAGAAGACTTTCTTTGGATAAGTATTTAGGTTTCCATTCCTCTGTAAAGCTTAGTATAAGTCATGATAGGTTTAGACCTTTTAATGTCACCTCATCTTTATCAAGTGATAAACAAGAAATAGTTATTCTCTATGTTTCAGTGACTTCTTCCCCTATTGTCTTTCGAGATGTTTCACAAAAGTTTCCCCTTTCTTCAAAAAAAATATAGTATCTCATATTTTTCTTATTTAACCCTTACTAAAACATGTCATATTGTTCCTATTTTGCTATTAAGATGCATTGTCGTGCTCTTCTAGTGTAGAGAATAAGAGTATAATGACATTTAACAAATTTTATAAAAAGACTTACTCTTAAATGGGGAAGAATTCAATGAAACGAAGGGAGTACATAACTACAAATCAATCCCCCCCCCCCCCCCTCCAAGAAAAAAGAGCTACCATATCCAACCTAAGCTTTTAGACTTTAAGAGCAAAGAATTTTGGTAAGAGATATATGGAGGAAAAATAAAGCGACTATCGTGTTCAATTGCCAAAGGATTGCAGTTTGGTGATTATATTTGAGAGTTTTACAAGCACGTTTGACGCCAAAACTAATAACCTATATTTTTTGTATGGGCTAACGCATTTCAGCCCGTAAATAGGTTGGGCTGGACCCTGCTTGACAAAGCATTTTAAGGGTGACTGGGAATGATATAACCCAAGAGCCTGTCAAAGTCCCCAACATAGTGGCTTTCTAAAAGGGGTTAGAGTGTGAATAGGATTTTAAAACAACTTTAGAAATTTCGCACTTATTCACAAGCAATTTTGGGAATTAAAAAAGTTATGAATTCAACACTTAGTTTACTCAAACAATATATCTCAAAAACAATTTATCAAATATGTAAATAATCAATCTCACTGTAAGTATAGGCAATAATATAAACAGAATAAAGTTTGAAGATACTTGATAACAGAAATTTAGATGGTTCGTCTGAAATTAGCCTCAGCCTATACTTACCCCTAGTTCTTAAAGGTGCAGTCTTAAGGCACAAAGAATCGCTAAAGCCGAGACGCAAGGCCCTGGCGCGTGCCTTTTCAAAGTGATGCACAAAATAAAAATAAACATATGTAGTGCATCAAATAAAAAAAATCACGTACCAAAATCTAGAAACTATTTTTATGCTAAGTAAATATGACAATGAAATCCCCATCATTATTGAGGGCCAAGGCAACACTATTTTCTTTAAAGGGAATTATAAACTCCAAATACGGTAGCGATTCTTCATCAATTTTATCTTCATCGACAAAAAGGTGAACTGAAGGAATAGATTCACTAGAAAGTGAGCATCAGCTGACATCGGGGCACAGACACAGTGAACAACAAAAAGAAATTTGATTGATTGAGAACTTGGTGCTTTTTTTTGTTGCTTTTGTTTAGATATTGGTTTATGATGCGTTAAAAAACATTGAAGTCAATGAACGGTTTCAATAATGCCATGATGAAAAAAGTAAAAATAGGTTTTTTGGGTTTTTTTGTGCCTCTACTCCCTTCTTGCTCCTGGACTCCTAGGTACGCAAGGCATGCACCTCTTTGAAGAGGCTATGCTAGCCTTAAGCGAGATACGCTCTCTTGCTTTGCATTTGGTGCAACTTGATAGCACTATCCACCCTTTTGCGGAAGTCCCTTGAAAGGCTTTGGAATCTACTAGAATGGTTTTTCCGTGTTGGTCAAGACCTAAACTTTTACAATCCTTACCCTCACACCAAAAACAAGCTTTGGAAAACCAAAGATCCAAAGCTTGACAACCTTAAGCTATGATACAATCATTTTGAGATGATTTATGTTACAACGAATAACTCTCGATAGAGATGTGAGTACAAAAAAGCTCTAGAACAAAGAGAGACGAGTGTACTGATGACAATGAATGATATATTTCTCAAGTTTAAAATCACAATAAATCTCTATTGAATTGAATATGAAATCAATGAAGATTAAGACTCATTGAGCAAATTCTTTAAGCTTTGAGTAATTGGAAGAAATCACGGCTTAGAATAAGGTAGATGAATGAAATCAATGCCCAACAGTTTATACAGCCGTTTAAAAAGTTGGTAGGGCATTAAACGCGCTAAAATGGTCAATGCAGTTGATTGTATTTCCAAAACTAGCCTCTGGAATTTAAATTCCAATAATGCAGTAGACTACAATCCTGTTTTGGGGACTTATTGTCGTATAGCAGTCCACTATATTGCCTAGAAAAAGTTGTTTTTCATGTTTCTTAATGTATAAAACATTTATCTATGCAAGGGAAACCTATGGTCTATCTCTAGGTCATAGCCCCGATAGGATCAAATCTCTAATTCTAGTTGTTTGCGTATAAGACTTGAACCTAAAGCTTCATGAACTCAAATGCGTATCAGAGAAAATAATTTTTAATGATGGTTATCATCGAAACCGGTTGTCAGCCTGGGTTAAATAACCATGAAGTTAAATATCTCTCTTCTTTTGATGATAACAAACATTGAATCCAGTAATATGAGATATACTGATAATATGTGCAATAAGACATGATTTTTCCATTTTTTGAACAATATTTATCATGAAGGATTTTAAGTAATTAAGATGGAATCATGATGGAAATAAGCTCCCCCTAACTTATGCAATATGTTTACTCTCATGCAATAATAGTTTAACATCACAAGTATATAACAAACAACACTCAATCCACAAGTACAAGAATCAATAGCATTTTCTCCCTCGTGTGTGTATGTGTGTGTGGAAATATATATCCATCCATGGATAATCAATATAGCTAACAAGGGCATCCAAACAAGCAAGCTCAAATACTTGAATAACCTTTGAGAGGTTTATCAAACATAAAATATCCAAAGAGGAAAAGAAAATGAAATAAGAATATGGAAACAAGACATAGAAAAAGCAAATCTTTGTTCAAAAGTATCAAAACCACTTGCTACTTTTGAACATGTTTTAGCAAAGTCAAACGTTCCTAGTAGAATTGAACAAGACTTTTTTGTGCATTTTTATCTTTCACTTGTTCCCATCCATTACTCAAATAAATAGGAGTGTTCCTTTCCGAATGCCACAATCTTCTGCACGATCTTTGTCATGCAGTCATACTGCCCTGGTCGATATGGCATACGATTGGTCTTGTATAACACAAATTGGGTTCGGACAGCGGCAATCATAGAGGTTCTGAAGTCAAATGATGTAGTTTGTGTGTCAGTACTAGCTATTCTCCTTGCTATTGAGTGCCTGATTAAATTTAATTACTCGCACCTTATTATCCTATTTTCTCACACTAATTTCATGGAATAGGTAAAACCTAGAGCTTTGCAATTTGCTTTATGTTCTAGTACTTCATATAGGATGATGTAATATCCTGAACTTTGGGAGCTGTTTAAAATAGTCATCCGTGACCCAAAAATAAACGGGTGCTAATTTTGAGCAATACTCGAGTATTAGAAGCTTGTGGAAGCTTAAAAGAATTTTGGGGCAAAAATATAATTTTTGAAATTTGAGGGCATTTTCGTAAATTTTGAAACTTGAGGGGCTATTTTGTAAATTTTGAAGATTAAGCCTTATGTGTCAATTTTTCAAAAGTCCCGAATAAGGAGATGCCACCTCCTAGGATGAGTCACCTGATGGTTTTTTTTTATTTTTTTATTATGTGAGTTTGATTTTATCCTAAATAAAAAAAAAGAAGAGAAAACACCAAAGAGGAAACCTTTCCCTTTCGGGAAAGGTAGAAGAACAGGAAGAAGAACAAAACATAGAGGGGGAAGAAGAAAACTCGGCAGAAATTAGAGAACATGGAAGGAAAATAATTGAAGGATTTCGAAGGGGTAATTGTCCTACCCTATTTGGCATATGATTTAGTATGTGTGTGTTCTGTGATATCACTGTGTGTGTTTGCCGTGTAAGAAGAAGGGGGAGTTTCGACTATGGCTTTAATGGAAAATTGTTGGGTAAATTACCATATTCATGTAGTGATTAACTGTTTTGGGAGAGAATAAGAGGGATTGGAAATGTTTGTGTGGCCTGTCGAGGGTGTAGCTGAGTGCGTGTGGTTGATAGTGGAGGTTCTTGAGTGTGTGTGTGTGGGTGTGTCGCGGGTGAGACCGTGTGTGTAAATCATATGGATGATCGTGTGTAGGTGGGGATTTACAGGTGATATGATGTATAATCAAAGTATCAGTGAGTTGAAGGACCTTGCAAATGTAAATTTGTGAGTGGTGTAGGTGTGCACCAGGGTGTTCTTCGGCAGAGTATGGGGAAGATGAAGTGTGCGTGTGTTTAGGTGAGTTACTGTGTGTGTATGATTTGAATAGTGTGTTATTGTCGCTAAAGGTGAAATTTATTTTGGTGGCAGTTTTTAATTGAATTTTAATAAATAGTTAGGGCCAAAAATAGATAAAGTACGAAACTGTAACCCCTAGTATTTTTATGAGAACTACGCTCTGGAATTTTTTCAGAATTTTTAGGGTCCTCGAAGGCTGCTAAATTGGGGTATCGATTAAAGACGATTACCGAATTATTTAGCATAGCACACCAAACATTTTTAACCTGAAAATTTTATTGAAAGCTTATTTTACTGATATGATTCATATTCAAAAATTTTGTGCCATTATGAGGCCGATAGATATTTTCGCGAAACTGACTTTTTAGCGCTCAGTCTGAACACCGGTTCGGAATTTTTCGGCGAAAAATTTCTAAAATACTTTTTAGCCAGAAATAATATCAAGATATTTAAAATAGCATTTTAAGATATTTTTGAGATTTTTCGGTGTCGAAAACCCCCAGGGATGTTTTGGTAATTTACCACCCCGAAGGGGTATTTTGGTAATTTTACCTATAAGAGGTATTTTGAAGTAAATTTACATACGGTAAGATTATTTAAGTGACTTTACTTATGAAAAAGTCATTTTGAGAATTAAAGTGTAACGGGGGGTATTTTGGTAATTTGCCACCCCGAAGGCGTATTTTGGTAATTTGACCTAAGAAAGATATTTTTGCATAAATTTACATATTAGAAGCTTATTTCAGTGATTCTACTTATGGGAAGACCGTTTGGGTGATTTAAGTCCGAGAGGGGCATTTTTGTAATTTTACACCTTAGGGGTGTTTCGGTAATTTTACATACCCGGTGAGGGGAGGTTCATTTTGGGAGCATGTGTGAGTTCATATTAAGTTATACTTTTGTTCTATAGGCTGTATTCTAATGGTTCGATTATTTCGTTTAGGTTAAAGCTAAAGACTTCCGGTTAGGATAATTTAGCTGCGGATTCAGGTAAGGGATTCTATCTGAACCTTGGGAAGGACTTTCGTCCGAACCCTTATTTTGATAACTCGTACTCTCAAGTACTCATTCGATTTACTTATGGCTAATGCCGAACTCTGAATTTGGTATGATATCAGCATGTTTTTGTCCAGAAAACCCTAATATTGAACCTTAATCGATTATTTGGAAATCTTGTGATGCTCGCCTATTATTATGTGCTGAGCAGATGTGACAATTTTCTGTATCCTGTTCTTCCAGATTGTTGTGCTTAAAACTTGATAATTATTTGTAATCGCTTTGTTGTTTATCTGCGATTTTTCTTCTGAAAATTCTGATTTCTTCTGAAAATTCTGAATGTTGACTTATGTCAGTATGATTATTGTCATTGGAATCTGAATTGATTTCGGTGATTGAGCTTATGTTAAGGCTCACTGATATTATTGATTTTTCTGTGTTGACCTGGGTTTCTGTTATGTGGGAGGGCGTAATAAGGCTGGTCTGAATCCTACAGGAAAAAGCAGGCTAATACCCAAGTGGACTAGTATTTCAGTACATCATGCATGTGTACACTTCTGTGCTTTGCCGGAATGGCATCGCGACCGCCCAGGATTAACATTGATTTTTGATTTTATCTGCTCTGTATACTGCCGTGACTGTTACGAAAATGTCTGAAAAGTATTATCTGAAATGATTTGTGCTTCTGTTGAAATCCTTTGGAAAATCTTCATTGTATTTTGAAAAATGATGACTCTAGAAATGATCTATTATTGATTATTTTGAAATCCGTCGTGTTTGTTCTGGTTTATTTTGGTATCTATTTCTGATGAGTCTTTGATCCTTTTGGAAGTCATTGAGTTTTTGACCATCAGAAGTATTCTGGAAATTTTTGTCGGTTGGATTCTTTGGAATCGTTTGTGATTCTTTTGGTAGTCCTTGTGCGACCTTACTGAGCTCTCAAAAGCTCACCCTCCGTTTGACTCCCTTCTGCAGGTAATGATAAGTTGTAGTAGGTTCGAAAACGGGTTAGAGTATGCGTGAGGTTCCGGTGAGCCCATCACCACTGTATAGTAAGACCCCTGCGCGGGTCAGCACTGATAATTTGTTCTTAGGAAATTTGAATTGCGAAGAACCTAAGTTGTAATAGTTTAAGTTAAGCAATTATGATCCAGTATTTTGAGAAATCTGAATTGATGTTGAATTAGATGATTTGGAATATGTGTTAGTGAACAGGTTTGACAGGTTTGATGTGATCTGGTAGGTTAACGACCAGGGAGTTCGGGGCGACGGAGCTTCGGATTTTTGGGGGCGTTACAGATGACGTACAACTATGGTATTTTGCATTCGATGCATATCACCAAAAGGGAAAGAAAGTATGTTGAATCTTTCATCGGCACTGGCTTTTTTTGCTTACCAATCAAGTAAAGGATTGCGTCAGGAATGGATAGCTCTTGTATTATAGTCTGCAGCATCCCCCACATGAATTGATCCACTACTTAGATGAGTTTCCCTAACGATATTTTAACACCATAACGCTTATGCCGATTTGGATAGGGTTGTCATATATTTTGGTTTTCTTTAACCACGGCTCTAACTTAACTCTTAACCATGGTAAACAAATTTAGATTCAACTCCAAAAAAAAAAAGGTAATCCTGAACATGGTCCAACTATCTATAATCGTTTGATATATCATAGAATTAAATTCTCAATAATTAGTAACAAGATTCTCTTATCACACCACTCTCTCCCGATCCAACGACAAAGAACAAGTCTAGCTACCTGAGTATAAGATTTTGACCTAAAGCGTCATGAACTCAAATGCATATTAGACAACGTAACCATTAATGATGGTTATCATCAAGATTGGTTATAAGCCTAGGTTAAATAATCGTGGAGTTAAAATATCTCCCTTTTCAATGATATCAACTATTGAATCCAATAATATGAGATACACTAATAATATGTGCAATAACACGTGATTATGCCATTTTTTAACAATATTTATCATAAAGAATTTTAAGTAATTAAGATGGAATCATGACGGCAATAAACTCCCCCTAACTTTTGCAATATGTGCACTCCTTTAATAATCCTTCAATATCACAAGTATATCCCCATCTATACTCAATTCACAAGTAAGAGAACCAATGGCATTCTCTCCCCCTTTTGACATTACTATAAGAATGAGGGGTGAGTGTTTGTGTGTGTGTGTGTGTGAAAGTCCACAAAGTATATACGCATCCATGAATAATCAATATAGCCCACAAGGACATCCAAACAAGCAAGCTCAAGAGCTAAACATGGAATAAGGACATGGAAATAAGGCATTGAAGATAACCAAATGTACATTTGATTAGAGATAATCAAAGTGCGCATAAGAGTACAAAACTATGAAAAGATCGCATTATAAATGTAAAGTACATAGAATAGATTCTAAAAATATAAACACAAGACTACATCAAGTCCATAGATCAAGGACCCTAGTATAATAGAGGTGGGGGATGTAATAAATCATCTTTGGGACACTCGACATCCTAATGTGCCTCCATGCAGCTAAGGCAGTGATTAAGCTGTTGATGATGGACAAAGTCCATCTAGTATAACTATCCTTCATCCACCCGAAGCCTGCATCAGTCCATTGCTGCATCGTCTCTAGTCGAGCAAGTCAGACCTCATATCCGGTGTAGACACCCCTTTGTAGTTTTATTTTATCTTTTTACTAATTTATGTCAGGCTTTATTAATAAATAAAGTTTATTATTTAATATTGGATGTAAACCTGATAATATGTAATAGGCCTTGTTGCTTAATTTAGTCCATCAATTTAGTCCAATTGTGTCAAGTCCAGTCCAGTCCAGTCGGTTTAGCCCAAATTAATTAGGCCCGGTCCATTGGATACCTAGTTTAGTTAGTTAAGGTTTAACTCAAGTTTATGTCAAGAGATTGTAATTGATTAGATTACCTGAAAATATCTTGTGATTTATCCTTGATTCATGTGATTAATCCTTAATTTATGTGAGATGTGAAGATAGTTTTCGAATCTGATACTTCGTATCTAACAAATTAGAGATAATCATTGAATTAGGATCAGATAATATCTTAAATTTTGAATATATATATATATATAGATGTGGAATGAACCGGCCGACATTCGACTAACTGGCCAATTATTTGACTTTTGTCAAACTGAGATTTTCACCAAATATTCTGTCTTATCTTCAAGTCAAAGATTGATATGGTCATCTTTACCATTTTTTACGTCCAAGACCACTATAAAAAGGGCCCTTCGACTACATTTTTGGGGACAAGCTTTTTCTCCCTAAAGCTTTTACACCATTTCTTTCGTGTGTATATATATATATATATATATATATATATATATATATATATATATATCCAAGGAAAATTTAGCACTTCATATTCACTTCTATATACACAAGTTATATGCATCGCGAATTTATTATAAGGAGTTCAGAAGTCTTCTAAGCCAGCGTCTTCTCGAAGTACATTTACAGTTTTCTAGATTAGCTTAGATAATAATGATCTAGAGTGTCTCCCCTTCCCATAGTCGCATTTCTATTCAAAAATATCAAAACAAGTCTTTTACATTTTTGTCTAAGTCTGAGTCTCAAAATGTAAACTACTTCACGTGGGATGAGTGTCGAATTACAACAATTTTGATTTCGATTAGTCTAATTGGATACGTAAGCAATTCGACCCCGGATGTCGAGTTCAAGCCAAAAAAATATAAGAATTAACTTAGGGTTGTTTTCTCATGCTTTTATATGTTACATGTTATTAAGGCCATTAATCACTGGAAAATGAAGCAGAGACCGAAAGGGCGTAGCCGTACCTAACACCTTCCTGTTGCGTAACTTAGTCCCCATAACCCACATGGTTCCAACAGATTTGTCGTCTTTCTTATTTTTGGTTTTTTCTTATTTTTCCGTATTAAATAAGATGGACACTCCAGAAAATCCTTTCTTTGGGAATTTTTTTCGAGGCAAAAGAACCAGAAGAAGTGCTTGTCTCATGAATACTCGAGCAGTCGGTTAATCTGGAACTTCATCACCCCAGACAACATCACCATCACCATCCTCACCGTCCAGATGATAATGATAATAATAATCATCATCAACAACCATATCTAGATATATAGGTTGGGCTCGAGTAAGAATCAATGACTCAAAATAAAAGACCCTCCCTACGAAGAGTAAAATGGTGCAGAATTTGGTGCTGATTTACCTCAAGAACTCACGACTAAAAGATATCTTTTAGGTATGAAAAATGCGTGTCAATAAGAGTCCATAAAGAATAGCTAATGATGCATGCAAAGTGCTCTTAATCATGGAAATCATAAATACAGGGGATATTAACCTTCAAACGAGCGTGAAAGAATGTAGGGTGCTGGGCTTCTAGATAAGAGACAAAGTGATGTAATATCGACTCAACATATAATATGAGCAATGATGTGATCGATGACATCTTGAGAGGGAGATGAGAGGTCAAGGATATTTTGATTAGTCAAATCATTTAATTGTGTAGAGTAAATATCTTCATCTCTACTTGCTATGAAGATTGTTTCATTGTTCATGATAAATGCAAACGTGCAACGAGAAGCTTCAAAGGTTACTCTAAAGCCTTATTCACTAAATTAATTAATGCTTAGCAAATTACTTTTCAAGCCTTCAACATAGAATACATTCCTCATTGAAGGGTTCCTTACCAGCCAAAGTTAACTTTTTTCCTCTTTCTTTAAGATTAATAGTGGTGAATAAAGATACATTCTCGGTCGTGTGTCTTCAAACATTCACTAACAAGAATTGACTTGCGACTAAATTTTGTTTTAAGAAATACCTGTAAACTTGAATCAAGCAATCTTAACCTTTCGCAACCACATTTTCTTTACTCTTCTAACGTATACAATTCTTCAAGGGCAATAATTAATTATAAGTCTTTTCTTGTTGCACCAACTAAAATGTGTAAAAGAGTGTAAAACAACTCTTTGGTTGTCTTGGAAGAAGTTTCAACCTAATTTGTAGTTTAAAAACTTAAAAGGATCTAATCCAACACCACCTTTATTTGCAACTGTTCAGCGTCCAAGCATGATATCTAAGTTGTTTTGATCATCAACAAATTTATTAAGACATTTTTTCGAATCACAAATCTCAAATTCTAAGTTTTCATTGTATTTTTCTAGAAATAAAAGTATCAGAAAGACATTCTTTTTGTGCCAAGAATGTTCACAATCATATCAACCAAGTCAGTATTATCATGTTTCACATAAAAATGGGTGGATACACATTCATTCTTGGCATGCAATTAATTCTTTAGTTTATCTATTTGCTTGTTCACCTCAACTAATTACTTTTAAAAAGTTTTAATAATTCTTTATATAAGTTATTGTATGCATTTTTAAAGCTTTCACTATCATTATCACCATCAGAAGAAGAATTCACCTCCTTCACAATACCACGAAGCATACATTAGCTTGATCATTCATCTCTTTAATTTTTGCGATCACTCGATTTAGAGTTACACCATTCTAGAGACTTTTTCCTACTCATTCTCTTTCTTGGCAAATTAGTTTTTTTTACTCTCTCCCTTATATCTCTTATCTCCTTCTTCCCTTCTTGTATATACGGCAACCGGTTTTGATATGTCCCGGCATGTGGCATCTATAGCAAAGCTTCTCTTCATTTTATCCATTGCAATTATTTTGTTGTCTTCTTGCACTATTTCTTTTAAAACTCAAGAAATTCTTGATGTTCATTGTTATCATTGCAACGTCCTCTTCATCAAACTCCTTTTCATCATCACTTGGCTCATGGTTTATTATGGAGCCTTAAAAGCAATTGAAGTAGCCTTCTTTTTTGTGTCATCTTTATCAAATGACATCAACTGAAAAAGTGTCGAGAGTCTTCAATTCTTGGATGGCTGTGATTTTTGCATCCAAAGCCTCTAGCATAGACCTATTCACTTTTCATAAAAGATCGCCAGTAGAAAATTCTTTAATTGTTTTAATGGATTGACAATATTAATAAAACAAGTTTATCTTATACTCTTTAAGAAAGGAAGTTCCTTCACCAGTGACTTGTAAAGTATCTCGAATGCTTTTAAAGAAACCACAAATAGTGACTCTATTGAGTTCATTAGTGTCAAAGCACAAATAAGGTAATTTTTTGCTCCAACACGCATACATATCATATCCTTATTGTGGTCATCATACTCCAATTTGGATATAGGTAATTTTATTTTAACAACCACTTTAGTCGGAACAAATGAACCATGCTTTACAATATCCTACACCTATTAATCTTTGTAATTCTAAATAGATTTTCATCTTAACTTTTCATACACTATAGTTTAGACATGAAAAAGAAAGAGATAGGACGAAAAAAGAAGAAGATGAAAGCGATGGAAAATGACAAATTTCATAGAAGGTCGCGGCAACATAGGTTGTTATGGTAGCTGTACAAACAAATTTCATGTCTAAACTGCGAGACAAGAAATAATGCACAAATTCAATATAATGATTTTCAAAGTAAAGGTTACACCACTCTGTGATTTATACTGAAAATAAATCGGGGTCCTATGCTTCAATCTTCAATTGCGGTCGCGATCCAAGGGCTGAGACAACTTGTGCTTGAATTGCTACTTTGGCTTCTTCCTTATGACACCCCCAGTCCAAGTGACGTCACCGACACTGAGATGTCAATCCTATCAATGTTATAGCTTTAAATATAATACAGAGCAACTACAACCTTAAGATCATGAAGAAACGTTACAATACGTCCTTACAAAAATTTTCTTTGATAGTACACATCGTGTCGCAGCGGAAACTGCATAACATAACACAACTTAATATGTATACCAAATTTTACATCTGCGCAGCAACATATATATTTCCTCACAGGACCTCAGCATAATTTTTTTTTACCTTTTCCTAAGGTCTCACCTCGTTTAAACCTAGTACCTGAAAAACACATCAGATAAGGAATGAGCGCAAATCGCCCAATAAGGATAATATGAGGAGTATAACGTATAACCCTTTTGAATTTATTGGAGAATCGATCATGAATTTTCAACGAAGGCAAATGATTTAAAAATGCCAAGACTGGACATTTACAACCATCTTGCTGCATCACCTTTGTTCAGACTGAGCGGCTCAAGCCCAACAGAACAACATCATTTCCACTTGGACAGACTCATGGACTATGTAAGTGCAATGCAAAAAAAAAAAACACTAAAGCATAATCATCATGAGAATATCGAGATAATAAACTCAGCAACATCAAATAAAATCAATTGCCATGCATGCTTGACTCAACATGACACAACAGACTCTAGCGCGCTTCATCTCCTTTTTTTAATTACTCTCTTTTTCACTAACTGCCAGTTACTTCACTTCATTGGCTCTCCACTTAATGATGCCCCTTCATACGGGGTGTTCATCTCAGTCTTATCCAGATTAGGAAACGGCTTTCATCAAGGAGCGGACTTAGAGAGTGTTTTCGATAATAAGTCCTCGACAACGCTTTCAGGCTCATTATCGGAAGGACTAAGGAAATTTATTCTACCTTAAGTCCTCAACAGCACAAGTCAACAAGAAGTACTGGTTCATAAGATCAACCGACATTCCATCATAAATATAGGAGTTCAACGCAAGCATCAATAACATGGTATACCAAGCAAAACAACGGATACCATAACAGAACCGCATTATCCTTACTTAATTGGCTTTATAGTCGATGAATACCTCGCTTCCTGATTTTCTCCGCAATGGAATCACCTACTAAATAAAATTCTTTCTTATTAGACAACCCTAAAATACAAAAACACACCTACCTTACCTCACCCCTCCCTTACCGTTCACCTGTCTCCCACTTGTTATGGCTAATCCATTAACCGGATTTGCCCTAACTCATAAGGTGCATTACCCGCACTACCGTCCATCTTGTGTCCACCTAAACTCAATTTTCTCACTCTTTATACTCCCTACTGCTTAACCATGAGTTTCTAAAAGATTCGTCACCGGTGTGAAAAATTATCAAAACGCCCCTCGCCAGAGATAAAATTACCTAAACACCCCCTGTCGCCTTCTGCACCAATAAACACTCCCAATTGGCTCAAAATACCTTTTTAAAATAATTTAAACTAAGTTTTGAATTAAAAAGTCATTTGGTGAAATTTTTGTTCAGAAACCCCACCCGGATAACCAACCAAGTGTTAGGGAACCAATTTTTTTTTTTCTAAAATACGAATCAGCCTCCAAATGTCATGAAATTTTATACACTGAAGTTTCTCACCTGCATGAAGTTTTTGTAAACTTTTTAGATTAAAATACATTCATTTGTTATTTTTAAAAATTCAAAATCTTATTTTAAGGATAAATATATTTAACATTGTTACAAAACTCAGAAAAATTCCCAAATTTTACAGTACGTATATATTTCAAAAATAAAAAGATTTTTTCTTTTGTGTTTGGCCAGATTTTATCTTAAAACCATGTTTCAAAAATAAAGTTTGAAATTAATTAGAGGCTAATACTTTTAGAGACTTTTACAGTCACTACTCATCACCTTTGGATCAAATTTATACTTTTTCATCTCTTCCCACACTCCAAGTTGCATTCTTCAGGTTTGCATGCCAGAAATATTTTTCCTTCTTCACTTATACATGCATTTTATGCTAACTTATCTCATTACCTATTTAATTCCACCTCAAATTCTATTTAAACCAATTTGATCAGACTTCATTTCCACCTACCTAACTCCATAACTTCATTTAACATGAAATCATAACATAACATAATCAATTCAGTCCTAATTTCCATCAAGAACACATACCAAAACACCAAGAACACACACAAACCTCACTTTGAAGACCTGTAACTTCTTCGTTTCTTGGCAAAAATACCTTATGTTTGTTGAAATCTCTTCCTTTCTTTCCCCCTTCAACTTCTCTGTTTGGCCTTTCACAAGATTCTTTCTAGATTTTCCTCAAATTCTTTCTCAATCAGCTACTTCGCACAGCTTCTCACACTGCAGGTTGGTTTTTTTCCTAAATTTTGCAGTCCCTAACTTCCTCAATTTATCTCCAAATTGATCTCTGTTTCTTGGGTTTTCTTCCTCTACCTTTTCTCTACGACTTCTCAGTTGAAGTTATCCCGTAATTCCTTCTACATTTCCTGTGATTCTCCCTCAAACAGCTGTCTAAGGTAAGCATTTCCCCATGCCATCTCACCCTCCACTTATCTCTTCATGCACACACTCCACCTCTTGGAAATGAGAGGTGTCATTTCCTTTTGTTTGTGGCTGTCTTTGGTAGCCACGAAATCAGACCACTTTTTTTAAAAATTAATTATTTTTTTTAATAATTATCAACAACAAGGGTATTACATTCTTTGAGGTGATACTTGACTTATAGAATCATCAAGTTCGAAGGCAAATCTCTCTTTGATGTTTAAGATCAAAGAGAGAATAATCTTCATCGTCGAGAGTGTCTGATTGAATAGCGGCACTAAACTAGTGCGTATTGTTCTTCAAATGTTGCGTAATTCTCGGGATGTAGTATGTTTATGAAAGAGTTCTGGCAAAGCGCCAGCTTGTTTGCAGAGACTCAGTCTGTCGGAAGTGCTCAATTGAAGAACGACATTAGATTATTGCGCGTTGTTCTTCAAATGAAGCACAACTTGGGAGTGACGACAGAGTTTCGGAGGAGCTTTGGCTTTGATCACAGGAATCCTATGTGTCCTCCTCTTCTCTACCTCAAGTTCTTTATTTATAGGCAGGGTGGTAGGCTTAAATTTGAAAAACCCATAATTTGAGTTTTAACTTTGTAATTAAGGAGATTTTTGTCTCCTTACTCATCTGATCTTCTCAAGTAAATAGATATCTGTCTCCATTTAATTTAGGAATGATTTTAGTCAAATTTGACTTTTTTGGTAACAAGACCGTGGGCTGGACCAGGTATTATTATTGGACTTGTCCTTCTAACTTGTCTTTGACTTCGAGCCCGTTATCTTGTTTGACTCTAAGTCGGCATCTTGACCCGCATTTCCCACAATGTTGAATATTTGACTGGTTACCAAAATAATTTACCATTAACTGGTAAAAATCATTGTCGGTAACCATTAATTAATTAATTAATTAAACGAGGTTCGAATAACATTTTAATCATTTCCAATCTTTGCATGTATATTTAAGTCCTCAGGACAGTAATTAAAACCCTTTAATTAGTATGGTTAATTTAGGTACCATTTGAAAACTGATTGGTTTCCAGTTTTTTCCTCCAATTTTGTAAATTGGAGAAAAAAACGCGTTTGACATACAATTTTCATTTTTTTCCTTTAAGTTTTTTAAAACAGGGCTGTTTTTGAAAACTTCAATTTTGAAGTTTGGGATTTCTAGTTTAGTTTTTGTTTTGAACCCCCCCCCCCCCCCCCACACACACACACACACCAGCCTGCTTGCGGGCCATCGTCGCCAGCCTGCCACCATCGCTACTACAACCACCACTAAAGAAAAAAAATTCAAAATAAAAACTGAAAAATCAATCATTCAAAAGAAAAACTTCAAAATAAAATTTTGGTAATTAAATACCCATTTATTTTATAAAAAATAAACACTAAATTAGTTTTAATTTTTACTTTTTTAAAAAATAGAAAAATTTCAAACAGAGACTTGGCAACCAAACAGCTAGGTTTGCTTTCACACTTGGACAGTGAGGCTAGCGCGTGTTTCTAGGTCCACAATCTCTACTACTTATAAAAGTATGAATAAGTGTAAATCATTTTTTGGACAAAACTATCCCTACAATTTTCTTTAATACCATGATTGATCTTGATTATAATCATTCATTAATTAATGTCATGGCCCCCAAAAAACTCTCCATCTCTCCATGCTAGATAAATAGTTCCTCTCTTAAAGTTGTTGTTAAATGCATGCATGGGTCTTCTGCCTAAATTTATTGAAAACCTTCAACTTTTAGCCAAACTTGATTGAATTGATTTAATTTTGTTACTCAATTCACTTAAGTTCAACCTCTTCTATGTATCTTATAACACCAAATTCTCTTTTCCTTCATACTCCATCTTACTCTCTTTCAAAAATTAATTGCGGCAAAATTCTAATAATTGAATCTTGATCTCTACCACATCAATACGGCACATGATTAAAGAGGATTACCATCATATAACTGTTATCTTGACATTTTCTTCACACATTCCATCTAAACTCTGCTGTTGCAATTTGCACAATCTCCGGGGTATGTAAAATGGTTATATAAAGCAATATAATAATATGACTACAAAGAGAAATAAAAGTAGATTTGGCCAAAAAAAATATGTACTTATTTACTACCTATCACTTTATGAAATGGATCGGGAATCCTTAAAAAAAAATTCATTTTGGCTTCTAATTGATACGGTAACATCCTTAAAAATATAGATTAATGTTCTTATAGTCGAAACCACCTTAACTCCTATAGCAATCATCAAGGTTTTCAACTCATGACTATAAAAGAACTTTATCTAATCTTTTTGTATATGAACATATGGCGCTCATTTACTAATAAGTAAGATAAATACATCTTAATTTAAACTTGAAATACTTACGCTAATAGGAACATTACCATCATCATTTGAACAATATTAGTCATAATAAATTCAATGTTGAAAGTTTTGAATAGAACACCTATTAATTAGCAACATAATACCATCATTAATCTTGATAGAAAAATGATAACTCACCCTGTTCCAAGTAATCAAAGTGATATCATCTTTAAAGTATGCCTTATATCTTATTTTCTTGATACCTAAAGCAATTGAATGAGACCAAAAAGTGCACCAAGTTTACCCTAGATTGCAAACGTGGGTTGAAGCACTTAATCTATTATAAAGGCAATACAAGAAAATACACGTTGAATTTGCAAAGTGTTGTAACTTTGTCGTTCAAGCTACCAACCAATGAACTATACCATTTGACAACTCTATTAGCCAAATTTTTTTGAAAAAGACTTCCCTTCATAAGAAAGAAAATATTTACTATCTTTCAGATCTGATCCTACACTGCTGCACTACGGAGTCGAATTTGTTGATCCTCGGATACGAAGATATTTCGAATCGAGATTTTGAGCACAAAGATTCGTCCTGAAAATGCGATGTAAATTTTTATTTCTAGTTCTGGCAAAAGGAATAAGCATGGAGTCCTCCTCTTTTCGGATAACACATACAAAGAGACCCGCCAACAGTCAAATAATTAGTGAAACTCAATTTTTGCTCACATAATGGAGACAAAACTTTTTTTAAAAAAATTAATATACAGATATATGGTTTTCACGATGTTGTTTAAAAGCGAAAACTGTAATCTCCATTTAAGGAATCTCATTTCCAATCTATATGTAACTTTGTTCATAACTTGATACCTTTCGATTAACTTATTACTAGCATGAAAGTAGGTTACAATACTCTGAATTTTTTGCATTTTTATTTTTGCTCTATTTTAATTAGGACGATCACCTGATTCACAAATGAAAATATACTAACAAGATATTGCACTCATGCAAATGGTAAGTGATGCATGCAGTCCACATATTTGAGTACACTAATTTTTTGAAGAGAATGCAGTGAAAGAAATTCGAGCTGGTTACGACCTAAAGAGAGTTTAATAAGATTAAAACAATTTTTAATTTCATTGTGATGAAATAGGTGAAATCAATCATTTCTTTGTCTAGCACATAGTAGCAATTAATATAATAAAAATTTATCAGTATTGGTAGATAACATAATTAGATTGCTTGGTAGGATGACATGATAAATAGAATTGATAGTTCACTATACTTACTTTGCATGAATTATGTGAATATTGCTTGATGACATAGGTTTGCACTTATCATACGAATATGTTAGTGAGGTTGAGTTTTAAGCTCTAAATATGAAGGAACCACACCCCAAAAGTAAAATTCATTTCCTTGGAAATGTTTTTTTCTCTTTTAAGTTACAGATTTTTACAGCGTTTGAAACTTATACGACGCGGTAAAATTCTAACAAAAGCAAGATCTTTAAGATAATATCATATTACCACGTAATATTACCACGCATGGAAAATAAATAAATTTAAAGAACAAAGTCTGGCTTTCCGTTTTTCGCACTGCTCATCCCCTTCCCTTTGTGTCACGCTAAAAAAGCCCTCAATCTCTCCCGTAAAACCCTATTTCTCTCTCCTCACTATCTCCAAATTTGAATTCTCTCTCTCTCTCTCTAAGCAATCTCCATATATTAATTTTCCTGCTCTTTTCGCGTGATTTTCGGATATACATGCGCTTACATTTCGACGAGTATGTCCTCTGTTTTCTTCGATCATACAAGTTCATCCGTAAATTGTTCAACATAAACCCTAACGGAAGGGGATTAGGGTTAGGGTTCGGTACAGTTCGTTCGGGTTCATTCTGGTAGTGAGGTAAGATCGTTGATTGTCAGCGTTAATACTGCTTTTTCCTGAACTTTGTTTGTATTTCCCCTGCTCGGAGGCTTATATAATGTTTCACTGGAAATCATTTCATTGGATTTTCTCGTGTAAACGTTGAATTCAACTAAAATGTGGATTATAGGGCTGGTCAAGTGAGGAGGTTTAGCTGTACAAAACCTGTACTGTGAATTCGCAAAAAGTCGTAGAGAAAAAGTCCGATTGATCAGAGGGACTATTATGTAGTTATATGTTCATCTTACGTTGAATTGTTAAGCCCTTTTTTGTGCTTTTTTTCCCTTATTTTTTGGCCGAGTATCATTATATTGAATATTTTACCAATGCCAGGGCAAATGCACAACCATAAAAGCGAAAAGTACAATTATGCGTTGCATTACTGGTCTTGCACCATGTTTTTGTGCTCTCGCATTATACATGTGCTGTTGCAGCATGTTTTTTGCTCTGGTCTTATGGCATTATCTAGTATTGTCCCCTCTTAACTTTTTTGCCAATTTCTAGAGTAGAATTGGAACGTGTAAACTTTGACTTTGCCAATTGTTTTTGCACTAGGTTAATTATCGTTTTACTGGTCAAACTACACGCGTTTAATTTATGACTACGATTTGAGTTCAACTTAATGTTTAGATGTTCGAATACCACTCAGAAGTTTGCAAAAAGAAGGGGACAAAATTTGAAGCTGGACGGAGTATTCTATTCTTATTGATTGAGTTTCTCGAAAACTAAATAGTATTAGAAAACATGCTTAATTAGGGGTGTCCAGTCCTATATTGGATGCCACACGAATATGTGGATACACCAGTAACACCATCTGTTTGTTTGTTTTTTTTTTTCGCTTTAATGTGGTGTTCTTGGTTGGCAAACAGGATGGAATAATGCGATTCTATACTGACTGCTCATCAGTTGATACCCTTTCGGGACTTAAGATGTCATACAGAAGTGACAAGAGGAGTGATTCTAGTGATTCCGAGTTGAAAGATTATAAATACAGATACTACAACGAATTGAGAGATGGAAAAGTTAAGGTTAGAATTTCAGACAGGATTTATAAATGCCCATACTGTCCGGATAAGAGGAAAGAAGAGTATGCCTACGGGGAACTTCTGAGACATGCTTCTCGGATTGGTAGAGACTCAAAGAGTGCAAGTTTCAGAGACAAAGCAAAGCATTTAGGGTTAGTGACGTACTTGGAGAGGTACATGGATACAAAGGGTAGATCATCGAGATCTAGGGGAAGTATTGAGCTGGTGGAGAGAGACCGAGAGAGATATCAAGATTTAAACAGTAAATCACCAAGGTCAACAAAGAGTAGTACTGAGCTGGTGGGTATATATCGGGATGGTGAAACCAAGTTGTCACAGTCAATCCGGAGTGTGAGTCCAGTGGAGAGTCATCTAGATGCTAAGAACTTTTCATGGTCCATCTCAAGAACAACTGATGAGGTGGAGAAACATACCAATGAGAACACATTATCTGCTAGAACTATTGATTCAGCAAAGAATAATCTTCAGGCAAAGAACACATCAGCAAAGTCCTCTATTGAAGAAATAGAACCATCTTTACAGTTGCAGCGCACTTCAAGAGCTATTGTGCCTTTTAAGGGCAAAGCTAATGACGAACCAATTGTTTGGCCTTGGATGGCCGTTGTAGCCAACATTCCCATTGTTTATAAGGGCAGCAGGTATGTGGGTGAAAGTGGTAAGAAGCTGAAAGACGAATGGGCGAGCCAAGGCTACAACCCTGTGAAGGTTCATCCGTTGTGGAGCTTCCGAGGTCACTCAGGATATGCGATTGTTGAATTCAACAAAGATTGGGCTGGATTTGGGAATGCAATGATGTTCGCAAACGCATTTGAGACGGATAATCAAGGGAAAAGAGATTGGTATACGGAAAGGCGCAAAGGAGATAAGCTATATGCGTGGATTGCCAGGGATGAAGAGTACAATATGAAGGGTCTTATTGGAGATTATATTCGCAAGAATGGAGACCTGAAAACTGTCTCTGACATTGAAAGAGAAGATAAAAGGAAAGACACAAAGCTTGTATCAAACTTGACTAATCAGCTGGAGGTGAAGAACAAGAAATGTGAAGAAATAGAGCACAAAATAAGCAAGACAGAGATTTTCATGGGGAATGTGGTGAGGCAGAAAGAAGAAATGGTTCAAGCGTATAATGATGGTATTGACTTCTACATTTATCCTTCTCAGATTTCCATCTTTGATTGCATCATCTGCTTCGATTTTCTACTTGTAATTTCTTGCTTATTTTACTGTTTGTTGAGTAGAGATGAAGAGGATGCAAGAGAAGGCATATCATCAGCTTGAAAAGATACTCACTGAGCATGAAAGGACTAAAGCGCGATTGCAAGCTCAGAAAGAAGTTCTAAGGTTCTGCGAGAAAGAACTCAGAGAGCGGGAAGCTGTTAATGAGAGTGAGAAAAAGAAGCTCGATCACGAGAAGGAAATGGTATTAAATATTCCGGTTATACATTTATCTGTATTTTTGTAATTTCTTATAGGATTTCATGATGCTACCTTTATGTTAGTTCATTGAGGATTCTACTGTTATGCGGTCAACACCTTTTGTTTTTTTCATTCTTTTTGTTGATTGCTTCTGTACTGCAAATCATGCTCAGTGGCTGATATCATGGTATACCATTGAAATGTGCACTGAGGCCAAGTAGAGCTAAGCTAACATACTGCCTGCATATGTCAGAAAAGTCAAATCCACGAGACAGCTTTCCCGGGAAGAATGTCGCAGAATAATTAGGACATAATTGAAATATAGTTACTGATTCTGGACTTGATATTTTGTTTTGACTCCTTGAACTGGTTATGAACTTCAGCGTCTTGTTCTTTTGTTTAGATACTGTAAAGTTCAAGATATTTGAGCTTCTAATGTTCCAAAATTTCTTTTGTTGCTGCAGTTAACTATTTCTCTGCACCGAACATTGTAAGTATTTTTGCAGAGTGATAATTTCAGTTCTATATCTGCAGAATGAGAGGGCAATTTTTGAGCAGAAGAAGGCTGATGAAAGTATGCTGAAGTTAGCAGAAGATCAGAAGGTGTTTTACCTGTTTTCTGCCTTAAATAGCTTTACCAGAATTACAACTGTGTAATCGTCAGAAATCTAGAGATTTAAGATTTTATTACATGCTTTACTTTGAATTGCAGATAGAAAAAGAGGAACTTCACCAGCGGATTATTGAACTTGAGAGGAATCTTGATGATAAGCAGCGTCTGGAATTAGAGATAGAACGAATGAGAGGAGCTATTGACGTGATGGAACACATGAGCAAGGATGGGGATATGGTGGTCAGAAAGAAGATGGAATCGATTAGGGAAGATCTGAAGGATAAGGTGGAAGAACTTGAGGGCCTAGAAGATCTAAATCAAGCTCTTATTATTAGGGAGTTGAAAAGCAATGATGAGTTGCAGGATGCTCGGAAAGAGCTAATAAACGTATGTCTTTTCTTCCCCCATCTCGTTCTTCCTTTTATCTTTTGTTTGAAAAGAAATTAACTACAATGTTTTATCTGGGAACTACTATTGCTATTTGTTGGCTATGTTAAAAGTCGCCTGGGCCACTCATCTGAGTTTAAAAGACTTGTACCTCTTTTTTTCTGGATTGTTGGTTAAATATGTCATTTCTTTATCAATAATCTGTTGCTTGATTATGTATGTTCCTGTTATCCTTTTTTTTTTCAATTTTGGTTTTTGGGGAAGGGTGGGGGTTCTAATAGCTGCCCAATTTCAAGTGGTTATCAGATTGAGACAAGGTTGAATTGGAGAGCTATAATGAGAAATATGCAATTCAAAATATCTAATCTTCTAGCTAGATAGCTAGAGAGAGACTTCCAAAGTCCTTGGGCTACACCACCTCAATTTTGCTAGTTGCCACCGCCATGGGAAGAGGAGCTAACTCTAAAAGAAGGGGGCAGTTGCACCCCTTGCCTTTGAAAGCAGTAAATATTTGTTCCGTTAAGTGTAGTTTCTTCTCCATACGTGATAAGGCCAAAGGGTATTTTTTTTTATCACTTTCTTTCTTTCTTACTGTGGAAAACGTAGTTATGAGCATCCATCCTTATCCCCTCGACATGT
The DNA here is from genome assembly GCA_033070095.1 of Escallonia herrerae. Taxonomy (NCBI): domain Eukaryota; kingdom Viridiplantae; phylum Streptophyta; class Magnoliopsida; order Escalloniales; family Escalloniaceae; genus Escallonia; species Escallonia herrerae. Next base: position 312,019 of record JAVXUP010000824.1, read on the forward strand.
AAAATTTCGGCACGACTTTGTAAGCAGTCCCTGCATGCCGGCGATGCCACTACCACTATCATCTGCATTGAAGCCACCATGAAGATGCCTGCCAACACATCGCTGTCCATAGACTTCGCAAGTCATTACAATACTATACCTGCTGGAGCTGCCGATGCTACCATCAATGTACCAGAGCTGATTTAACTGTTTATGCCAACCATCATGCCACTACCAGGTTCGTTGGGTGTGCCCCGTTCCATTAGCATTGGAGTAACCTCCTAACCCCCATCAATCCCACACTCAAGAATACCATCGATGCACCCCTAGTGAAATTTCTATTTGTGCCCACCACTATGCCTCCACCAGATTTCTTTGGTGTGCCAACATTACTCTAGCACTTGAGACACCTCCTACCCACCACGCCTCCCGCCCTCACAAATGTTTGTTGCCATCATCACTGCTATGGCCGTGAAATCATCAATGTACCACCATAGATGTCTGATTCAATAGGCATCATCACTTCATCAAACGTGAAAACGCCATTCCAATTCATCGGTATAGATATGATAAATGAAACATTGGGTTTAATCTATGAGAATGATGGATTATCTCACGAGCATTAACTATAAAGTTCGAGAGGTATTTGCAAGTCCTTGTACAAGCGCACCACAATATGCTAGTGTTTGAAATCCTCTACCTCTCGGTTTTGAACTTATGTCCAATAACAAAAGTTTTCCGATTTGATGGGTCTGCAGTTTTAGGTTGTGGGTGCCGACTTTACTTAAGTAGTTGGCGAGCTCTCTCAAACTTCTATTTTTTAATCTCTTTCAAACAGTTTTTTAATCAGTTATGAACTTGCAGAAATGTATTTTGTCCTCCAAATAAAAAATTCCACGAGTTGAAATCATCTGACTTGACGACATTTGTTCTGGTAGTATTGGATATAGATATTTGCTTGCAATGAAATATGAACGAAATATGAACACCGTAGCATGCATTTTTGCTCACAGCAATGAGAAATCTACAAAGAGTTTGATAAGGTGTTATGCCGCTGCTAATTATTATGTATATAGCAACTTAGTTTCATCTACCCCCACCACCACACACAGACCGCACCACCCCCCATCAACACACAGGAAAACAGAAAGCGAAGTGAAAAACCCAGGAAAAGAGAACAAGAAATATATATATATATATATATATATATAAACTTATGTGTTAATGACTACTAATGGTAGGCATTAGAAAATGTTGCCAACTTTGGCAGAAGTCTTATTTACTTTCTTCAACAGGGCTTAAAGGACAGCCGTGCCTTCATTGCTGTCAGAAGGATGGGAGAGCTTGATGAGAAGCCTTTCCAACTTGTCGCAAAGAGGAATTTTTCTGATGAAGAAGCAGAAGAGAAAGCACTAGAGCTCTGTTCCTTATGGGAGGATTACCTTAGGGATCCAAGCTGGCATCCCTTTAAGATTATCACAGCTGAAGGAAGAACTAAGGTATGCATTGCATCAACCAGAAATCACCAATCTACTCTATCTCTCACTCACACTGATGACATTTTCTCTCTTCCTAAAGTGCTTTCTATTGGTAGGCTTTTGTTCGGACTTCCTTATGCTATTATTGCTAATAGTACTTTGTGTAGGGTAGGTAGGCACACACAACCCTGAAATTCAGAAAAGCCATTTGACTGCCTTTTTCAAACATTCTTAAAAATGTCTAATAGAATAGTTCATAATCTATTGTAGTTTATAGCATATAGCATTTCAGGATAAACAGAAGGAACCCCCCCAACTCTACCCCCCCCCCCCCACCCCACCCCACCCCACAAAAAAAACACCACCACCAACAACCCCCACAAAAAAAGAAAAGAAAAAAGTGTAATGCATGTCATAGAGTCAGTGTTAAAAGGTCTAAGACTGCAAGTTCTTGGAGGCCAATATGTGCATCATCCAAAACATCACCAACTATTTGGCAGCCCTAATATGGATGTCATAGGGTCTCTGTGTTGTTTGTTAACTTCCGATATCCATTATAGACTGAGCAGCGTTTAATTGCACGTACTGGGTTTAATCAATTATGGAAATGGCTTTTCGACAGACCTATTTTGTTTTGATGGAAGTAAATCTGACAATGTAGTCTCTACTGTTATTTCAAAATTTAATATCTGGCACACACTAGTGCTGGTTCCAACTTTTTTGTTTTGTATTTTCCTTTGAATGTGTGCACTTCAATCTGTCCTTCAGGAAATAATTGATGAAGAGGATGACAGAATGAAAAGGCTAAAGAATGAGCTTGGTGCTGAAGTCCTTGAGGCTGTAACTAGAGCGTTGTCTGAGATGAACGAGTATAATCCTAGTGGAAGGTATCCTTTGCCCGAGCTTTGGAATAACAAGGAAGGAAGAAAGGCAAGTTTGAGAGAGGGAGTAGAATATATACTGAAGCAATGGAAGATGCATAAACGGAGGAGAAACTGAAGGTCGGTATCTTGCATTTTACGCGATCTTCTTCCAAAGAGAAATTCTTACTGGACATTTATTCATGTATAGTACATTACTATCAACTTACTTCATTAATCTGAATTTTCCCTCCGTTCCTGTGTCGGTGAAAGACACTGTTGACAGTGGACTGCACACGTCTGCTCCCAATAACTCTAATGCTAAATGCACCAAATTTTACTAAGTAATCCCGGTTTGACTTATATCCCGTACCCATTATATATGCAACTCACGCATTTTTGTCTGAAATGTTGTGTAAGAAAGTTTTTCATATGCAGGTCGATTGCAAGAACCTATACTTTTTTGTTTTGCTTTTGATAGCCTTTTGCACTCTGTAAGAACAATTCAGAACTTCAATGTGAGGCATACATCCTACTTAACTCCATGCTCAGTCCTTTTAAACCTTTGACATATAAGCTTTCTTGCAACATCCTCTGAGAACGAAAGTTTCCAAAGGCTTGACATTGTTTAACGGAAGCTGTGGTCTGCAAACACTTCAAATAATGTGGTTTCCATTGATGTTGGTGCTGGTCTCCTTGTTGCAGAATCCCATGGTGAGGAGCTCTGTCTAGCCTTTGTCAAGGATTCTAATGGATGTGCTCTTGTTATGACATCAACTCATCAATAGTGGCCTGTGCTAGTTTCTTCAACTCACTTCTGAGAGATCTTAGGCGAAGTTGATGTTATGTGGTTGCTAAAAGTTTACCACTTTCCTTTGGCATTAGACTATTCTTATCTCGGTGACAAGTTATGCAGTCTGTCTTTTATGTTCAAAATTGGTGATAATGGCGTAACTCGGAGATGCAGAAGATTGCAGGTTATTGCACAATGCCACAGTAGACCACAAGCCCATTTCTGGCAAAAGAGGATTTTGGCTCGTACGAGACTACGCATTTGCATCAGTAACAATTCACTAGTAACTGAGGCTGAGTTGTCTATATTTTCATGGAAGGTGAGCTATTACATTAGTGTTAGTCTAAGATTTTATGTAGAATTATGATTTCAACGTTTTTTACTTCGTAAAGCATGGCGCTTGTCAAAGTACTGGGCCATCTTATTGGCCCTCGTGTGTAACGTATGTGCCATCTATTCTCTTTTTCATTCTACTTTGCCGATTACCTTATTGCATACTGTCTCGGTTGCAGGAAGATAGCTATCTCCTCTCGTATCGTCAAATTCCAACTGTCCACATAATTCCAGCAAATAGTTACAACAGAGCCACTAATGAACTTGCACCAAGTGTTACTAATGAATTTCTAGCCACAAAAGTCTAAAACGCATATTACATGTAAGAAATTACATTTAGATCCGACGTAAAACAGAGCGGCATAGACTTGATTGATCTTCTAATAGGATTAGAGTCAAACTTCTTACAACCACACCAATTAAAGTCGCATGCATTTTTTTTCCTGATCGGCAACACATTAGAATAAAAGGTCATTTAAAACTTTATCAAGGGTAAGAATCAACAAAAATACTCTTTAAGATTGCTTAGAGAGAATATTTAATTTCGGTTGACGCTTAAACTGATAAGTATATTCTTTTTACGGTTCAAACCAAAAGAAAAAGAATCAACCACAAAAAAAAAAAAAGAAGTTACACCTTCTAATCACTTACTGAAAGGGCATTTGCACCAAAGATTTTAGAATGAGAGTGTCTTCCATAATTTTACATGTCAAAAATGTGTTGCATCTTTGTATTAACTTGTGATGTGCACGTAGAAACAATTTCTAGGGGTAGCCTCTACCCTAGGAGGTCAGCTCCCTAACATTTACCCAAAACTTAGAGGTGTTAATGGGCCGGGCTTGGGCCGGCCCAGCCCGGACCTAGCAGGCCTGACTTGAAAACGGGCCGGGCCAGGCCAGAGGGGTAGAAACGGGCCGAGCCAGATTAATGGGATATCTAGGCCCAGTCCAAGCCCTGGCCCTAGGCCCAATATTTAGGGCCGGGCTTGGGTTGGGCCCAGGCCCTTTTTTTGGAAAGCAAATATATTTCAAGGTTTCATGTTATATTGATTGAATTTGGTTTCCAAACGAAACAATGAAAATCTTACTACCCTTTTGTTTCGTTTGTAATTTTATAAAAATTTCTGGTTTGGGGATGCAAATGATGGGTACGACTCGTACGAGACAGCAATTTAAGCTCATACGTATTGGACTTTGTGACTGATAAGAGTTTTATGATGTGTATGTGCAGTTGTAGAGGTGTCAAAGGGTCGGGCTTGGGCTGGCCCAGCGGGCCAGAAAAAGGCCGGACCATTTAGGGCTTCAGGCCTTGTAAACTGGGCTGGGGCCGGGTCGGGCCCAAATCTTGGAAATGGAGGCCCTGTCCAGGTCCAAGCACTTTAGGGCTAGGCCTAGGGCCAGGCCCAGGCCCTTTTTTTTTCTTTTTTGTGTCGCAAAAATACTAATTCACAAAATAAATATAATTGATAGGCCCTAAATCATTCAATATCTCTCTTGTGACAAATGAAGTGCCTTAAAGCTTTACGTTTACTCTATTTGAAAATATTGATTCGTAACAAAGAGTAATTTTGTTCGCAAAAAGACAATTTTTTCACATGAGTAAATATAAAGAAATGTGCATGTCCAAAAAAGTTAAAATAAAAGAGTAAAATATGAGGTATAGAGAGAATGATGTGCGAGAAAAAAGGGGAAAGGAAAAAAAAAATGACTCAAAATGGTTTAAGGCCAGATTTAGGGCCAAAGGGATGGGCCAAAATAGGGCCGAAAAGAGGGCTAGAAACGGCCCAAGGGCTGGGCCTTAGCCAGACCTTTTTAGGGCCAGGCTGGGCCAATTTTAGAAAATATTAGACCTGACTCTAGCCCAAGGCCATATAAGTTAGGGCCAGCACTATTCACTTTTAGGGTCGAGCTAGCCCGGGCCTATTTAGGGCTGGGCCGGGCCGTGGGCGCTCAGCCTTTTTGACATCTCTATGCAGTTGAATACTTGGAAGAGATGAGAATTAAGGACCTGGTGAAGAAGCACTCCGAGTTCATTACTTACCCAATTTACCTCTAGACTGAGAAGACACCGAAAAGGAAATCAGTGATGACGAAGATGAGGAACCAAAGAAGAAAGAGGAGGGTGATATTGAGGAGGTCGACGAGGACAAAGAGAAGGACGCATCAAAGAAGAAGAAGAATGTTAAGGAGGTGTCACATGAGTGGCAGCAAATCAACAAGCAGAAGCCCATCTGCCTGCGCAAGCTAGAAGAGATAATGAAAGAAGAGTATGCTTCATTCTACAAGAGCTTGACTAATGATTGGGAGGATCACCTTACTGTCAAGCTCTTTTCTGTGGAAGGACAACTGGAATTCAAAGCCATCCTTTTCGTACCGAAGAGAGCTCCATTTGATCTGTTTGACTCCCGCAAGAAGACGAATAACATCAAGCTCTATGTGAGAAGGGTGTTTATCATGGACAACTGCGAGGAGCTCATTCCAGAGTACCTTGGCTTTGTCAAGGGCGTTGTCGACTATGATGATTTGCCTCTTAACATCTCACGTGAGATGCTGCAACAGAACAAGATTCTCAAGGTTATTAAGAAAGTTTTGTTTGAAAATCCAGCCCACTTTAGGGCCAGAAAACCGGGCCAAAAGAGGGCTCAAATTCGGGCCAAACCGGGCCAAATAGGGTCAACCCGTTTTTTTAAGGACAAGCCAGACCTGGATAATTTCTAGGAATGTTTTGGCCCTGGTCCAAGCCCTGACCCAAAACCCTAAATTATTGGGCTGCTACTGTTCACGTACAGGGCCGGGCCAGCCCGGACAAAAAACGGGCCAGGTCGGGCCGGCCCTCAGGCTCCCGGCCAAAACTAGAACAAATATGTATGCATTATTCCTTTTTCCTTAACCTATTTGAGCTATACATCTGACCAACCCAATCAGGCGCGTAGTCCGATCAACACATGAATCTCGCGCGTGAATAACAGTCGCTCGACACGGTGACGACGTGTGTCCTGTACGGAAGCGGAAAAGGTGCATAGCTCTGATACGCCGTCAGACCGTTGCAGCAGCAGCAGCAGCCAGCCAGTAGCAGTGCAGCACCACTCCACTGCACTGCACCCCGACCCGCATATACGTATAACGCCTTATGTCTATATATCTGTCAGTGTATGCATATATATGGATTCCTGTACGTATAATGCATCACCAGACTTGAGGCTTTTTGTTCCTTCTCAGTCTCACCTGCTGATCAGCTGATGCATGTTGATGATCAGAAAATGTGAGAAATTAAAAGTTTGGTCATCTCCCTTTTTTTTTATTCTCTCCGTTTCTTCATATGTGCTCTATTGGGTGAATAGAAATCTGAGTTTACTAGGTATATGAGTTAGTTCCCTTTCTGCTATCTTACACCAAAATGTGAATATTCATGGAGCGCCCTTTCAATATTGACGAACGATTTTTATCTAACTTTTCAGAAAAATGGGTCTGCACATTTGCTGTTTGGATTTTAAGCTGGTTATGATTAATGGGTTGTTAGTGCTTTCCCCTTTTCGTTTTCTTTCTCTACTTTTGTTTTACTTGGTGATTTGTGCTGTTTGGTTGCTAAGAAATTTTGAGAGATTTCATCCATTTTCTATTTCAGTGATTAGTTTATTACGTGTATCATTTTTCTTCTTATGTGCTCTGTTTGGGTGACGAGGAATTTGATTTAATCCCCAAAATGTGGATAGTTAGGAAGCTTCCTTCTGATGTTTAATGTTCGTATCTAAATATCCAGAAAAAATGGTCTGCACATTTGCTTATGTGTATGCTATGCTGGTTATGATGAATGGACTGTAAGGGTTTAGCTTTCTTTCTTCCCTTTGTTTCACTTGACTAATTTACGTTGTTTGGTTGCTAGGAAATTCAAGTATATAATCATTGTTTTTTAAAAAGGTTGTCAGCCCTGTTTTCTTCAATAATATAGTTCTTGGTCTTTTAGTTGAATCACATATTGATGCATAAGCTGCTTGGTTGCTGAGAAAATGCGAGGAAAGTCAGCGTTCTTCTGTTTCATTTGTTGTTCACGACATCTTTTTTTCTTCTTCTTATGTGCTCTGTTTGGTTGAACAGAAATATGAGTTTGCTAAGAGAGAGTTCTCATTCTTTTATTTCCCATACAAAGTTTGTATGGGAGTTCTTCAGAAAAGTTTGTCTTGATATACTCTCTGCATATGGCTGGATTTGATTCATGGGTTGGAGGTGTCAACCCCTCTCTCTCTCCCCTCCCCCCTGCCCCCTTGAAAATTTCTGAATTCTGTTCTGTTGGGCTTGATGTGTTTTGAACACATAATTTTTGTTTGCCGATGTACTGATATCTATGTTGTGGCATTATTTGTTTTCCCCCTTGGGTATTTCTGTTTATCGATCAGAGGGGTTATGGACATGCATTGCTCTGTCACTTGACAACTGATGGCTTGATTTGATTTCATGTTGTTCAGCAAAATGTCTAATTCATCATCATCAGAGGGAAGTGATATAAGTGACTCCGAGTTAGAGGAATACATTGAAAAGTATTATGAGCGGCTGAAGAATAGTGTTATGAAGGTGAAAGTCTCAGATGAAAGATTTAAATTCCCTTTCTGCCCAGGAAAGAAGAAGCAGACTTATCTTTACAAAGACCTTTTGCAACATGCTTCTGGTGTAGGCAAAAGCACAGGGAGCAGGAGTACAAAAGAGAAGGGGAGGCATTTAGGTTAAGTAATGTACATGGAAAAGGTTTTTGACATAAAAGGGTCATTAACACAATCAAGAAGTGCGGCTTTTGACATTCCGAAAGACACTGAAGCCGATGAGTCATTTGTTTGGCCTTGGATGGGAATTGTGGCAAACATTCATGTTCAATGGAAAGATGGGCGATACATCGGGGAAAGTGGTTCGAGGATAAGGGATGATCTCACTAAAAAGGGGTTTAACCCATTAAGAGTCCACCCCTTATGGAATTATAGGGGTCATTCAGGGTATGCAATTGTGGAATTTAGCAGAGATTGGCCTGGTTTCTATAATGCAATGAGATTCGAGAAGAGTTTTGAAGCAGGTCATAGGGGGAAGAGGGACTATTACGAGGCAGAACACGTGGATGACTTGTATGGATGGGTTGCCCGGGATGAGGATTATAACAGCCACGATATCATTGGTGAGCATCTTCGGAAAGCAGGGGATTTGAAGACTATTCCTGCTATTGAAGCAGAAGATAAGCTCAAAGCTACAAAACTTGTGTCTAACTTGACCAATGTCATTGAGGTGAAGAACATGCGCCTCAGGGAAATCGAGGTCAAATATAACGAAACTAACATGTGCCTAACCAACATGATGAGTGAGAAAGACGAGATGATCCGAGAATATAATGAGGGTAAGTGACTTACTTGAACTCTGGTACGGCATGATTATGAATTCAAATTTTATTCCCTTCACAATCTTTTTGTCTTACATTTCTCACCACAGTTTTTCATGTCTAATCATGTTGATTAGAGATACGAAAGATGCAACAAAATGCACGTGGTCATATGGAAAATATTTTCAAGGAGCATGAGAGAATCACTCTGCAGTTGGAACGACAGAATAGAGAGCTTCAGCAGCAAGAGAAGGAATTAGAGATGTGGGAGGCGCACAACGAAAATGAAAGAAGGAATCTGTATCTTGAGAAAAAAATGGTACTGCACTTTTGTATATTCATACAAGGCTGGGTCAATTAAAGACCTTTTTGGTTTAAGCTATGTAATCCCGTATGTATATTAATAAGGCATTTTCATATTCTGGATAGAAGACTAATGTGGCCATTTTGCTTTAGTAAGATGTTCTAGGTAATCAGCAGATTGATCGACTTGAATTATTGCAGAATCCCATCAATATGGATTTATCTGAAGGAAACAATTAGCTGATACATATTTGCATTAGTTTCCAAATTCGTTATCCATCATGTATGCACATAAATATTGCATCTGTCTTTTAAATTGGTCTTTTGCTCCACTGGTACTGCAATTGGTAACATATGATTGTTCTGTTTTTCAAGAATGAGAAAGCAACTTTGGAGCAGAAGAAGGCTGATGAAAATGTTGTAAGGTTGGCAGATGATCAGAAGGTATACCAGTATACTTGAGTTCAATTTTAATCTGATTATCAGTACCAAAATGCAGTCATGTTTTTGGAGATTATAGATATTAAATGCGTTTCTTATCATGCATGTGACTTGCATGGCAGAGGGAAAAGGAACTTCTGCACAAAAGAATCATTGAACTTGAAAAGAAACTCGATGCTAAGCAAGCACTGGAGTTGGAGATAGAGCTTATGAGAGGGGCCCTACAAGTAATGAAGCATATGGGAGATGATGGGGACACTAAAGTCCAAAAACAGATCGAAGATATTCGGAGAGACTTGTTAGATAAGGAAGAAGAACTCGAAGGTCTAGAAGCATTGAATCAAGCTCTTGTCATCAAAGAGCGTAAAACCAATGATGAGTTACAAGATGCCCGGAAGGAGTTGATTAATGTAAGTATTCTCGTCTAGAGTTATCATGCCAACTGAGATGCTTCTAAAGATAGCAGACTACGGACTCAGAAATGTAGCAGTATCAAAAGGACTTCCCTTCATCTGTGATCTGGTCTCCTTTTGGATTTTGGCATTTATCTTAGTTCAGATGACTTAACATAGTAATTACCATATCTAATTTGTTAATCTGGATCAGAGATGTTGCGTAGTAGCTGATCTCTGTTCCAAGCAGCGCTGGCCTTGAAATGAAGTTATTTTGACAAGTCGGTAGAGGAAGAGCCGTAGCTCTGAGTTACTCTGTACTTCTTCAAATTGTTGCTCTAAAAAGAGAGTTGGAGTCATGCTTTTCATGTTATAGTAAGTTGGAAGTGAAGATATATGCTGCAATGTGCTGGATTCTAGAGACATTGGTGCTCTGGTCTGTTCTCCTCGTCTAGGATTATACTTCTACATTGCATGACTTCTCTAGGATGATAACAACAATATGACGGTGAAAAAATGTGGAGATGGGGGGTGCAAATTTAAGTGGACCATCTTGGAGTTTCAAAAACATTTAGAAAACTGGAATTACAGTATTCTATGGATAACTATGCTCTAATTTTAGGGTGCTAATGCAAATGTTTCTTTCATAAGTTTGTTTTAAGGTTTTTCTCTTGAGTTCTGTTTGACTGAGTCTGCTGCACCCCAGAAACTCGTGAATTCTTGATATGTTAAAGCTCATCTGCTTCTTTTATGTACTGTCATCAAGGAAGAGTTTTGCTTTGTGGTTGTTTCAGCATTTTGTTTAAGGCACAAGGCTATAACCTGTGAAATAAAATTTTCATGAGGCTTGCAAGCTACATGATGCATTGTCGTCCCCTCTTCTAGATCTGAAAACCTACTAATAGGAATTACCCTCGTGAAGTTTAAATGAGTTGTGTTTTTTTTAATTAAATATGAATCTTCAACCATTTTGCAATAAATAGATAAGGGAGATGCAGTTAATTGCTTTACCAACTTATATATGCTGAAACTTACAATATATAGAGAGGACTTTCCACAAGATATGAGTACGAACCGTATCATAGGAACTGAATTATGATCTATTAATCTTCTTACAGGGCTTGGATGATCAATCTAACCGGGCTTTCATTAGCATCAAGAGAATGGGGGAGATTGATGTTAAACCTTTCCGTCTTGCTTGCAAAAGGAAATGCCCTGACAATGAGGCAGATACGGCAGCTATGGAGCTTTGTTCATTGTGGGAAGAGCACCTCAAAGATCCTAGCTGGCATCCGTTCAAGGTCGTTCCACTTGAAGGTAGCAATGACCATAAGGTATGCAAACCCACAGATTGGTAACTGCTTTGTTCAACTCTATTTATGTCCGTAACAGTAGCACTCAGAATTGCAGTTTATAGACACAGTTTCCACTAAGTAATCGCCAAATAGCCAATTAAAAAGAAATACTCAGATAGGACAGAATAAGAATGGAGGCTATGTGTCCTACTATTGATTGGTGCTTGATCGCCCTCTTCCTTCTGCCCACGAGTAATTTTCTATCAGATTGTTGCTTTTTGTCACTCCATGGTAGAACCCTTTGTTGGGGCAATTTTGTAAGCATCCATTTATGCGGCAAGCACAGCAGTAGATTGTCCTAATTTTATTTCTTCTAAGATTATTCCAAGTTTATGTGGCGCTCTTTGCTATTCTACTGTTGTGGCTCAGTCAGTACTTCCACTCTTCCTTCCCTCTATCATGCTTGGCCGTGTTTTCTGCTAAATTATAATGGGACTATATGTAGGAAATCATTAATGAAATCATATTCCACTCTTTCTGCTAAATTATATGCAGGAAATCATTAATGAAGATGATGAAAAGCTGAAAGAACTGAAGAACGAGTTCGGTGATGAAGTTTATACTGCTGTGACTACTGCTCTGAGGGAGATAAATAAATACAACCCCAGTGGTAGATATGTTACAAAGGAGCTCTGGAATTTCAAAGAAGGAAGGAAAGCAACACTGAGTGAAGGAGTTGCATCCATACTGAAGCAGTGGAGGGTGGCAAAGCGGAGAAGACACTAAAGGTCAGCAATCAATAAACATGTGCATCAGGGTTTGTAGCTCTAAGGTTTGCAGAATACTTCATCGGATGCCCTATCATGCAGTTCCAGAACCTAGAATTTTGTTTAGGATTGTGTACGTTTATTTGTCTATGTACTAGTACACGTAATAAACAAAAGTCGACCTATATGTTAATCATATTAATTGGACGTACACATAGGTTATGCCATGCCAAACACATTATTGTTGGAATCATAAGAGGAAGTTAAGGAACCAGATTTTAGATATATCCAGCAGCATGCTGTAAGAACTAAAGTGTATCAGGTGCATGGCTGACTAGTTCTGTTGAATGTACAAAAGAGTGGCTACTCTATGTTTGAGTTTTGTTTTGTTCTGATGAATTACGTTTTGTTCTGATGGTGTTTTTATGTTTTATGCTTGTTACAATAATCAAGACAGGTTCCTGAATTTTGACATTGCACTGTTGAAGACAATTCTGAGCTGTAGCTCCCTTGTTGCTAAGCAGATTATCTCTATACACATGTATACTGCCCATCCTCCTGGGAATGTTGTTGGTTTTGACTTTTCTTCTGGCAGACTGGCGGTCCTCCATGTTTTGTATGATTGCTACTCAGTACTCATTCTATTCTAGCTACCACGAGAGAGTTCTGTCCCCTTTTAAGCAGTTTATGACCTTGAATTGAGCAAACCAACTTGTTCATCTGGATGTGTGACGTGAAAGGAATTTGTCCAAGTTCTCGAAGCAAATAATGGTCCAAGATGAACAAAAAATGTGGGGAGCAATGGGTATCCGAAGTGTAGCTGCTTTGCCTTTTGGAATAGTAGGGAATCCGAGGATCGTCTGCTCTTAAAAAGCTCGTATGAAAGAAAAAATTTCTTACTGCGGCACGTGAACAAAGAACTCATCTTCTACCCCCTTTGCAGCGATGACAAAGTTAACATTTACTAGATAATGGTGGCCAATCGTGGTCTGGTGGGTCAAATACTTTCACCATTTTTACCAAATACTTTCACTTCAGCCCTACGATTTAAATTTTACCAAATACTTTCACTCAAAGTATCTATATATATATAAAAACCAGCCACTTGCAAGTGGTTAACAATGTATACCGGTGCCAATGCACCTCCAAAAGCTGCGGGCTACACGTTTGTTGCAGCCGCCTCAGCCCTCCTTCCGCCGCCCACCCACAAAAGTGAAAAGTTACTAACACCCCCAACCCACAAATCCAAAAGTCAATAAAGTACTCCCCTCTTCTCCTTTTTCCTACCCCAACTTTCACAAACCCCAATAACCCTCCTCCACTAGTACATACACAAACGCTTGAAAAATCAAAATCAACGAAAAAAAAAAAACATCTAAGAAAGTTTGGCGCCGAAATGGGAAAAAGGATGAGGCGGGAAATTTGAAAGTCGCGTTCGTTTCTGACTTTCTTGAATTTTGGTGGGTCAGACTCTGAAGTTCTTGCCACTGAAGGTTTGGCCGAACTGCCAGCCAGCTGGGACGATGTTCCAGGAGGTGGAGGTGCGGCGGTCGCTGCCGGTGACCCTGAAGGAGAGTGACTGCCCAACCAGCACGACGTTGGACTGCCAGTTCTGGCCCCAGTTGCGGCTCATGCTCATCCACCCGGTCCTCGACCCCTTCACGCTGACCCTCACGATATCCCCCGCACCCGCGACGTTGCTGATCAAGACCAGGTTGAAGGTTGGGAAGCCGTTGATGGTGAACCTGATCCCTCCTTGCTTCCGGCATGGCACCCTGCGTAAATATTCCACAAGAGCCTTGGTCAGTTTGGTCATTTCAGGGAATCCGCGTCATATGATCACGAAAATCCGGGACATTTAGCGTAAAATGCGGGGCCGTAATTAGCGGGTCAGCTTTTCAAAGAGAAGAAGATATTTTTGTTTGTAATTTTCCGGGTAGCTACAAAGCAGAATGTACAACAGAAGAAGAAGATGCGACGCATGTACAATCATAGACCGTGAGCTCTACTTTTAAACATCTTTACTCTAGAAGTGGAGCTTATACATTAATATTTTTCTTATCGTTAACATTCTCATCAATTTGGCCGAATCATAGGTGACTGCAAATTGTAAATAAGTGTTACCATTAACCAAATAAAAGTGCAAATTAAATACCGTCTTTCTCGTTCCTAAATAGACTACTACTCTTAAGGTTTGAGGTTCTTGTTGCACATCATTGTTATTACCAATAAGAAGTACCAAACAATTGTAGCACAGCAGTGAAATTTTCATCGGTTGCAACGGATGGAGATAAAGTGTGTCCCGGAATCACGCTGAATGTTCCACTCAACTAATTCCTAAATCTGGTTAGGTTGACCCCGCGTAAGTAACTTACCCATGTGCACCAAACTGCCTCGGGCCGCTTTTGATATTTTCGCTTTCAGACAGTACACCTGAGGGGCCGAGGTAAATGCCCAATTTACCTAGGTTGAAGGTAAGAAAACAGGCAATACGACGATGACTAAAAGCCCTCTCTCGTGAGAGCCCCAAGCGTGTTATTTGGTGGTGTAGTCAACAAGAGCGTCACTTGAACAGAATCAAATTTTGTGCATGGCGCCTTTAAGAAGGTTCTCGGTAGTTTTTTCTTACATCTCGCTTGAGTGAGGAGGGATCCCATGAACGAGCCCAAATTTGCATTCTTAGTTTAAAAAAAAAATTTGCTATTTAGCCAGAAAACTAATTTCCGTACCAAAAGATTTGTCAAGTTCGGGCCCAGTTTAGAAACTAAACAAAACCCAGGTAAGGTTAGGTAATGGATCTGTGCGTGAAAGTCGCATAATTTTACGTGAAATGAGCAAGAGAATAACAGGTATGGAGTATGGACCAAGGATCTGACAAAAGTAGTAAAGAGCCCAAGGCACGGACAGATTCTGAGCCAAGAAGGACCAGAAAATGACCAACAAGGACCCCAACAGATGAAAAACAGAGCATGAGAGAGAACAGAGTAGTACTAGGGCTCTGTTTGGCTAGCATCTTCTCTGTTTTTATTTTCAAGTTTTTGACTTTTGCTGTTTGGTAATAATTTCCGTATTTTATTCTTTAAAACGCTAATTTTACACACTTTTTCCAATATAGTATTGAAAATTTTAATGTGTTATTTAAATACTGTGTATCCCACCAAAGCTTTGAGCGTTGATGACATGAAAAGAGGAGAAAATGGCTTTAGGAGTTACCGGCGGTAGGAGACCGGGACGATTCCTGCGCGGTACTCGGCGATCTTGAGGAACATGGGCATGGCGAGGTCGAAGTGGGTGCGAGGAGGGTTGCACCACCCGCCGTTGTCGTTGGGAAGAGCGTAGTTGGGCGGGCAGAAGTTGGTCGCCGTGACGAAGATGGAGGGGCTGCCGGAGTGGCACCACCTGGGGTCGTTGGCGCACTTGATCTCGAAGCAGGCGCCGCAGCTCAGCCCGCTGTTGAACAGCGCCGTGCTCAGCGCCGCCGTGCTCACGCCGTAGCCTTGGCTGTAAAGGTTGCCGTACCCACACGCCCCGCCTGTATATAAATCAGAAGTTAGCCATTACAAGTGGGAAATGTAAGGAATTCAGCTACCTACTGCTGTAGCTTCAGTTGGGGGTTTTATCAAATTCATGTGAAATGCAGGAAAATCAGGTGCATTTTCCAAAAGGATAGCCTTGTTAACACTCCTCAATCACCAATGTACTACTCTTTCTTCCACAAATATAAGCTAAAACAGAATCTTACTTTTTTGTCACTAAAAATGTACTTTGCCAGGCAATAACGGGCTAAACTTTGCTATATTTAGAAAGTCCCTGCTCTTGCACCAAAATCTTAAGTTCTTTTAAAAGCTAAATGCTAGTATTTTAGCGTGTTTTCTATAAACTATTATTGAACCCCCCATCAGTGTCACAAAAATTATCGCTAAAAGTACTTAGCCACGAGAGCATGGATGTGCTCACGGGGAGAAGCGAGGTTATAGCACAATGGGGCTAGGTTCCTATAAAATGCTCGAAAAAATGGTCGCATTTTGGGCAACAAGGAGAGTGAGGTGCAATGTAGTAGCCCATGAAAGAAAATATGTGCCAGAGGACTTAACGAGGACTAATGGGTTAAAGAAAGTCGGATGGGTTGCTGAAATGGTGACATACCCATAGTACCGGAGGCGTCACTGCCGCCGTAGAAGGTGGCATGAGCGCCCTGCCACGCGCCGCCGGAGTAGACGCCGGGGATTCTAGCCTCGGTGAGTGACAGCAGTGAGATAAGGGAGACAATGCAGGCCACGCTCACAAAAGCCATTTTATCCTACTACTCTCAGAAACAAGCCAACTAGGGAGAGCGAGGGGGAGAGAGAGAGAGATTTTATGGGGATGAGGAGAAAGAGGGGGAGGAAGGGGGGCTACTTATGGAGAAGCCTCGAAAGGGTATCAGGGGCAATTTACGTAATTTTGACGATGAGTTTTGTGGAAATGAATGTTCTTGTCACAATCCCAGGCGCTTTCTTCAGCGCGTCTGGTTGACTCTCCAATCCAATGGGAATGCTTTTAAGGAAGAGCAGTGTGGGATCCGGTGGGAATCCGACGATTGTGGGATTTCTAGGTTATTTACATGCAAGTTTACTTTTATAATAACTAGCCCCGTAACTCAGCTCCATTTATAAAAATACTGTATACGATGAAAGTAAATTAATATGTATCTCATGAGATACAAAAAAAGGACATTAATAATATAAAAATATCTTATTTAACTATAAAGAATAACCTTTGTACCTGATTAACTACGATTAAGTTAAGTAAAATATTAAAAAATAAATTCACCTGCATTACTCCTAACTTTTAATTATTAAACAACATTGTTTGTTTGATTTGGGTGGATGCAATTATCATGAGATATTTGCATCTACATGTGTATTTATCTGTAATTTTTTTATGTTGTAAGCTAAAAATAAAGAATGGATAGTGACTCGGTGGAGCTGCTAATTACTTGTTTTCTTTAAACTTTTATTTTAAGTTGTCAAGTAGTACTTCAAATGACTATTGGTTTAGTACTTGTATTAATAAATTAGTCATGTCAGTGTCATATAAAACTAAATAGCGAATTTGATTATAATTGTAATTAGAGATGGTGACGCTATCACGTATCCCTTTTGAATTGTAAATGTAATATATAAGTTTAATTCCTTAACTTCGGAGGGATTTTAAGGTGTTACATAAGTTCTTGAGGTTATTATAAGAATTAAGTAGGAATTAAAAATGAATAAAGTTGCATTTCAAATTTAACAGGATTTATTTATGCACCTTATCACTTTCAAATAAGTTATCACTTTTTGCAAAAATAAATAGAATGACCACATAGTCTTCAATATATTTATAATATGCAAGCAATAAGAAAATTTAATTGATGAAGATGACTTGTCCTTACTTTGGTGTGTTGAAATTATTTTTCACATCTTCTATGACTATGATTTGTCGTCAAGTTATAATTTTTGTATCTATTATACGCATTTAATGATATTTTCTCATGACTTACATTTGTTTTATCACAACATAAAATAACTCTAATATCAAAATATATCGGGTTATACATATAACTGTAATGAGCATGCAAAGGATAACAAATATTATTATATTAGGCTAATATTATAGAGCGAGTTTTAATCAACTACTTGCTAGTGAATTGCACAATAATCACCACTCATAGTTGTAATTAATACCATTATAATCAGAATTAAATTACTTGTAACTTATCTAAAATTTACCAGTTAGTCTTATTTTTCATGAAAATTTAAGTAAGTATAAATAAAAAAGTATTTTATTGATCGTAAGGGCCCTGTGTATAAATGAGCTAGTTAATATTTAGTTTTGTAGAATTACATAGATATATTTTTGCATCTTAAAGGTTTTAAATGTTCGCATAAATAATAATTAAGAATTATTTGATTTAATTGTACCCATTTTTTTAATACATATGTGATTTGTTTTTAGAATCTCATATATGCGATATAACCACATTGTTGATCGTACGGTCTTATCAAGGCAAAAATTATATTTCTAGGCAATCAGTAATCTTTATTAACCAATTATATTGACATTTGTTTTTTTGGTGAATACCTAAGAATTGACAAAACGTAGTGGAAGAATTGTAAAATGTCGATTTATTTGGTGCATTTAAGTGAAGTAATCAATTTATCTACATTTTTCATAAGTTCCTCTACTACATTTTTAGAATTTACAAAATCTTTCGTTCTTTGAGTATAGTTGAGAAGATTTGTATCGTGCAGTTAAAATGTGCCTAAACCACCGGTACGGTAAGTAAAGTCTTTTGACAAAATTAATGAGCCGCACAAGCACCGCGTGTGCGCCGCGACTTGTATATAGTATAGATAGATAGATAATGAGCATTATTTGATGTATATCATGCAATTATGTTGTACACTATTTTATCATAAATGTATTATTAATAGATTATTAGTCATTTGTTAAAAATAAAGAATGTGCACAAGGATTATAGTGTGCAAAAATAAACAGTTCAAATGATTTATAATTTATCTCGACTGTTGTGATGGATCATAATCTTGCAGTAGATGTGTTGCAATAGTTTTAGAGATATTTTTCTACCGCTGAAAGCGTTTTGTTACTTAAATATTGTATCGACAATTTTTTTATCATTAAATATACTCTGAAATGCAGCAAGGAACTCATACAAAGAAGTAATATTTAAGTTTCAATTTTGCCATTTAAACACCAAATTTATCCATTAAAGTCTCAATGGTATCACATTTGTGCCATTAAACGGGTGGGAATAGATCTGTTTCTTCTCCAATTCGCGAATTTAATCGATAAACAAAGAGTCATGGCAGGGAGGTCGTGGTCCTTCGATAAACAACTTTTGATTCTGAAATAGTATGATGGTGATATACAACCATCCGAAATGGACTTGAATTGGTGCCCCTTTGGATCCAGGTCATCAATTTATTGTTCAATCGTATGGTGAGAGGCACGGGAGAGCTTATTGGAAACAAAATTGGGAAATGCTTAGAAGTGGATGTTAACTCAGATGGTGTGGGTTGGGGAAAGGCTTTGAGTGTGAGAGTCCTGCTAGACGTTTGAAAGCCATTGCAAAGAGGAACGATGATTAAGGGAAGTGACCAACAGCTTTTTTAGGTGGGCTTTCGTTATGAAAGATTGTCTAATTTCTGCTATTGGTGCGGATGTATTGGGCATCTTGAAAAAGAATGTGAAGGGTTGCTCCTAGTTGGGGGTGTACAAGGCGATGTAAAGTATGAGTACGGAGATTGGATCAGAGCTCAGCTGGAAAAGCGTGGTATCGATCGTCGAAGGGTGTTGAACGCCACTGATGAGAATACAGGTGGTGGTGAGATATTTTTCGATGTCCGTTCGCCAGAAGACCTTGGCGACGACAAAGCACCAAGGGAGGGACTAATGACAAAGAGTGCTAAAATCACACCGAGATTATAGGATGAGAGTCCAATAGTTACAAATCGGATTGATTCAAATGAGCAGGAATCAGGGGATCCCATATCTCTAAATGACGGCAAAAAAATTGCTATTCAAACTCAAATGCTATAGCGGGGGAAGGACAGATTATGAGTTGTGATGAAGAAGGCTCATTCCCTCTGCAAGAGTCTACTGAATCTATGGGACCCACCAAGCCACCAAATATGGAACCCACCAAGCAAACCCATTATACCAAGCCACCTGAGTCCAGCCACCTAAATCAAAAAATTCTAAACCATAACTAAGGGGCCACCATAACCGAAAAAATAAATCCCAACCCAATCCACAGTCTAAGAATTACTGAGTTAGTCTCTCTATCAAGACCCCAAACAGCCTCTAATATCCTCACAGACCAATCAATTGCTCAACCACAGAAGGATGTCCACAACCCTCACCCAAAGTCAACCTTCTCCCCTGAATCTGCAACTAACCTTCCTCTCTCAAACAAAAACCTTAACTCAAAGACCACCAAAACCGATCCATTGTCCTCAACTTGGATGACCCAACCAGCTTCATCCAAACTAGTTGAGGCCTCTAGCAGTGTGGGTGCCCATGGAAGGTGGAAGAAGAAAGCGAGAGCTGGAAATTAAAGAATGGAATCCATGGAAGGCGTGGTTGTACTATCCAAAAAAAAGCAAGAGATTCTGAAGTAGAGTTGACGGAAGTCAATTCCACCCCAAAAAAATACAAGGAAAGCAATATTGTGATATTACCAGGGCGACTGGAAACCAGTCCCGTTGAGAGCCATGAAAATTCTCGCTTGGAATTGTAACAGGCTTGGGAACCCGAGAACAATTCATGAATTAGAAGATATGTGGAATAAAGAAGCGCCCCATTTAGTCTCCTTATGAAGACTAAGTGTAGGAGTAGTAAGGTAGATGCTTTAAAAAATAAATGGGGAATGTTTGGTATCGATATCAATCCTGTAGGAAAATCAGGAGGTTTGGCCCTATTTTGGCAAAAGGACGTTGATATTTTGGTGCAGAGTTATTCGAGATTCCACATTGATGTAACTGTGGAAAGAAAGGACGGCGGCCGAAAATGGAGGTTCACTGGCTGTTACGGCCAACCCGATGCATAAAAAAAACAACTATCCTGGACCTTCCTCAGAAAACTCCATGGAAACTATAGCTTGCCATGGTTGTGTGGTGGTGATTTTAATGAAGTACTTGTTGATGCAAAAAAGCAATGAATGAGGAAGAAACCCAATTGGCAACTTAGGAACTTCAGATGTGCCTTGGACGATTGCGGCTTAAACGATCTGGGGTATAATGGTTACAAGTTTACTTGGTGTAATAATAGACCTTACCCTCATACAATTCGCGAACGACTTGATCTCTTTTGTGCAAATGTAGAGTGCAGTAATTTGTTCCCTTGTGCTACAGTTCATCACTGTTCTACATTGGCTTCTGACCATAGTCCAATCTTGCTAACACTGGAAGAGCAGTTACTGAAATACCAAAGCAGAGTAAAAAGAATATTATAGTTTGAAGCAATGTGGGTGAATCGTGCTGACTGTGAGGAACAAATAAAAAAAGAATGGAGCAAGGAAAGCGGCGAGGTAAACCCTTCCTCAAAATTGATTCAAAAGATTCGAGATTGTCAGGTCGGGCTGTTAAAATGGAATAAAACCAAAGTTGGTAACGTTCAGAGTAAAATTCGTGAATACGAGAAAGAATTCTTTCGTTATGACAAGGCACAATTACACAAGCTTCTAAGAGAACAGTAGAAGGGCTGGAAGCTGAATCAGACTTGCTCTTCAGAATGGAGGAGAGCAATCATGGAAACAATGTGCGCACAAAACCAATGGCTAGCGGATGGGGATAGAAACACGAGGTTTTTCCATGCTCAGGCAACAAACGCAAAATGTAAATTCCAAAACTTAAGAGAGCAGATGGTATGTGGACTGCCAGTGGTGCCGAAAGAGAAGAGACTATTATTAACTATTTCAAGAGCCTCTTTGCCACATCCAACCCACACAAGGATGCACTGCAAGATGTCCTGGACACGGTCAACACCAAAATTACAAAGGAAATGAACGAGGAAATGACAGGACGGTACACACAAGACGAGGTAAAATCTGCCCTTTTTCTATGTTTCCTTCCAAAGCTCCTGGACCTGATGGTATGCCTGCTATGTTCTTTCAAACCTATTGGCATATTGTAGGTACTGATGTGGTAGAATCTATATTGAATTTCTTGAACAAAGGATCCTTTAACCTGTCC
Source organism: Escallonia herrerae (assembly GCA_033070095.1). Lineage (NCBI taxonomy): Eukaryota > Viridiplantae > Streptophyta > Magnoliopsida > Escalloniales > Escalloniaceae > Escallonia > Escallonia herrerae. Next base: position 333,752 of record JAVXUP010000824.1, read on the forward strand.
TTGAATTACACGCACATAGTCCTTTTTCCCGAAATGCCAAAAACCTGAAGAAATGACTCATTTTCGTCCCATTAGCCTATTCAATGTGATTTAGAAAATAGCTTTAAAGGTTTTGGCGAATCATTTGAAACCGCATTTGCCCCGTTGCATTTTTGAAAACTAGAGTGCTTTTATTCCTGGGCGATTGATTACAGTAATGTTTTGGTTGCTTATGAGATAAAAATCACTATTTTAAGAACAAATGCTGGGCAAAATGGGTCAAGTGGCTACAAAACTAGATATGAGCAAGGCGTACGACAAGGTAGAATGGTGTTTTATGGAAGGAATGCTGAGAAAACTGGGGTTTCATGAAAATGGATTGCTCTAGTTTTAACCACTGTTTCTTACTCCATTATGTTGAATGGGGAACAAATGGGCCATATTCTTCCTCAAAGGGGACTCCGACAGGGGAACCCTTTATCTCCTTATTTGTTTTTGATTTATGCAGAAGGTTTTTCCTCCCTCGTACAAAATGCAGAGAACAAAGGGTACCTTATAGAGCATTTATTCGGAGAGACGACCCAAGTGTGTCACATCTCTTATTTGCAGATGATAGCTTATTGTTCTTCAATGCTACAAATAACGAGGCTGGAGTGCTGCTAAACATACTCAAGTCTTATGAAATGGCCTCTGAATAGACAATTAATCTCCATAAGTCAGCAATGGTATTTAGTAAAAACACAATGGAGGAGATGAAACAAGGTGTGAGCGAGATATTGCGTATTCCTGCAGTAGCAGCACATGACAAGTACTTGGGTGTTCCATCGATAATTGGAAAATCCAAAAAAGAGGTATTCAGCTGTTTAAGAGAATGGGTGTGGACAAGGATTCAAAGCTGGGACTTTAAACAGTTATCCAAGGCAGGCAAATAGGTGCTAATAAAATTTGTTCTACAAGCGATTCCATCGTATACTATGTCATGCTTCTTGTTACCTGACTACATCTGTGAGGATCTTGAATCACTAATGAATGCCTATTGGTGGGGAGGTGGTGGAGCTGGAAAGCAGAAACTTCACTGGATGAGCTGGGATCGCTTATGTCAAAGGAAGGATAATGGGGGATGGGTTTCAGGAAAATGAAGGCATTCAATATGGCTTTGTTATCTAAGCAGGCATAGAACTTGATTATATCTCCTACCCCATTGCTGTCCAAAATTCTTAAGGCAAAATACTTCCCGTATACGGACTTCTTCAGTGCTAAGCTGGGTAATAAACCTTCCCAGACATGGAGAGGCATTCTTGGAGTGAGAAAAGTGATTGAAGCTGGGACACGTTGGCGAATCGGCAATGGTGAGAATACCAAAATATAGGATGATAGATGGCTGCCACAGCCAATTACATTTAAAGTACAATCACCGCCAACCAATTTATGGCATGATTCATATGTGAAGGAACTGATTGATCCCCACAACCAAACTTGGAATCGTAGCCTAGTTAACATTATTTTTTGAAGGCAAGAAGCTCAGTTGATTTGCCGTATTCCGCTTGAAGGCTTATCCAATCGAGATAGATTGATTTGGCACTATGACAAACAAAGAAGGTTCTCAGTGAGGAGTGCTTATAGGCTAATTATGGATCTAAATCTATTAAACATGTCTAAGGAGTACGCACAAGCGTCAAGCTTAAATGGTGGACTGAAATGGAGTTTTATCTGGAGTTCGAAGGTGGCAAACAAAGTGAAAATATTTGCATGGAGGGTTTGCAACAATATCCTACCTACTTCTACCAATTTAAGGCAAATAAGTATTCAGTGTGATGATTTATGCCTGACATGTGGGCAGGAACAAGAAAACCGATATCATGCTTTGCGAACCTGTTCCTTTGCTCGACAAGTTTGGGCACTATGCCCACATAATCTATATAAAGAGATAGATAGCACTACTTCAATCTTCTGGTGGTGGACGGATGTGTACAAAAGAACAAAGGAGGATGAATTTGGTTTGTTGCTCGTTGTCAGCTGGTGGCTATGGAAAAACTGAAATGTGACCATGTATATGGGGGCTCAAATGGATGCATTAGAGTTGTTTTCAAAGGCCAAACTATTCCTGGACAGCTTCCATAGAGCCATGGTTGAGGCTCACTGTGTAAGTCCTATCGTTATGCTGAAATGGTAGCCACCAGTTACAGGTATGTACAAAATAAACTTTGATGGCGCCTTATTTCGGGAGAATAAGGCAATGGGAGCTGGGTGGTGATTCAGAACTCTGACGGCATATTCTATGCAGCGTTGTCACAATATATGGGATTGAGAGGATCCAGAGATAGCGGAAGCAAAAGCGGTACTGTTGGCAGTGAAATTTGGTTTCGACTGTGGTTTTACGGATGTGTCAATTGAAGGAGATTCGAAGAACGTGATTACGATACTTAAAAGTGCGAAGGACGATTTATTGACCATAGGTGTTCTCATGGATGATGCCAAGAAAATGCTTTTGGACTAAAAGAACAGGAAATACGGTGGCCCATAAATTAGCAAAATATGCAAGGGTACACTTGGATTCTAGAATTTGGTTAGAGGAAGCCCCTGGTTTTTTTAATTCCGGCTATCATCAGTGATGTAACAGATAATGAGTAATAATATTGCTCGTTCATCTAAAAAAAATAGTAAGTTGAATCCAAATGGTGTAACAATTTTCTTGAGGATTTTAGGGGAATGCTTTTAGCAAGCAAAGGGAAGTGTGGGACCCCTGTGATTTTTTTGGTGACTTAATGGGAAAAAAAATATTTTCAATCACCAACCACATCTATATAGAATTGGAATTAAAAACTTTGAAGCGAGTATTCGTGTAAAAAAATCTGTTTCGTCACATTTTATATTACGTTTGTTAATAATTTACTTACCATCTAAATAGTTAATCATTTATATGGTTTTTAAGGTCTAAATAGTCTTTCATTTGTGTTGTTACTAACGACAAATGATATGGTGCTAAACATGGTAGCATCGTTATAGGAGAGCATTCACATGGTGAATCATTTTTTGAACTTTTATTGTACAGTTTTTTTCTATTTTTTTAAATCATTCTCTCCATCCCTGAAAATTTTAGCATTAGTCATTTAAGTAATTTAAATGTTATATAAAAGATGCTCCTAATGATCTTCTACTTTCTAGCTCCACTAGGGACTAACCATATCTCTGTCCATGCATTCGTAACAACATATAACTCATTTTTTCTAGATTTTTCTATTCCACTCTCATTAGCTCACCCTTAATTTGCAATATTATCTATTTTGATATCACAATTTTTTGTATGGATCTACCAACTAAAATCGTGATTTGTCGCACAACGAGTTTAAGATTGATCTTGTTGCTTCACTTGAGTTCCTAAGCACCTGGAGGGTTGAGCTACGTACTCAAACCAATCCGTGTTCCACCATACAAGATTCTTTCACTCCAATTAGTTCAAAAACATGTTATATGTATTTTTATTCTTGCCTAATTTTTCTCTCTTAATGTGCTTTCTTAATTATGAGAATTAGAACCCATGGGCTTCCAACATAAAATTTTACAAGACCAATGGGTCTCAGGTCAGGCTCGGCAAGGGCGAACGGGTTTCGACCCGAATCACCTACCAACCATAGGCTCTTAACATAGGAAGTTAGTAAAGACCAAAGAGTCCCTGGTCAGGCTCGACATGCGCATATGTGTTCTGACCGAATCACCAACTTTCTCAAAGCCTAGCATGTAAAATGGTATACAGCCTGCTTCATTTTTCGAAAATCAGAACATGACCATTAAAGACATTATAATGCAACGGTACAATTTTGGTGCTCTTACGTAAAAATTTGTGCTCCGTTGATGGCCATTAATGGTGCATTTCTTATAAAACAGTAACATCTTCTTCTCCCCCCCCCCCCCCCGTGCCCCCTAAAAAGGCACGCAAACCCTAGCTTTTGATGGCATGTTGAGAAGAAAAGGGGAAGAGCGCATAGTGGTGCACCAACTAGTGAAGGGGAAGGGCAAGGCCAAGGCATCGAAGGGAACGAGCTTTGCAAAATCAGCAGCTGCTGCAAATAAGGGTGCATCTTGACAAGAATGGAAGGATTCAGAACACCGTGCATTGATCATTTCTCAAGTGATTGTCGAAAAACATTAAATATTCATCTTTCGAAGTTTTTTTTTTTTTTTTCCAGTAGATTTCTATTGGAGATTCCCTCATTCTTTTATTGAGCATGATTATGCGAGCCAATCTTTGATGAGTTCTAATGTGTAACGTCAGTAATACACTTCATAACAAAAACCAAAAGAAGTAATTTAGCTTTTACTTATTGCATCAAGCATCGAAGATATCTATAGGCACAAAGTAAACATTATATATATGTCACGAGAAAGATGCAAAATTTTGCAGTTAATTTGCTATTTAACATGCTCAGATTTGGACAATCACATTCATTCCCTATCAACTAAGTAGCGTTAAGTCTGTTCTTGCTATCGCACTTCTCAAAGCTTGTATCTGGACTTACTCTCATCATTTCATGCATGTCACTATTGATATAGATTTAAATTTCTCGTGACCAGAGTTAAGTGCGAGTAAAATAAAAGTTTTAACACAGTTACAAATATTCTTTGACATATACTTTTGCTAGTAGAGGAATCAATACTTGCGGCTATGCAAGCGAACATAAAACTCATTTACGTAGACTAGATCCGCTGATATAACAGTCTGTTCAGCTAACGAAGACACGAGAGGAGGAATTGGTGATTTTTTTTATACTTCAAGTATCATGTATTTGATTTGAATGTACTAAGTTTTTGGGTATATAACATTTGTACCATAATTATCAATACCGTACCAGTACCGGTCGATACGCACCGTTTTTGCCTTTTACTGATATGGTATCCCTTAATTTTGTACCGGTCAAAATACCGCTCGATACCGGTTGTACCGGCCGGTACACGTGATACCGGCCGAAAACTGCATACCGGCCGAGATATTGTGTTTTGTACCGGTTCCTTTAAAAAATGTAAAAGTAACAAATTTTATTAGAAATTTTGTAAATTGATCATATAAAGACTAAATATAAAGACACTCTAAGTTCTATTATACTAATCAAAACCTCTGTAGCCTTCTGCTCATAAAATTCATTACAATTTGTAAAATCATTCTTGATAAGTTTTTAATATTCACTTATTTTTGATTACTTCATACATGTAAACTTTGATCATATTCTTTCATCTATATAATGTACTACTTTACACACACTCGCTCGCGCACACACATGTACACACACAAAAACAACTTATTCTTGAACCCAAAGATATTATTTAACAAATTAGCTTATTTGAAAATTATAATAAATCAAGTTCTATAAGATAAACAATTTATTTTAGAGGAGCTGTAAGTAAAAATATATATGTATATATTATTAGTTCGCCAGTGAATAAATAATACAAATTGATATTATTGATAAAAATCTTGAGACGGTACTGGCACGTACCGTTTCGTGAAAAAAACGGTACGCACTCCGGTACGATATTCATAACTATGATTTGTACTTTACTTAAACTTTTATTGGGAGTACAATTAGATTATCCGGTTAGGAAAAGAAAAGAAAAGAAAAGAAAAAGAAAAAAAACCATTACCATATTCAATCCAAGGATTGACCGTACAAGTGAGGCGTAACCGGCGGCTGTGATTTGAAGATT